>VZRE01005993.1:38421-73157 GCA_013396775.1 Cephalopterus ornatus | reverse complement strand
CCCTTCGGCCCCCCTCGCCCCTCCTCGCCCTTGACCCTTTCACCCCACAAATAGGGTGTAAGAGGCAGGGTCTCCATCCTGTCTGTTCCATCGGACTCATGTCAGTGATTTTAGCAATTCCTTCCCCGGAAAAAAGCACATGCTCTGGTCCTGCAAATAGAGGGTGGGGAGCCCACATCATCTAGGACGTTGTCATTAACACAATCATAGTGAATATGTGGAAGCACGAATCATGTTCCCTATGTTTGTTTTTCTGATTAAAAGTCCTGCCAGGCTAAAGCAGGAATAAAGACTTGGAAGCACAAACGCTGCACTCATGTAATGAGAACAAATATAATGAAAATGACTATCCAGATAAAAACAGTAATTGCATATTTGGAGATACAGTTTTGATCTTGTTGCTTAACCCGGGTTATGTTCATGATATGCTCTGTGCAAACTGTGATTGGCTTCTTTTCCTCCCAAAATACAGCCAAGAGATGCATGCATGAACAAAAGATGAAAGAAAAAATATTTAATAGCAGATTAGCTTTCTAAGGATTTGTTTCTTGGTCTATGCATGTGAAGTGTATTCTTCTGTCATTATTTGATGCCTGTCATGTGATTTATAATATACCTTATGCTTGTCTATAAAAATGATTAAAAGATTTTATATTCCTGACAATTTCAGTATGGATACATATTTGCTAGTCTTCATGCTCTGTCCAGTATGGGCTATTCTTAAGTGATCCTTACTGAAGTGAAGACTTTTGCCTCTGTGTTTGAGTATACAGTGGTTGACTTAGACTCCCAGAATATGAAGGTCTTTTGACATACCTTGAGTATAGGTAAGCACAGAACATTGCTGTTGAAAGAGATTTAAGCAGTACTGATACAGCAAAAATGACACTGGCTAGAACAGAGGTTAACAGGATGAACATGCGTCGGATACCTGATTTGTGTATAAAGTAGTTCTAAGTTGTCGATTCAGTTAGGGAAGATTGAATTCAAAATGTAGGCAAGGTAAAAGAAAATGATCTTTTACTGATAGATGAGTAACTCACACTGCATATACTGCTAAGCAGTTTGTACACTGATATTGACAGCGTAGACACAGAGTGTCTTTTGCTGAGAGTTGGGAATAATTCAATCTCCACGACATCAACTGATGAAAACTTCTGTTTTCAGTCATGCTATGCAGGTAAAAAGTACCCTGGAAGTCTAATGAACCATTCAAGAAATTCCATTTGTCTGGGTTAATAATGATGGTTAAAATGAGGTGGTCTGTCTGGGTTATTTTTATACTCGCATAGATGCAGAGACGATGAAACAATTCAACTTTGCCTAATCTTACAGTTTACCAGATAATTTTATAACATTCCCGAATGCATTGTGCTTTACACTGAATCAAAAAAAATATGGAATAGTTTTGGAGCCCATTTTGGGTGTTAATTTGTTTAAAATAAAGGTTTTTTGACTTATTTCCTTTACAGATCACCACCTATTCTTTTCAGTGAGTTACAGACTTATGTCAGTACTCCTAGTTTTATTTTCTTTTCTTAGTCACCCCTCACATTCTCCTCAATCTACACGAACCCCAGTGATTCACAGATCACCAGCTGAAAAGCACTCCTTTAGGAAGATCCAGCCAGCTCGACCCGGCTGGTTTCCGTTGAACTGGTTACACTTTAACCAATTCAGCACACTTGGCTCAAAGACACATGGCTCAG
Source organism: Cephalopterus ornatus (assembly GCA_013396775.1). Lineage (NCBI taxonomy): Eukaryota > Metazoa > Chordata > Aves > Passeriformes > Cotingidae > Cephalopterus > Cephalopterus ornatus. The sequence continues at coordinate 71,448 of VZRE01005993.1, read as the reverse complement.
GTGTTCAATGCAGAAGGCGGCCCAAGTGTTGGCCATAGGAGCTGGGGCTGAAGGACCAGAGCCAGGGGAGTTCTGAAGGGCACAGCCAGTCCCACCCTTGCTCTGAGCATGTGTTCCTAGGTTGTCCACCCCCTAGGTGAAAGCTGCCAGTCCCTTAGATCTTCCTACCAATCATGTCAAAACAACCCAGCTTAAAAATGATGTCAGCTTGTTTCCTGTTAGATGATTTTGAGAGTAGTAGACGTGCAGTTAAGGTAGGAGACCTGAGGGGCAATATAATGTTCAAAATACCTATCCAGAGGGGGGCTGGCAGCTTGCAGCAGAACGTGAGTGGCTGTATTCTGCAGTGACTACAGTGTTGGACACATTGAAGGTATAAGAACTAGATGATCTTTAAGGTTTATTCCAACCCAAACAATTCTATAACTTTATTCATGCCCAAGAGGGAGAACCTCTGGCTGTCTTCAAGTTCTGAAGTTACCAGATCCAGAAGGGGTAGGCCCTTTTAAATGTACCTCAGACTTTTATGTGCTTGTATAACTACAGAAGCTACGAAGATGCCCGGTGGAGCTGTGATCCGTGTATATTCTTCATACTCTGTACAGAGCACAGCAGCATTCAGCACACATGTTCATAATTATGTTAATAATATGTCAATTTTTATTTCTAAGGTAGTGAAAATGGAGAAGAATTGCATTTTAGTAAGTTTAACACTGCTATTTAACATACGTATAGATCTAAAACTCCACATTTTCATTTTCAGTGGGACTCATGTGATACAATACTGCCTTCCTTAGATCTAATCTAGAGCCTAGTCTCAGTATGGGCATTCTTATATTCTAGATTATGAGCTTAAAGTTGTTATTTGTTTAAATATTTTGCATAAAACTAAAAGCTTAATAAAGAAAGTGTAAAATCAAACATCACTAAAGGTTGCTAAGAGATAATATATTTATCTATTAAATAATTTGTAAAATTTAGTCACAAACTTCAGGAAATATGCTGAGGTCACCATAAAAATAACCACACTCCATAAATCATATCACACTATATAAATTAATGCTATTAACTTTCAGTGTATTTTCTCATACCAAATTGTACAAACAAGCATTTTCTTTCAAGGAATGGGTAAGATCGATGCATATTTTTGCCAGCCTGGCAGTAGGATATTTTAGTGAAGTACTTAGACTGTTTTTTTCCCAGAAAGTTTATACGTGTACTTTGATAGCATGCTAAAATGAGTGAATTTGAGAATATCCACCTTTCCCTGAGAAAAGGAAAGAAAAAAAAACCATTTAAGTCTAGCTGATGTGTTGATTAGAAGAAATGAAATGCATCAAACCAATTAAAAAATAGCTGTTTTAAGAGTTTTTGGCCTGCCTCTTCAATACAAAATATGTAAACCAAAATAAGCATGCTGGAGAAGAATACATGGAAAGGAAATTCTCTCCTTAGCATGGAATACATTGGATTATCCAAGGAAGAAATCCTTGGGAAACAGCTGCTTCTCTATTGTCTATGCTACTATCATCACAGAACAGCTGATTTGTTTTTGAGGAATGAGCTGTATACATATTTATATGTTTGTTTAGATGTACTACTTCCTCTGCTTTCTCAGTAGACTTACTGTGTGATATTTTGCCAAATTTCTAGGCTCTCTGGGTTCCATTTATTTATTCATGTACCTGGTGTAATGGATATTCCTCATGTTGGGAGAAATAGAAGTTCTGGGGAGAAGGCCAGACTCACATAATAAAAGGGAAGAGGCCTCAGACTCCCTAAAGATGAAGCAGCAAGCTCCACAGGCCTAGCACAGGAATTCAGTATAAAGAGCATTATGTAAGTAGACCTAAGACATATTTTTCAGGTGCTTGATATAAACCATGTGTACTGGAAGCAGGGCCTGTGTTGCATCTGAACTGTTGGTGTGCACCATATTCATCTTCTGTTATTGTGTTGGAGCCTCAGGGTTGGAAATGTGTACGATGAAGGGAATTTCAGACTTTCTTTGTTATGGAAGCATCTTTTCCTGATACCATTCATCATAAAGTCTTGTATGAAACAGGGAAGGTTATTCAGAAACCTGAAACTTAAATGAGGCCTATGATTGGATGGCCCTATGCAGTGCCAGGAGTTGAACTTGATGATCCTTGTGGATTCCTTCCTGTAAAACCCTGGGTCAAGCCACATGTCGCCCAGGCATTTTACTTATATTTAAGGCTCCAAAATTTAATTTTTGCAAAGCTTTTAGTTCTTAATACCTTGAGATTGCATAGAGAGAACACACTACATACATTTCCCAAGAGATTTCTTTTAATTTAGTGAAAAAATTTGCATTTTGGCTAAAGTTAAAAGGGGTAATATACAACCAAGACAAAGTATTTCACTGAATTACACAGCACACATTATCTTACAACTTAGTAAAATACAACCCCATCAGCTTTAAGTTACTCAAAAGAGATTAAGGACAGAATAAAGAAAAGAATAAAGAAAGAAAAACATTAAGAGGAAAACAAAGGAGTAAATAAAGAGATTAGAATAAGAGAATGACATAGCTACAAGTGAAGAGTCCTATGGAAGTCCAGGGCTTCACACAGTGATGGCAAGTCCCCAGAGAAAAGGCAAGATGGAGCCCATGTGCTGCTGTATTTATGTGGTCTGGCCACGTGGCCACCCCTCCCAGGCTGGACGTCCAGCACTGACCACTCAGTGCCGTCCAGGCCACGGTGTGGGGTGGTGCAGCCAGTCAGAGGCTCCAGGGAGCGTGGTGTAGGTGGGCGACCAGGCAGGCCTGTCGGTTGGCAGCCCTGCCATGCGGCTTCCGTGAACCCAGAGGAGACTTCCATGAGGCTGGAGGCATCACCGTGGAGTTCGACCTGCCCCCCCCACCAAAACACACATGAGTAGGTTGATTCCAGTCCAACGATAAAATAATCCAGTGAGATTCAAATCCAGTATCTCACACTTCCAACTCAGCATGTTCTGTGATTCTGTGATTACGGGACTGAAGAAAGTACCAGATGAAGCTTCTTAACAAATCTTGCTTCCAAGAAGTCTCTTATCCTGACTTGTAAGTGGACAAAAGTGACCAAACTGAGTTACTAGACTGAATACGCTGTTAAAAGAAGCTCTTTCAAGGGAAAAAAAAAGCTTGATATGCTCTAGAGTTATTGCCATCATTCAAGCAGGTAAATTTAAACCAATTCTATTCATGCTCATTCTTATTTTTGACACTTGAATATATGTAAAATGTATAACTGAAATACATTTATGCAGTCGTCTTGTGGGCCTTAATGACAACAGTTGTGCTAGTCATAGAGGCTATACACATTTGTATATGCACATAGGAAGAGTAAACTCTTTTAGTGGATGAATTCCCTTTCCCTTGCTTTAATTCAAAATCTGTAATTATAGTTTTAATCCTTTACAGAAGGAAAGAGAGACAAATTACACCTTTTCTCAGTTTCATTCCTTTCCATGTAACAATTTTAACAATTTGAATTCCAGCTCTCTACAGTAGCTTATGTAGCTTGTATATTGTGAGACTGTGTAAAACGTAAACTCTATTTTACTTCTCTGTAAATGTCAGGAGAGTATAAATCAATAATAGAGTGGTAACTGTGCAATTAACTCATGTCACCCCTGTACTTTCACATTAGCATCACTGAGAAGGATCTTACCCTTTCTGTGATCTCAGTAAAAGCAATAACATCCTTTTCTGCTAAAGGTAATTTTTTTAAGTGAACTTAGCACTCCTGAAAGGTGATAGATTGACAATCCTGTAAAGTGAAGTTCCTTACTTGATCGTTGACTATGGGTAGTATGTAATTCCACAAATTATCTAGTGATACAACCCTGTCCCAGAAGGATAAGAATGGAGTCTGGTACTTCTTCTTTCACCCATTTCATTGAGGCATCACAACTTAGATGTCAGTTGTCAGGGTAGTTTCTGATGCAGTTGCTGTCAGTTAACAAGCAGAGTTGGAGTTCCAATTCATTTTCAATGAGCAACCACATGTGACTGTAATCAGTATTGACAGAAGATAGATGGCCATCACAGACACGCAAGTGTAGGTCCTGTCTCCTATCCCCTACACTGCTTCATTTGCAAAATGGCATGTAATAGCTGTTCAAAATGCATCAGGAAATCCTTGAAAGAGCTAAGAAAGTTAAATCCAATGTAATAATCTTCTGTCAGAGTTGTAGTAAAATTTTGCAAGCTTTATGCTTGCTGGGGAAAATGAAGAAAATTCATCAAACAGGCAAGGGGAAGATAATTTCCTTACTCTAACAAGCATATTTTCATATATGAATTTCACACCATACTATAGTACTAATCAAGTCTGTGTGTGTTTGCCAAAAGTCTGAGAGGTGTTGGTACTCTGGGCCTTGCGACTGCAAAGATTTTCGCTCATCCCCTCTGCCATGGGTCTCAACCAAAGAGAGAAGTGCCTCTTCTCCTCTCTCCCTCCTGTCTACAAGGAAAATGCCCTGAAAGTGTTCCAGGCCAGGTTAGATGGGGCTTTCAGCAACGTGGTCTAGTGGAAGCTGTCTGTGACCTTTAAGGTGACTTCCAGCCCAGACCATTCTATGATTCTGTGAAAACATGCAAATACTTCCCTATCTCAGAGCAGTGTGTAGGGTACAAACACACAGAGGTTATGAACTGTTCTGATACACTAGGAATAACGAAGGGAGTCAGATACGAAGCTCCAACCATGACAGGATTCACCCTTTAATGGTTGAAGGGTCTTTCTTTCCTTGAATGTAGCTGCAGTGAAACATCTGAAGCGCAGTGAAAATGGACCCTGTCTCTAATGTACCTCTGTATATGTGTACATCTGTTTCTATGTTGACATGGAGCTGTTCTCATCAAAGTGCAGAGGAAGAGTATAGGAGAACCAGAGTTGCACCTACCATAGGTATTTGATGTGTTGGAGGGGTTCTTATTTGGATGAGAACTTGCCTTCTTCTGGACTTGGCTTCATATACATACACACTAATGCAGTGAGGACAAATTCAAAGCAGCTTTCTTCTCAGGATGGCAGGCCAACATCCTCTGTGCTGCACTTGCAGTGTGTCCATGAGAAACACCAGGAGTTTGCCCTTTACATGTGCAGGTAATTTTGGCAGCAGCAGCAAGGGAGCTTTTGGGTGTTGGTACAGGGATCTTCATTGTATTGCCTTTTTAGTTTAGATGTAGGAACACACATAGGACTGGCAACTGGCATGAGCTTGACTGCCAATACACATGAGATGTGCCTAGGTCCTAGGATGATAGCGGAATGCACAAAACAAATTCTCCTTTGTCTTCCATTAGTCAGTGATGTAGTTGCAACCAGCAAAGAGCTGGTTGCCTTCTGCTTTCTGCCCCAAGCAAAGAGTCTTATCATGAACGTTGTCCTCTATTTTTATAGGGAATGTGAAGTGTTTTGTCTCTCATCTCAGCCTTTCAGAAAAAAAAGGTACAACTGATGCAGTATTTAGCAGGAGCAAGTTTAGGCCCTTGGACTATGTCTGTACTAAGGGATCTGGGTAAAACAGGCATCAACAGTCTTTTGCTATGGCTTTACGAGGTTAGTCTGGAGTGAACCACAGTGTTATCTATGCTTTCTACACCATCTCTTATTTAGATATTGAAGTGATAAGAGCTAGAGAGTATTTTGGATATACTGTACATAGATAAAGTCCTTGTGGTATTCCTATCATAATCAAGTCCTACTATTTTCTGTGCAGTGAACTGTTCTTTCCAGCTATCTTAGGACCGAATCTGGTCTTTTGAAATGTGACAGCAGTAAAGATTTGGAGGATAGTATGATGGAATTTTTTAAAATGTTGCAGGGACTTAGTGTTGGAGGATATGTTTCAAGTCCCTGAGATAGTGATAGTTTTAAAAGATTTCCCTTTTGTCTTAGTATAATATTCTCTCATCTGGGATAAATGCAGTTACCTAGATTGGAAAATGCTGTAGTGCAAGGTTACACCGATGTTTTTCCTGTGGAATGCCCATCTGTGCTTCCTTCAGGACATTTGCATATGTGGCATCTCTTCTTACATTTAAATCCAACCGTTCCTCAGTGTGCCATCTCATTAATTGTACACTGGAAAAAGGAAAAGGAGAACACTGTGACCTGTGTATATGTAGTACTTAGTGAGAACCTAGGGAATTATTTAATGAATTAAATCACCTCAGATATTTCTTCTACATTCTTGAATAGCCCACCAGATCCCATATGCCTGTAGAAATTGCTATAGGGCTCAGGTGGTGCCTCATTAGCTATAATGTCACTTAATTTCTTCCTTCTTTATGCTGGAAGTACCTTCAAATAAAGCTTGATGGCATAATTCTCGGTGGTCATAATTAACAAATGAGGCAGAGGTAGGACAGGAACCCACATATGTGAGAGCAGAGGAGATCCATGTCGGTGGCAGACATCGTGGTGTTTACCCAGTGGCAGCAAGCTAGTGAACTCAGCTGTCATTGGCAGTACCCCCTGCAGGGACAGAGGTAGTGTTAATTAAAATTCACTATGCACAAAAGGGCCATTCCTAATGAACATGTACTGATGAGATGTTTAGCTGTGTCATCTTCAGATGCATTAGAAATAGCTTTCATGAAAGATTTCTATTCCTAGGAAGGGTTGTCAATTTTCCTGAAGGATTTTGGTCAGTACCATTGTTTTCTATGTGGAACCACACAGGGACAGGCAGAGGACACTGAAGTAGAAAGTGTATTAAAAATGTTGTCATTTTGCAAAAGAGATTCAGCCCGAGTTTCTGAGTGGTGGTGTCAGTACTCTGGTGTCAGAAGCTTCTCCCTTTTCACCTGGTCATGAGAGTTGTAAGAGATGACCTCCAGAGGTCTTTTCCAACCTAACATTTTCAATGAGTCTGTGATAATTTCTGCATTTCTGTGAAGGGCAACTTATATGATAAATATGTATGGTACAAATGAGTTAATAAGAAATGTAATGTTGCTAAAGTCAATAGTAAGATTCCTCTTGCCTTGGAGGGAAACAAAACGGTTTCTGTTTGTGGTGGAATGTGATTTTTTTGCACTGAATACACTATAGAATGTTCGGGCAAACATTACCATATAACTGTAACAATTGTTTGTCATAGCTCCACCCTGACACGTACTAACAGCCACAGGCATGCTTTGACTTACAGATCTTCTGTAAATACTTGCTCTGGTTCAGCACCAGGTCATACTGCAGCTGAAGAATCCTATTACATCTGCCTTTATCTTTTTTTGCTATGGCTATGAATCCGTCCTCAAAGCAGGATTGAGAGCGTCCTGAGACTTGCAGCATATTCTTGGACCCCACATTCCAGGGTGTGTCTGTTGCATTTGCATGGCAGAGATCTGCATGTCTGCTCAGCATAACCCTCCTCCAGAGCAGCCTGGGTGTAGTCACAGGCCCAAGAGACCTGTGCATGTGAGAAGGCAAGAAGTCTTTATTTGTCTATTCTGGTATCTAAAGGGAGCCTACAAGAAAGCTGGAGAGGGACTTTTTATAGGACCATGCAGTGTTAGGAAAAGGGAGAATGTCTTTAGGCTGAGGGAGGATAGGTTTAGATAAGTTATTAGGAAGAAATTCCTTACTGTTGTAAGGGTGGTGAGGCACTTGAAGAGGTTTCCCAGGGAAGCTGGTCTAGCAGAAGGTGTCCTTGCCCATGGCTGTGGGGTTGGTGCTACATGGTCTTTAAAGTCCTTTCCAACCCAAACCACTCCAAGATTCTATGAATAGTAATTTGAGGTATCGGCATATCAGCTGGTATTATTTACATAACCAAATGGAGTTAGGCACTTGACAGCTACCAAAATTCAATGTAATCATGCAATACCCGAGAGAGTCTGAAAATTCTAGCTGCTCCATACTGCCGAGCATGCTGTGAAAGTCTAGACACAAGGATATAATCAAAGCAGGGAAATGAGCCTGTTTACTATGGTTTTCAGTGTTGAAGCCAGATTTTTAGGTTTCAGCTTTGCAGAAGTGGTGTGCACTCTAACCGAAAATGTTTTTCCTGTTAAAGGAAATATGCAAAATCATTGTCAAATACGGCGTTTTGATCACTTGCCTTTCTCTCAGTGAGCACTAGATGGCCATCTGGCCTTTTTCTTCTTGCCATGTTAAAACTTAATTACGAAAAAGCCCCTGTGGTGTTCTTGATGGCTATAAATAATATCACATTAATAAATTTCTCAGGAAAATTTAGCCCACATTAGACTGATTGCATCAGGGTCAGAAATACACAAATGTGCAGTGTACCTGATAACTACACACCGTGTTCTATATAAGATGCAGAAAAAATAATTTTTAAAAGTATCTTGTAATGAAGAAAAGAAAATTCTCCGATAGCAATTCCAAAGTAACATTTCAAGGTACATTCTGATGTAACATAGCTTACTTTCATGAAGGAAGATTGCTACATGGTATGGGTGAATGTTCACAAATCTAATTCCTAAATTAAGAGGCATTTGCTAGCTATCAGTCTAGAAGAAGATCTGCATATTATGGAAAATTTGCTTTCCCGAAGCATGGGCAACTTTGAGAAAACAAGTTACATTAAAAGTTCATTAAAAGTTCAGCATCCTCACACTCTGGGATGAGGTTTGCTTTATCGTTTTTGCAACGCATAGCTTGTTTTTTTTTTTCCCCAACAATTGTAAATTGTTCAGATTTATTTGTAAAACTTGAATCTTTGCAAAGGATTTGATGGAAATCATTATACTCACATTTCTGTAGACGTATTACAGTATTAGAGTTTGTAACTTTTTAACAGAGCCTTTGACTTCCACAGATTGAATAGAGTTTTTACACATAATTTTTTTTCATCTAATGTTTTCATTATCTCCGATACCAGTGATAGAAATTTTCCAGCATATGTTTTTGGTTCATTTAAGAGTAAGGTAGAACCCTTATGAAAACAGTAGATCCATTGCTCAGAGAAATTAAATGCAGAAATTACTAAAAAAGCCTTATATGTAAAATTTGGAAATACAGAATAAGTTATAAAATAACAGCTATCTATAGAATTATGTATTGACATTCCCTTTCTCTCTTGCAGTGGGCATTAAAAAGACAACAACACTATTTATTCATTGAAAACCTACTGTAGATTCTGGAACCTATTGAATTTCTTTGATATTCCCTACATCACTGCACAATCCAGAATTGTTTAATAATGAGAATTAAGTTATCTGAAATTGTCTTCTTGCTTATGCGGAAGACGTGTACACTTTTTGTGACTTTCTGGCTGCAAATTAGTTTAGATAGATGTTTATTGGCAAAGTAAGGTAAATTCTGGCATTATTAGATGAGATTAGAAATCCATTTCTTACTTAGGATACTGCTGGATACCTATATGAAATACCACTAAGATGTGAGATCTTTATGTTCTGCCCAAAGATTTGAGATGCATATTTAAAACAGTTTTCTGGATTTTAGGCAAATTGCTTGTTCCTCATTTATGTTAGCCTTGAGTGGCAGATATTTATTGACCATAAATTTCTGGCACTCTTATAGTGCAGCTGCTTCATGTTTAATATTTGGATGGCAGAATGCTCAATAGTATTGAAAGCCAAAGAATTGGATTTGAGTTTAATGCACTGCTTATTACTCTCAAAGAGCTATTTATTTCAGGGAGGATCAACTATGTATGGGGGCTCTTATATCAAACAGATGAGCAGTTCTCTGCTGTAGATAGGACAAATCCTTGTTTTAAAATCTTCAGGGCATATACAGTGCTACCCCAGGTAGTTCCCATTACTTTCTAATGGGTGCGTCTGGGCTCTTGTATTTTGCTTGTTCTCAAAATGCGTTTGGCAGCTGTGAGCAGCTTTCAGTCAGATTCCAACACACTTCAACCAGCAACTCTAACCTGGTCCTTGTTCCATGCTGACCCTGCTTACAGCAGGAGGCTGGCCTAGATGGCCTCCTGAAGTCCCTTCCAACATGAATTATTCTCTGATTCAGGAATTTAATTTGTTTTCCTGAAAGATATTTTGAGGTTTTTTCTGACTTCCTACCAGTTCCTACCTTTTTTAACTGTCTGTGATTTTCTCCCTGTCTGGGAGAAAGCTGAAGTTATGTCTTCCAAACTATGAAATTGGTCTTTAAGCTTCCATTTATGCTGTGGAACAAAACAGGGCTGGAGCATGGAGTTGAGCACTGGATCACAGCTGTCTTTGCTGTTTAGTGTTTAGTAAACTCATTGGCACAGTTTAGCCATTCCCAGCTAGGGCTTTGCCTGTCCGATAACAGATAAATGCCTGGATATGCTTGAATAAGTGGCTACTGGGAAATAGGCCATTCCCAAAAGGTAGGGTAAATCTATCCACCCTGTCCCTGGAGGAGGAGAGAATTTTCCACGGAGGTGTGAGCTGATCAGTGTTATTTCTCTTCAGGGCTGATATACCTGTGGTCTAATTTGTCTATTAGGATAGGCATATTCTCATGCTCTGTGGATCATAGTGAAATGTCTTCTGATCTCAGAGCAGACACCAAACTCAACTGCAAGTACAAAGTCATTTGCAGACTTTAACTTGTAGGAGACTCTAGGTGATTGAGAGGTAATGGCTCTTGGGAAGGTCCTTAATTCAGAAATTTGATTAAGCATGCAGATTTTCTACTGCTGGGCATGGTATCCAACCGTGTAAGATTTGTGTGCAAGTTAAGGATGTTTGAAAACAGAAATAAGCTTAACTGCCAGACATTCCTCCTTGCAGAACTTGACAGTTGAACATAACTAGTGCAACTGTGCTTGAATTTATTTCAGTAGTTGTATTCAGTAAAAGTGGACTATGCTAGTACCTTATTGGAGCTATTGTTACTAAATCTGATCCATGATTTGCTCTATTAAGACAGCTGTTTCCAAGACTGGTTTATGTTGCTTGAGGAGAAAGCCCTCTAACAAGTTGTGGCAGCACTAAACAGTCAAATACAGTGACTTCTAGAGCTTGCTTGCTTCCAGGATCATAAATTTTCCAACTGTATGTTCTTTGGGTAGCTTGCCAGAGAGATGAGTATTTGTAAAGAAATCTACCAGATCCTTCCTTTTGTTCCCCAGTTCTTAAGGACCTTTGGAAAGGCACCAGTATGTCCAGCAGCCTTCTGTAGGGTAATATCAGCAAGTCCTTGTTTTATCTCCTATGCTGAAAATGGGACTGAAAATATAAAGAGTGTTTGACAGTTTGACGTGTTTTAGTAAGTTGTTTATAGACTTGACTTTGACAGGAATTATTTATTAGAACCTTCATGTTCCTGATATTTATAGGCTTTGGATTTACTTGCAGTAGCTTGTGAGTTTCTTGATTTGCAGAATCGATAGGTGGAAGGTTATGCTGACTTGCAGAGTTGGTGACCTTTGTAATGTCTTGCTACTGTCTTCACCAGCAAGTTCCTATTTGGATCAGATTCCTCTTTCTGGTGATCCACAGGAAAGAAAGGAAGCCTAACACAAAAGCCTTCAGAAGGAAGTCAAAATATGGGTTTTGGTGATATTCCTAAAATTTTCTCAGTCTGCATCTTCCACTTACCTAGTAATCAGATTGTGTCAATTGACAGAAATGCCAGCTTTTGGTGCTGCCTTTGTAGTAAATTGTTGAATAGAGTCTTGTAGTAAACAGATTATGCTTACAGCAACACACAACATAAAGTAAAATTATAGCCCAGTTTCCAGGTGCTAACCTAAAATATTCCTTGGTTGGGATTAAAATAACCAGGTATTGTTTTTCTGGTGAGACCTATGGACATACCTTTTCTTCATCATGGGTGATATCTTCATGGTTTGTGCGCAATGATGGCTTTTCAAATCACTGACATTGTCATAGGATGGTTTCATAAACTCAGTGTTCTAGCCACTGATTCCACTTGGAATGTCTTGCAGGTGCTTCCCTCCTGGAGGTCACCGGTTATAAGCACAGTCATATTTAATTCTACGAAATGAATTACTCAGGCAGATTTCCTGAGCTTGCAATTTACCTGTTTCACTATTCTGTAGTGCACATAGTGCTTGGTGGTAGTATTATGTATATGCTCATCCTGAAGTAAAAGCCTTCTATCCCAGCTGAGTTTTCTGAAACACCAGGAAAACAATGTTTTTGTGGTCACTGACATTTTCTGTCTTTTTTTGCCGCTTTTTTTAGTATCTCACCATATGTTTCATATTCCACGTCAGGATGCATTTTGACAGATTTATTATCCTATTGTAGCTGAAAGACTCCAAAAATGTTCCGCTGTTATTAATTATCTATGTTATAAACACATAGATGAAAATCATTGGATACACAAAACATTTTATGAGTATTTCTAATAAACATTATACCACTTCATTAGTGATGGTGTCTGCTGAAAATTCAAAGCTGATATAGGTTAAAAACTGAGATACAACTAAGCAAACATCTCCCATATAAAAAATAGAAAGGTATGGGTTCCACACTGCTGTGTGAAGGCACTAAATAAATTAAATCTCTTGCTTTAGAAGTCCATCCCAGTTTGTTTTATATTGTTCTAGTGCAAGCTAATAGGGAACAACATATATACTATCCCATTGCCTTCTGTGTTTGTGTGTGAGACTTTGCTGTAAAAAGATGATACTAAATGGTAAATGATTCTGAGGAAATCAAGTTTCACTTGAATAAGAAAAATCATGTGCCTCAGTGTTACCTGAACTGATGGTGACAGATTTGAACAAACCAGTGTGGCAAACCCTTATTCATGTGATTATACAAGCTGAGAGATCCAGCTATAACTATTGTATTCATAAAGAGATTAGGAAACTTCTTTTTGCTTAATGTGTGTCTAAACTCTCATATAAATTAGTGTAATTCTTGATATTCTGAAATGTTTGAGGTATAATTTGACTTGGTTTTCCAGTTAAATACTCAGGCTTTATCAAATTAACTCTCAGACTAGCTCTGAGACCTTGCTATACTGTCTGCTTTATTGATTATTAACTGTGTGCATTAAAATCTCAGAAGCAAATAAGTTTTTCTGGCCTCACTGTCCAAGAGCCATCTGAATCTATACACCATGGTGTGCACTGTTGTCCCAGAGAAGTACCCTGGCAGAACTGGCCAGATTACTATTTGGTTTTAATTGCATGTTGCCGGTTAGTTACTACAAACACTGAATGACAATGTGCTGTCATCTTTTATACATCCAAAGACTGTAAAATACTATATTCAATAAAAAAGACCTTTTTTTCTTCAATTATATTTTATCATGTCAGTTCGGAAAATCTATATCTCCAGATTATATTTCCTGTTTTAATATTGAATGTTAAAATTAGTCAGTTTATTTTATGGTCTGTTGCTGTTTGTAGTATTCAGCTTAAAAAACATAGAAGTTTATCTTGATGTATTTAAGAGGTCATGAATTTGTCAGCTATAGGCATTTAAAAGCTAGAAATTCCAGCTTTTCTCAAGATAAAAATATCAACTTTTTTAGCAATGTCTGTGGCAAACTAAGATCCAACAGACCGTAACCATATTTCAATGTAAGCTCAATGTAAACTTCTTACTAGACTTTTCTAGTAAGAAGTTTGTAGATAAAAAATAAGGAACAAAGCAGTGCTGGAAAGGAATATTGGTATGCAGTTTACCAGCTATTCAAAGATTTGCAGTAAAATTCCATCTCCCTCCTGTCAGACAGGTTTTGGAGCACAATTTTAAATCTAAATAATTTTCTCAATCCACTTCAAAAAGCAGCCTCATGAACAATTTCTGTGGGCATAAGTGATATGACACACTGAGATATAGTGTGGGAAAAAGTAGCCAGAGACAAAGGAGATGGGGATGAGACCTTTTAAAGTATCCATCTCCCGTAATAACACACACTGGAGTGCTTGAACATACTTTGTTCAAGGCCCTTATAAAATATTCAGAGTATTATAGGTTAAGCTTCTTGTGGAGCAAATAATTCTCTTTAAGAAAAAGAGATTGTACTAAGAAACATGAGCACCATTATCCTCAGTCATGGGTACACAGACCATGATGTTGCATCCTCTCTGTAACAGAAAACACTGATGCAGACCTTCTTCCGCTGCTGGCAAGGAATCTGCTGTGTCACAGTAGCTCTTTTACATTCACATATGAGCTGTCTGTGGCAGACAGTGCTGAGTTGCCAGCTTCTTAACAGGACCTTAATAGAACATGAAAGCTGTTTAAAGTGACAATTTCCACTGTCTTACCTATTGAGAAGATTTTGATGCAAAATCCGTTTACATCCCGCAAGAGATTTAAAAAACAGCATAGAAAATTTTTGTATCATGGAACGTACTATGAGCAAGATTGAGAAACTTGTGGCCTACTGACATATGGACTGAACAGAACTTGCATCATAAAGCTGTGTTATCCTCTCAATCTCTCCATGATGTTTTCTAGGAAATAAGTTTTTCATAACACTTCCTTCTTAAAATACCCTCCCCCAGACCTTTCTGCTATGACCTTCAGCATTAAAGGGAAACTGACTTCATTATTTTTACTGAATTTATATTTATAAATTATTAATTATGCCACATTAAAGACTGTTTATACCAGGAAAAACAAAGTCTACCTATTTTTACCCTGTATCTTCATATGCATGCATTCTTCTTTTGAGATCTCCAGAGTTTCAGAACTTCCTCATCAGTCGTTCACAGGCTAAAACATCCATAACTGAGCCACAGTGAAACCATCCGTCAGGGTAGGAGGAGCACTAGAGGAAAAGAACTGCACTAGCATCACACTATCTCTTGCCCTACTGGTTTTGCCATTTCCTCCCCAGTTATTAATTTTTTCCATCTTTTACATCTTGGAAACCATCTACGATTAAACACTTCCCTGGGCCACCTACTTATTCTGAAGTATGCCCAACAAGCAATAAACTCTGAGTACTCAAACTGTGTGCTGGTTTTAAATCATGTGTGTTTCACATCTTGATTACATTAATTGTTATGGATTGTATATGTGTGGATCAAATTAACAATAGTATCAAACATAAGATCCTGGAAAATTCAGGCTAGAAAGAACCTCAGGAGATCTCTAGTTCAGTCTAGCTCAAAGTGGGGTCAGTTGTGACTTCAGATCAGGGCTTTAACCATTTGAGGTTTGAAAACCCCCAGAGATGGAGACTGCATAACCTCACTGGGCAACCTGCTTCATACCTTGACTGCCCACAAGGTGATTTTTTTCCTTCTACCCTGTCTGTGGCTTTCTTGATTCAGCTTGTGCCCCTTACCTGTCACACTCCAGTCATACATTGCAGCAAAGGGCCTTGCTCTATCTTCCTGTTGATCTCCTTATTGAAAGGATGCTATTCCATCCAGCTGAAGGTAAGATTCTTTTCTCCTAGCTCATTCTTCCCCTAACCATGCTATATGCTGTTGTTGTTAAAGCAAATTAAATGGCAAAAAAGCTCTCTCACAGTGCAAAGGAATATTTTCTGTTGACCAGGAGTGAGAACTGAGCATGAATAATATGCCAGTGTGTCAGCTCACCAGAGGAAAAGGGCTAAACACCTCAGGTGTAGACTGCAAGTCCTGTTGTGAAGAAAGAGACTTTACAGAAAGTCATAGCTGTTTAGAGCACTTCTGAAAATGTCATAATCCTCATAAGAACAGGTGTGAAGAAAGGGAGTGGGAAAGATACTGCAGGGGATGATCTCTGCGTTTTTTGTCGTAACATTTGCTTTGCTGTCTGTCATATCACTAACTGTCACAGCGTGTGGGTATAAGCCATCACATTTATCAGTTACTAATGGACCTATCCTTTGCAAAAGTGGTCTGGTCTTTTTTTTTGAAGCCTGTTATAATTTTGGACTCCTCAGCATTTGTGGTATTTAGTTCCATAGTTTGATTATTTTCTTTATGCAAGTATTTCCTTTTGTTTTTAAAATAATTTGTTTGCATGCTGCTTCCTCTTTGCCTGTAAAAGTTTAGTCATCATTCATTTTTATGGACCTCTATCGCAGCCTTCCTCAACTGTCTTTTCCCAGGTGAGAAGTCCTAGTTTACATAATTTCTGTTCAGCTGGTCGATCATTCTGATTGTATGTTCTTTCTAGTTTTTCAAGTACTGCTGGAACCTGTTCACAGTGAACATAGTATTTAAGATGTTACTCCCATGCAGACCTAAAAAGTGGTATAAGAATATTCTTTATTATATTTTCATTTTTAATGTTTGCTGAAGAACTCAATTACACATCTTTCTTGATAAGAGAACCTTAAAATTCTCATCAGTTGAAGAATACTTAGATTTATTTTCCCTTTGCATTGTTGTTTTGGGTTTATTCCTTTGCAAACTGCCTTGATTAATTTTATTATGTCTTCTCAAATATATGTTTCTATGTGTCTTCCAAAACTCATTCTCAGTTTGATAATCCAAACTGCTTAGGCATGATGGATGATTCCATGGGAAACAATCAATCCATCCTATGATTTTAAAAACCTCCTTTAAATTTATTTCTACTTCAGTTACTCTAGAATATTATTACGAAAGGGTTTTTGTAGGATTGTGTCTTTAAATTTCTTTCATGTTACCCAAAATGAATTTCAAGCAACTTCAGTGGCTTTTTTTTCAAAAAAACCCTGCAAAACAAAACAGGCTCTTGGTAGTTTAACCATACTTTTTTCCAGAAGAAATTCTTTCACCTCAATATGAAGGCTCTCTAGCTCTTAGCCATTCTGCTTCCAGGCAAATACATCTTCCCTAGCAGCCCAGACTGCAGTGATCTATGGCAGTTTTTAGATAGATGAGACAATCAAACATTGAAACACTATGAAGGAACCTCTCCTCCATGGCTTGCAAAATGTTGCGCTATCAGGCATAGTGATGTTTAAAACGGAACTTCCATTACCCTCAATATCTAAAAATAAACACAGTCTGGACAGTAACCGGCACATCTAATCCCATTCTGAGAGAGCAAACTCTCGAGCTACAGAGGACTCTGGGGCAGGTAATGAGTCCCTTGACCTTCGCACAAAAATACTGATCCATAAAGACTGCTTTGACCTTACACTCATTCAAAAGTGCTGCAGATGCTCTGTGGCTGTTTTAATTAACGGGCTTACTGGGTCTTATCACATGAAATGACAGGTAGAGTGTAATTGGTTGTGCCTAAAAACTGAAGGTAGTCACACCTCATTTTTTTTGAGAAACAATAAATCTAGTTTAATCTAGTATTTTTTTTTAAAATGTCACCTATGTCATTTGATCATGTATTATTTTGAAGAGATCTGAATTAATTTTACCTTGCCATCACTCAGCAGAATATCCTGTTGGGAGCAGCAAGAATTATTAAAATATCCAGTAAAATCAAAGGTCCCACTCCTTCAAGGAAAGAGAAGAAAAAGACATTTACACTGACATTTGACCCACTTGCACTTAACTAATAACATTAAATGCAAATACACTCCAAATAAAAATAAAAATGGAGTTAAAAATGAGGATATGAATATATAAGGAAAAGAAATTAATGAAACACGTTTTTAAAATTTCTATTTAAAATTACTATGAGAGTAAACAAAGAAAAACCATCAGGAGCTAAACTCCACACATTTTAAAAGAGTCCTCATGACGTTAGGAAAGTGTACTCTACTCAGTGTTACAATTTCTGGTTTATTTTTTCGTAGTGTAACTGACCTATAGAGAATTCCCAGGGGATGAAATAGGTTCTGCTGCACTTGTTTCTTTTATAATCAGGAAAAGAAGCATTATAAAATGCCATAACTCTGGCATCAGAAGTTTGCTGCTCTAATTAAAAAGTGAATATTCTCAATGTTTTACAAAATAAAGCTCTTTTATAACAAATAACCTTTTGATGGGGAAACCACACTGTTTGGACACCAAAAAGTAATTTTAAGGCTTATCTTGAGTGTGTGCCATGGTAAATACAGACTAGAGCTCTTTGCCTTTTCTCTCTTTACTGAGGAATCAGGCGTATTTCAGCAAACAGCCTATACAAATATTCTACTGTAAATGTAACTGCAGTTTGGACTGACAAATTCTCTTCTAATGACATTTTTAGGAGGATTACACACACTCCTACATCAGGGCAGTGGTTCTATTGGATAGTGTTGTGGCACACTTTCTAATGTTAGCATAAATTTACCATACTTTTGTTTAACTGCCACAGAAAAGCTCCTTTTGGTCTGACTCCTTTCAGCCTTACTCTTATGTCTTATCTTACTTTTTTTTTCTTTAAAAGTTTGAAGTTATTCAGGCAAGTTATGCTTGAACTGAGGAGCTCAGAAAACTCAGTATCTATAAGGGATTTTGAACACACACAAAATGTAGGTGTTGATGGCTGTAGATTGTCCCGCTCCTACTAATGTTAATTCAACAGTCTTTCAAGTAAATGCAGTGTCAATCCATAAACAGAACTGTCTTTACTGGAGCATTCATAGGCAACGCGCTAATGGTGAGAGAAGCCGTAGCACCCTAACTTGCAAACCTTGGTAAGGTACATTGAGAGAGAGAGAGGGCGAGAGAGAGAGAGAGACAGAGAGACAGAGAGACAGAGAGAGAGACAGAGAGAGAGAGAGAGACAGAGATGGCTTTCCAGCTGATTTCTTTGGTCCTTTCGATCAGCTTTGGAGTATCTGTTTAAGGTATGGCCAATCAAGTCTAATGCCATGTAAGTTAAGATGTAATAAGCAGCTGAGATGTAATATGCAGCATCTCTTTTGAACATTTTTGGTTTGTATCCTCAAATTCCTGGTTTGATTGGGTTCAGTCCTGAATACTGAACTCCCATTAGTTAATGAGCCAAAGTTGTCTTGACAAGTTGCTGAGGGTCTCCTTGTGGTCACTGGAAGCCAGGAACTGACATCACAGTACAAGAAACACTCAGCAGCTTCAGATTTTCCTCTGGAGTTAATAAAAAAGAAGTGCAGGTAGGCCACTAATACAACAACACACCACCAGCATCAGCTAGGTAACCCCAGGTCTGGGGATTTTCAGCCAACCAAGATGTTTGTCCCCTTCAATAAGACTTTTTTCATTTGTCCAGGAAGATGTCTGTGGTCCTTGCAAGCACGTAGTGTTATTCCCAGAAACCTGAAACAGTAGACAGCATCACAAGTGATGTTGATTTGTCAGCCTGGAATATAAACGCGGTAAAAGGTAACAAGTTGAGGTAGCAAATATTTTGATATCTTCACATCTTTATATGCTACTGTATTTCACAGGACATATTAAACATTAAACTTCTAATGTCTTATTACCACAAGAATTGCAAACAGTACAGAACTGCAGATAATCCGTTTTTATGACAAGTTTTCAGTGTGAATGAGGAATAGCAAGCATAAGCCATTCTCATTGCTGTATTCTCACTGTCCTCCATAGATGTCACACCCAGGGCAATTGGTTCAGTTATTTTCTTTAAAGAATTATATTTCATGGTAGTAGATGTTCTTGAGCAGACCAGTTATCTGTGCTGGCCACTTCCAAAAACAAATGTAAATTATCCTTGCTCAGACAGTTCAAGAAATGCATGTCAACAATGAATAATAGTTACGAGTATTTATGAAACATCTAAATGCTTCAGAAGAATTAAAGCCACTCTGCAGATTCTGGTTGTACAGATTCTATTTTGATGTGCATGCAAATTAGTATACAGTAAGGCTGTTGTAATGCATTTTTTTTAATGAATTGCAGAATATACATATGAGCCATAATTAGAGCTCTTGGGAACAGCATTAGCTAAATCTAATTTGCTGACATGCCATCATAAGGTCAAGTAAGACTTTAAAGAAAAGAACTCTAGTAACCTGAGATCAGACACTTCCAGATTTTTCTTCAGCTTTGTACCACTGCTCATTCATGCACATATTCAGTGGAAAAGCCAACCCCTTTTACTAATAATTCACAAGGCTCTAAGTCCTGCTGTTACCATCAACTGAAACCATTAAGCAGTACATTATAAATTAATATGCATTTCTTACATTATGACCCTGGATTTATCTTTGTATTTGTCCTTCACAGAAAAATAATTTTGAAGATTGCCGCAAGGTGAAGAAAACAAGTTCTATAAACTATTAGGTCTTCCTTGTCATTGCACTTCTTTACTTATTATTACTTATTGCCGTGTCTATATAAAATTATTCATATAGCTCAGCTTATTTATCAATAATTTCCTCATCATAAATTGTTGTTTATTTTAGTTCACATGTTACTTTTAGAACAAAAGGATACTGGCACCTATCACCTTACAGATGGCTGTCTGGTACAGTGGCAATATTTTGTCAGAAATTTTTTTTATCTGTATTATGAGATATTTAACTTCAAAAAAAGAAACAAAAAGCCACAAACAAACAAACAAACAAAACTCACAGTGAAATATATTATTTTTTTTTTTAATTTCCTGTGGTTTTTTCCCCTGACAAGTCTCTTGGTAAAGCCTGGGAAATTCTTGTTTGGAACATACTAAGTAATCTAGGTCAGAAGTCCTAAAAACATATGGAATTTTCCATAAACAATACCGGAGAGGTTTGTAGTTCAATTTAGGAGTTGAAGAGTGAGCTCTGAGGTATAAATTGCAATTATACCCATATACTGCATTTTAAAATACCAGTATCTTAACTCATAATTATGTTGAAAATATGCTGAGGTGGCTAACATCTAAAAATATGACAACAGTAAGTTTATGATTTAGGATTAGGAATGATTCCAGACTATGACAGTGAAGAAAAAATGGATCCTTATGTCTTACTATGGGATTGAGGGGTGTTTTGATCCTAGTGTTACACAGGACAATGGATTTATTCTGATTTGTCTGGAATACACTGAGTCAATATTTACCATTCACAGCTCTTTTGAATATGGCATTTGTGGACAGCTTTGAACATAATCTTTGTGGTTTTCTTTTCAATAATTTTTATTTTAGAAGCTCCAGGTGAGGCAAAATTCTCATTCTGCCTTGCACTCCATAGAAAAATAGCATGATAGACTCCCTTCATCAAGGAACTTGCAATTTGAGTAGCAGAGCTGGAGAAAGCACACCAAAATAATCTAGCCTTACTTCACAGAAGGAAGAAGTCCATGACAGTGATAACTTTTTGATTCAGTGCTCATAAGTTACATTCCAACCATGATGAAGTACATTCCTATTTTTAAAATTGTAGACCAACACTTGACTTTCCTGAATGATAAAATTAATTTCAAATTAATAAGGTGAATTATTAGCTCATGTAGTATTCTTAAAGCTAGCAATATAAGGAACTCATATTTATATTACATTTATAAGGACACAAAGGAGAGACTTGTTTCTTTGATTTGATTATTATTTTAAAGGAAGGCTTTCTTTAGAAAAACAATTCACTGTAATTAGAGAAATTTTCATTTATTTTTAAAGTTACAAAATATTTGCTGTTTTCTGGATTATTTTGTAAACTTTAATCTTCATAAAATCTTTCATTTTTTGGGATATCTTGTAATTCCTGAAATTCCTCTTGCTTAGACAACTTTCATTTTTATTTTTATATTTTAAAGTATGAAAAAACTCTGTACTTAAGCAACATTGAGAAAAATATTTTGACAGAAACTAGTTTTGTGATAAATTTAGTTTCTGTATAAATATCTGAGAAAAAAATACATATTGTGTCCAAAATTTTGAGCTACATTTTGAATCATTACATTTCTAAATAAAATCTCCCTTAAATTTCCTTTTTATCTTCATCTGTGTATTTGTCTCTTCCTTTTATGCAAACTACTTTCCTATAATTCATTTTCACTGCAATAGATGCTCAGCTTCTCCCCTTAGGAGGCAGCCTAGCAGCTCCCTGTCATAGCCAGAGTTCAAGCCAACACAGTCATGCTTTCATCCCTCCTTACTGTTACTCCCCTTTTTTTTTTTTTTGTGATTCGTGTTCTGTTGTCTAGCCCTTAGTCCTTTCATTTTTTTCCCTCTGCTTGTGTTGCCTCCTACTAATGAGAGGTCATTTTCCTTTTGGGAGTCACTCAACCTCCTACAACATCAGATCTCTTATCAAAACTCCTGTTTAACAGTCTTTTGTCCATTTTTAATTTCTTCTTAATGAATATAAGTTTTTAAAAAAATTGTGCTTCTCAAATTGTGCTCTTCTAACATAGCTTTCTCCACTCATTTTCTTTCTGTCATCCACATTCATTTTCTGTTGCCTTTTCTCATTATATCATTTGCCTAATTCAAGGCCTGGTCTAGCTCCCATTTATATAAGATTCCCATTGAAATTAATAATGCTTGCATAAATGAAATATTTTCATTTGGAAGCTCACTCTTTTCCTCTGTGTAAACCCTGCCCCCTTTCAAAGTGTTCAGGCACAGGATAGTACAACTTCAGTTTTAAAGATGTTTATACAATTTGAGGACAGGCAGATCAGGAGGCTGATTGGTTCAGTCTGTGCACGACAGCCCAAATAATTTTACCCCTCACCCCCCTTTTGGGTTCTTGAGTTGGTTGTCAGAGGCTAATTGGTGGTTTGGTGAACCAGAGAAACCAGCCAACACAACCTTCACAAAGGACATTCTCAGGAATTTTGGCATAATTTATTTTTCTGTCCAGCATAAAGGGATCTGCAGGGACATCTGTGGAAGAGCCCAAATGACCAGGGCCAAGAGCAGCAGGGAGCAGTACCCTACAGTTTTGCATGCTTGCCTATTTTCTTTATAAACACTGACCATGGACACTTGCTGTTCTTTCCAATTGTAACACTGGCTCCTTTTGCTCCATTTGCCCTTGAAGAATTTGGTCAGAAGATAGTTGGTCATTAGCTTATGTGCAACCTCATTATCTCTGAAGCAATTAAAAGTCCAGGTAAATGTTCAAGTAAGCCATTATAATGTGGGTGCTTTATAGAGAGGTATTCAACATATTAGTATAAGAAATCATCATTAATCATCATTTCAGTGGATGTGTGAAGTTACTGGTGACTAAAAAAAAGATCTGTTGCATGTTTATGACTGCTCCAACTATTGATTTGGCTTTTGGGCTCAATTCAAAATCCATTGGATGAACTCCTGACATTGGAATTTATTGGGAGAGTTTATAAGTAGGGGTTTACAATTCTGGATATAAATAGAAGAAAAACCCCCATCACAGCTTATCAGTGTTCAGTTAATCATTCTGAATAATTTTCTCTTCTGACTTCTTCACAGCTCATCAACTGATTCAGAGCAAAATCCAAAGTATGCTTAGCACCGTAATTATTTCATTATGGGTCTAAGGACAACATGCTTGAATGGTGAAAAGCCTTGTAAAAAGCATACTGAAAAATGAATGGAAGATTTTTTTTATTACCTTCAGTAAGCTTTGCAAAAGTTCCAAGATCAGGCTCATCCTTCACATATTTGTGCGTTAGCCAAGGCTCACTTATTTGAGTGCTGTATTTAATACTTCACTGCTTCTGCTGTAAAATATGTGCTTTCCTCGATAGGAAGAAATGTTTCTCAGGTTATGTTTAAAATTTATAATATATACACATACATTCGTATGAATGAAAGCTAAAATGTATACAAATAGCTAACTGTATAAAAAATCCTTTTATGATGAAGGAATAGTTTGTATGTGGATGGGAAGAGTTACCTGAAAACATATGCCTGGCCAATGCTTTCCTTAAAAATACTTCTGACAGACTTGGTTTTATTAAATGCGTTGTTGTGAAACTTGCTGCAATGCTGAGGTAATAATGGTGGTTGGTAGCTCTAGGCTTTCTATGATTATTACAATCTTCTGAAGCAATAGCATAAAATATTTAGAAAGGGATTTTTAACATGCTGTTTGACTGACCTAGCAATTTTTAAAAGTCAAGAGTAAAGCTGTTATTCGTCACGACAGTCCTCATGTCGTTATTCCTAAAGTATTGACCTAATACTGATTTATGTGCAGTTGGGTACCAATGAACGTGCCAATGGCAGCTGTCATTAGCCCCTAAAAATAGCACAAAAGGTGATGCAACTGATATGAAGGCTGAAAAAATCCTTGGCCAAACAAGGTGGCATTTCAGTTTTTCCCTGCTTTTGCTATCGGCCATATAACCTCTTCTATCTACATGTATATACACATACAGATTCTCCCAGCGCACACCCCAAGGTGTGGATTCTCTGGCTGTCAGGGCAGTGTGAACTTTGCTGTTGTGGCAGATTTCTGAGTGCCGTGGAGGGGCAGAGGGAACCAGCAAAGCATCACTCTCAAAAGTAAAGCAAGAGCACTTGATGAGCAGCCTTTCCTCAGGTACTGTGTGCCTCCGGCATTGATATGTGGAATATTTTTCAGGACAGACTTTTAAAGCTTTGGATTATATCACATATTAATACTGAATTAGGGAAAATAACTAATACTTTTAAACATTTATTTACACATGGGGAATTTGGGTTCTGGGAAGGAAAAAGATGTCACAATACTGAAAGAAATGAACCCTTTGCTGTAAAATAGAACATAAAATTAGGCCTAAGTTTTCCAAAGACGTATGGATGTACTTAACTTTATTATCTTGAACAGTCCAAAGCAGTCAAAGGGTGCAAAGCCAGGGAATCAAGGAGGAATAATTCTACTATTATTATAATGATTTAATTATCACTATTTTAACTTTAAGTTTTGAATTCCCTGGTGTAGAGCTCATTTGTGTCCTTTTTAGTGGTCAAATTTACCTATAAATGTGAACAGCAATCCTTGTGAGAATTTTCTGGAACACTTTGAAGTCCCAGAATTGAAAGTGCCTCTTTTGCCAGTTATCTGAGGTGAGAATAAGGTCAGCTGTATTGTTTAAACAGCTTTAGTCTGAAAAAGAAGTTTGGTTAAATGAAAAAAAAAAAAGACACATTTTTTACCATTTAAAATGTGAATATTTCTGAGAAACCATCCTCACTTAAGAAAAAAAGTCTCTGATACTTGCCACATAACCTAGAAAGGACACCATTAGATCATGCCTGGCAAAACACAGCTTATTATTCTTATTACAAATTTGCTAGGTGCCAACATTGTGCTGCTTCACAGAATCAGGAAGAGATGGAGACATAGCTCCTGCCATGAGGATTTTACAGTCTAAATACGTAGATCAGACAGATCCACCCCAAAATGTTGCTATGTTTCCATTTGAGCAGACAATGTCTTCGTTGAAATTAATTAGCATTAGTGGACAGAAAAATTTAATTTAAAAAAGTTATTTTATTTAATATAAATAGCACGTGGGGTTGATTCCAGGACAAACAGGTACACAGAAGCTATGATGAAGTAGCCCAGAGGCTGAGACAGGCTACAATGGGATAACAAAGAAGGACCAGTTGAAGGCCAAGGACAGAAGTTCATGCTTGATGTGAAAGACAAAAAAAAACAAGAAAGAGAATTATTGAGGAGAATGATACAGGTCTTCTGCAAAAAAAAGATCTGCATAGATTGAG
Source organism: Cephalopterus ornatus (assembly GCA_013396775.1). NCBI lineage: Eukaryota > Metazoa > Chordata > Aves > Passeriformes > Cotingidae > Cephalopterus > Cephalopterus ornatus. Next base: position 46,088 of record VZRE01005993.1, on the reverse strand, counting down.
CTACATTTTAAATGAAGTGCTAGCAAACCTACCAAAATATTTTGATTGTCTCTTGAAAATAGCAGCTTATCTAAAGAAGCATGACAGCAGGATAGAATGCAATTGTGGATATGTTAGTGGGTGAAATGTTCTTTTAATGAAGCAAGAATATATTTGCAGAATGTATCTGGGGAAACATGACAAGAATTCCAACTTCCAACCACAATCTTGCTTAAGCAATATGTAAGAAAATGAGAAGAAAATTTTTCTTATTTTGTTTATTTCTTCTTATGAATTTCCATTACATAAAGTTTCACTGGTCTGTGAAATCGTGTGCCTCCAAATACCTTAAAGAGTTGTGGCTTTACCTAGTTTAAATTGATTTCTCACTTTGATGCATGGGATAAAATCTACTCTTCCCATCTAAAGATCTGTTTCTGTGACTTGTATTAATGAGTAATTAGCTATTGTCACATATCTTAGGCTTAAATAATTAATATAACCTCTGAAAGACTATGGGTGAATGATCAAATAAAGCAAATTAAATCAAGAAAATGATCAATAATTTGCACCATTATGAACTATATGCCTTGATTCTATAACAACTGCTTTGTATTAAATTTCTGTGGTGTAACTAAAGCATCTGTTTTAGAAAACAGAATATTCCCTAGTTATTAATAAAGCTGGGGCCACTTTAATTGGTTTTGAATGTCAGTATTGTGTTACCCACTGCCTGCTGTGTTACATTCAATTCATTTTTAGGCACAAGATCACAAAAACTATTTCACTGAAACCCACAGGGAAAATGGATGTTCAGGTTGAACCTTTGTCCTTAAACTATACTGTTTTCATCTTTAAAATTCAGTCTGCAGAAAAAAAAGGGGATAGCCTAAAGTGAAAATAACAAATCTCTTAGTGGTCACTTGGGACCGCATGGAGTAACATCACTTCCCATCTTCCTAAGGGTGATCTTAAGAGTATTTTGCCAAATTTCAAGTCCAAAGCAGCTCACCTTTGGTTTCTCAATTCTTTTGTCAGGGCTGTGATTTGTCAAAGGATTAATTATAAGAATACATGTCAGTTGAATGAAGACATAAATTTTAAATGTAATGGAGAGTGACAATTCTAAAATTCTGCAGTTCCATCCATACACAGGATTTGCAACCCCAACTTTAGAGGCTACTCTCTAGTTCTTGGACAACTTCAACTGCAGGACAGCCGTAAATTCTCAGACTGAAGAAATTATCTCAGTTATATTAGGATGAAACAGGCATGTTTTCTGGGCTAAGTAACATCAAAGGACTTAAACCAATTTTGCTGTATTTTTTTATGAATGTCACACTCTGGCTTTCCACATTTTGCATAGATGTATAAATGCGTGTATGCATGTATTTGAAATGCCCATATGCTTTCAAAGAGTTTGAAGCTGCAGGATGCTAGGATAGCAGTAGGATCTTCCTCTGATTAGTTGATTTTCATTTTTCTGATTAAGATTTGAGGTTGCTAATTGTCATTTATTAGCTCTGAGGCACCATTTCACCAATAGTTTACTTTTGTGTCTGGAGACAGGATGCTTATACCATACATCTCATGCCATAAACCACATTTCTTAATGTGATCATAGACACCAACTAATACCACTGGTCTTAAATGCTAGTTAAAATGCTGCACTTATCTGTAGCTTGTACCAAATATATAATAATGTTTATTAACTACTGTTAAAACCATCTATATAAGTCTGACATTTGGCTGTTTGCATAAGTGCAATTTTCTTTAAAGAATTGAGGGTTTTGCCAGTTTTGGAGAAAAATGTTAAGGTATACAAAGATGTTGGTGAAAGGTGGAATTGCAAACTACAGATTACGTGCATCAGCTGTATTTATGACTTGCATTATGAAACTAATGACAAAGATCCCTCTGAAAGTCATAAAAATAGCTTCAAGTGTATAGTGTTTCATATGATGATTTTGAAGCCTATGGAGAACTGGCACAAAACCCAGCCTTGTGTTTCTGTTGTCACAGCTTCTTTAATCTGTAAAATTAAAACTTGGTCTGTCCAAGTGATGTTTACAGACTGTGCTCTCTTTAGGACTGACCATTGCCCTACATCATTTACTTTGAAGGTTTTTTTACATATGGTGAACATCTGAACTCTATTTTAACATAGTTTAACCTTCTTTAAACCAGGAGAAACAGAGATGTATTGTGGCAATGTATGGCACAGTGTTGTATAATTGAACAAAAGTTCATTCCCTCCTACACATTAATTTTGAATAGAATTATGCCAATGCTTTGGAGCATGGCTAGAGTGTTTAATAAAATGTAGATTGATTGAAATACAATGCACCAGCTGTGCAGTTAAAAATATTTGCAGAATTAAAGGTCGGATAGTCAAAAGTGTATAATATTTTTCAAGTTAAATCTAACTATTACAGAGATCTTACTGATTTTAATGGGCATAAACAGATTCAGGCTCCTGAATATAAAACTCCTGTTTTATATACAATTGTTCAATTTAATTGAAAAAATGAAATAATTTTGCATTGCTCATATGTTATATATGTATCAGACAGTGCTAGTAACACAATATGATCAGTTAAACGTGCTCAGTCTCTAATTGTGGTGTGACAAAGGTATAACCCCGATAGAAGTATTCTATTATTTTCATTAATTTACCTTTTGAACTAAAATCGTTCATGCTTTCACTCAACCTAAAGGTAACAGTTTTCAAAAAATGTATTGCTATTGTCTTATTAGTTAGCTAATAAAAATAGTACTATGCAGTCATATACTTAAAAAGGTAATGTAGACAGGTAAGAAGACAGTGTTCAGGCTGACAGAGTATTCAGACTAAGCTCTTATTTTCTCAGCTACTGTATATTCATTTGTATAAGCTGTAACCTGTCATTGATTTGCTGCCATTAAAGCCAAAAGCCAGATTGTTATTGATATTCAAGGTGGGTACAGCTGAAAATCTGAGTATTTACTACATCTTCATGAAAAATACCTGAATCAAATTACAGAGTTCCATCACAATGTGTGAGTATTGGAATAAGCCACCACTGAAGTTCTATGTGAAACACGTCTGTATATTACGTACAGAGAAAAAAAATAGCTTAATGTTAAAGTATTTACTCAAACAGATTGTCTTGCCTCTGTTGTAAATAAAAAATTGTGTCCTTTGCCCATAAAAAAGGCATACTAGTACTACATTAGGAAATACTTTTAGAATGCCCTAGGTGAATAAACATTTTGGGGTTTGGCTACCTAGTTTTACCAGAACAGTTTCAGTGGCTAAGGACACATAGATTTATACAGTTTCAAGATGAATATTTATTTTCCTCTGATATACTGGCCTTTTAAATTTCTCACAATATGCAGGGTAACTTAAAAATATAAACACTGGGTGATGAGTAACTTCAGGATACACTTTGTAAGTTCTATAGTAAGAGTAAATATTTAGAATCTATGGGTTTCTTATTAGAATATTGTGTATTAAAGGTATTTTATTATCTTTGCTTAGTAGTGTATTCCTCTAAACTATTTTTTCTTGCACATGCTTTATATTTTTTTTTCAATGTTCACACTTTGCCTTAGCTCAAAACAAAAGATACCGAAAAACTGTGTTGGAAAAATATGAATCCTCCACTAATGTTTTCATATTGACAGAACCTGGAAAAGCCACAGTGATTTCTAAGGTTTAGAATGTTGTATGAGGTCTGTCAATAGCTAGGATTGTATGGCTGCTGAGAAAAGAGGGCAAGCAAACATACCACTGCTGTGGAGGAGGTAGGATACAGCCTCTTCTCTGGAACAGAAATTAATTTGTAATGCTAATCCACACTGACCATGGTACTTTCATTCAATTACTTTCTTGCAAATGCAGATGTGAATGCTTCACTTGAAATATATGAGTGGTCCCCCGAAAGCAATGGGACTATTCAACTGCTTAAGTGCCTGTGTTTACAGGCATGGAGTCTAAATTTTCACACCAGAGCTCTTTCCATATAGGTAGAAGGCACAATAGTGTACAGAGTAAAATGGAATGAAAGCACAAAGTTGTTTCCGAGTCAATCTCAAAGTCTTTAAGATCATCTGCAAAACAATGCATATTCAGATGCATCCAGGAGATAATGCTGTAATGCTGTAACATCTATCAGGCACCGCCAACATACGTTTTCTCATATAGCTTCTGTTAAAGTTACATCCTCATTCTTCAAGAAGAAGGCTATGCCAGAAAATCTATTGATATGTTTACTCTTTAAAATAAACAAACAAACCCCACAAGTCTTCCTTCAGCCAAGGAAATAAAAGCATATGCATTCTAATGACACAACTGCATAAGCTTCAGCTCATGTAATTGAACAAGGGTGTACATAAAGACCTTATAGGTGCCTTGGTTATATTATCCCCAAGACATTTTTGGTAATGTAATTGGGACTAGTGCTTTGCATTCCAAAAGCAAAATAAATTACTCTTTGTTAGTTGTTTTCATGACTACTGGGGACCAATCGTTTCTAGTGGGGATGGTTTTTTCTACCCGGAGAAAGTAGGAATTGCATTAGAGGCTTTAAAATTAATCTCAATTTCCCTTCAATTTGGTGACAGAATTTTAACAAGTTGCTTCCAGGAACCCTTGAGAGCTTCCCTCAGCATCTCATTCTGTTAAAACCTTAGATATATCCCTACAAGTACTATGGAATTTAAAATACAGTTATAAGCATTTTAAAATTGGCCTTGGTACGTCACCACTATTAAAATTTCTATTAGTTTTTTATTATATGTAATTCCCCTGTAGCACCATGGAGTTGTCTAATAACAAATTTACTCTTCTCTATTATAGGTTGTGTGGGATAAAGTTGAGAACAGTAATGTAATGTAAAACTCTCTGTTCAGTTTGTTGCAGCTTTCTCAAAAGTTTTTTTAGTTTGTTGCTGTTCTTGGTTTTGCTTAAATTTTTACACTGGTCTGTACCATATTCAGTAGATTCACTTTTGTTAATCATCTCTAACTTTAATGTCATGGATAACAGACCACTGTGAAAGCTGTAGCTATTTGTTCTCATTTGGGTTCAAAGCATGTATTTTTCCAGTACAATATGAAGATTCTTCCTCCTCAAGTCCACTCTCTTTCACAACTTTCAAGTAAAACGTAGCTTCTTTCAAGCTCCAAGTAGACCATTAATTTTCTAGTTTGGTCCCCTAAGCCAGAGAATTTCCATTAGTTTTTCTGTGCAAAGTTTTTCAGAGGGAAATGAGGCAGATGATCTGTGTCAGGGGAAATTTGTTGTAGGTGGCAGTATGTTTGTGGTGTTCTATAGAAGACTACAGAGATCCCATGTTCTTAAGCAGTGTGTTTTGCTATCTGAGTAGTAAGCATTTCTCATTTTTGCTCAGACTGCTGTAAAAACGAATTTGCACAGAATAATTTTTAGAGTTATGAACTAGCACCAAAAATCTCTCGTGCTTTCTTTCAGGTTAATGCAGGAATGGCAGTCATATTTAGTTTATGAAGGCTGAATTATTGTAGCAATCCCTTCCCGTTTCTTTATAATACTATGTGAGAGTCTACTATGGAAGGAGTATCATGCTGGCTGTGGTGAGGTTAAATTTGTTTAGTGGGAAGAGAGGGTCTACAGCATTGATACATAATTAGAATAGAAAAATACTCAAGGAAATACTTTGTAGGGATAAGAGTTATATACTGAGCAGAGGCTTTTGATGAATTTTTAAAGTCTTGTACAAGAAAAGAAAACTCATTGTTCTGCTGAAAAATAAAATGCAGGTTTATGATGTTGGCATAATAATCTTCCTGGGAGTAAAAGAATTTATGATTCTAGTAAACTGGGAAGTTGAGGCAAAAAAAATTACTTCCAAACCTCACAGGTTTTGGTGTCATTAAAAATACAATATTTGTAAAGCAGATATAAAATATTTGGTATGTGAGTGGATCAAAAAGGAGCTAAAAAGGCAATTATAGCTGGACTGGAGGATTTGAAGGAGGAAGAGAGAGTTCTTACTAAAGCCTGAAAATAAAAAAAAAAAAGGAAGTCAAGTGTAAGGGAAATCAGATATTATTTTTTTCCTGGTCTCTCGCCAAACACCCCATTGAAGAGGTGAACCTTTATTCCAGTAAAGAAGCTTTTCTTGCCAAAAATGTGGAGGTGGCTACTTTGTTCCCAGCCAAGCTGAGAAAGAATTATGAAAATAAACCCTAAATCTACTGGGACCCTCAGTCTGTTGCAACATGTTGAAAGTGACTTAACTCAGGAAGATCTGGATTCTAGCTCAGGCTCAGAGGGAACTTGAGGACTTTATGGTTTCCTTTTTTTCTATCAAGTTTTATAGCCCACATTTGTAGTAAAATAATGTTGTTTGAAGTTTGTATGTTTCATGGGAGTGGTGCCTTGAAAAAGTTATTTCAGTTAAATGGCACCAGATGGAGTGTTTAGTTTGTGACAGGATTCCACTGTTTAGTTTGAAATTATGTTCTTTATTTGATGGCTTCATGGTATCAACAGCTATTCTAATGGCATATAGTCTTATGCTGCCCCTTGGAAAAACTGGATAAAATGCATCTTGAGTCGATTTTGGAGAAAAAAAAAGCTATGCTTAGATATTAACATAGAGGTTTTTCTTTACCATGAGGTTTCATTACTTCATATCAGAGTATGAATTAACTTCTTAATTCAATAATGTGTCTCAGTTCTCTTTGGACTGTATGAAAATCCCCAAAGACACCTATTTAGGACACAAAAAATCCTCAAAAGCAACAATAAGTAATATTTAGTGTGAGAGCAAAAAAGATATTTTCATACTAATAGTGGTAGTAACTTATTTTTAAGTTTTACTTTTTTAATTTGTCATCTTCCTTTATGATGTTGTCTTCTATATTTTAGAACCTCTACTTTACAGCAAAAATAAAAGCTCAAAGGTGACAGGAAGGAGTTCCTCCGTGATCACTGGCAGGGCAATGAGGTTGCTACTAATTGCATCATTGACTTTTAATGACTCTTTGTCCAAAAGTAATGGGTGAGAGAGAGAAGGCAGCTATGGAATGGAAATTACCAGGCAAAGAACAGAAATGAAAAGTATGTCATAAATTATTTTAGGAGAGAGAGGTCATTTCTATGAGGGGACAGCCCTTCAGAAAGAGAAAGCACAGTAGTAAAATGACAATATGATTTTATCTTCCTTGAAGAAGACTGGGCTCCTCAGTCCACAGACTCTTAGTAGTGGCAAAGACTCTTAAGTGGGAAGATAAACATGTGGGAGATTTTATCTTCCCTAGAAAAAAAATGAGAGAATTCAAGGACTTTCAGTAGTAAGAAAGGCTCTGAGAAGGAGACAGAAATCAGGTTTCTCGATTCATGTACATTAACCAATACACTTTCTAAATACTTGTACTATGTATTATTAGAGGGGTTGTCCTGTAAAGAAAAGAGGAAAAAAGAAAGAAATATTTTAAACTTTCAAAGTATCTACAGTGGTTCATATGAAAGCAAACCCAGTCACAGGTGGTTGATACATCACAAGTGTGTGAGCAGATAGAGTCTGACAAAAGCTGCTGGAAAGGTTTAAGACATCTCAAGGTCTGGCTCCTACCAGAACAGGGTTAATTTCTGCAGTAGCCAGGAGGGGCATAGCTAGGACCCAGAGGTTCTTCTGTTCCACCTCACATCAGGGCAG
>VZRE01005993.1:0-38301 GCA_013396775.1 Cephalopterus ornatus | reverse complement strand
GGGGGAGGGGCGTGGAATGGGGAAAGGGAAAGGGGTCCTTTCTGGTCAGGCTTTGTGATGAGTATTTGGGTATTGCTGAGCTCTGCGTGGTGAGCACTTGAGAGTGAATAATTTACCTCTCTCCTACACTCTGTTATTAATATTGTTGCTGTTCATTTCTTATTTAATTGCTGTTTCCAGTAAATTGTTCTTATCTCAACCTGTGATCTTTAACTTTAGTTCATCCAATTCTCCTCTTCATCCTGCTGCAGAGGGGAGGAGGAGAGTGAGGGGAAAGTGAGCGAGTGGCACATGGAAACATGTTTCAATGGAAACACTAAATTGGGGAATACCATTCCTAAACCATGACATCACTCACTTTGGGATCTAGGAGAGTTAGATTATAGAAGAGTTCTTCCCAAGTATGGGTACATGCAGCAAGAATATTTAGCTTCTCAGACACTTCGGAAATCTTTTGGTGAACCTGTCTCTCTATGTAGTGTGCCTAAATCACTTTTAAAATTGAGAGAAGACATTCTAGACATTCCTCAAGGTTTTGCTCCAAGTCAGTCACAACTTTTAAAAACAAAAGGACTATCTTGGTTTGTAACCAGAAACACTTTGAGAGCAAGAGGGAATTCTGGAATAGACATACTCCGCGAAAGCAGAACTCTACAGCAGGAAAACCACAGACTCCTGCCAGAGCTCAGCTCAAGTTTCCAGATAATTTGAGGTGTGGCACACTGCAGAAAGTACCATTTATAGGAATTCCTTTATATAAATTTTAAATATATAGCTAAATTGTAGGAACAGTTAACTCATGTTTTCTCTTTCAGGAATAGAGGTGTTAAAGAGACACTGTCACTTCTTTTTTTTTTTACCCAATAAAAGGGTTTGAAATATATCCATTATTATTAACTGCTTATTTGTAACTTTCTCAGACGGGTATTAATTTTCATACCTTCATTAGCTGAAAAGAAAAAAAATTTACGTTGTCTATGAAAACTTGAATGGATTCATGCTATCGAGAACTAACAAGAAAAAGTAAAATATTTAACTTTATGAAGGAATTGCTGCTGCTGTAGTCTCTTGGAAAAATGCAGATGAATAATCACAGTTCTGACAAGCACATAGAGATCAAGACCTTTATAATTTCACCTACTTCAACTTTAACAGTTTTAGTGTTCTGTGAAGGCCAAGGCAAATCTGTAATTATTGCACTGGTTTTCCCCAAAGGTCTGTAAAAACCAACCAAAAAAAAAGGCAACCAACCAGGAAACAAAAAAACCCCAAAACCCCACAAACAAGCAAACCAAAAAAACCCCAAACAACAGCAACTACAACAACCAGAAAGAACAAACCCTACATAAAAACCAAAGGTGATGAAAAACTCTGAAGTTCCAACAGAGAAAACCCTTTGGTTTCAATAATCTCATCTAGGTAGTTGTAGTTCTCAGTTTAAAGATACTTGAATTATTTGCTGCTCCTCTTCCCAGCAATGTCTTGGCCTTTCATTTTACTTTTTTATTCAAAGAGATGGGCCTTTATAAAGCATAGAGGAATCCTTATTCACTGAAATGTTACAAGAAAGAATCTCCATGGATATAATGAATAAGCAGTTGAAAAAATGCCTACTCCTGAATCTGTGCTCATCCCAAGTCTTCATTGCTCTGATCACATTTAACAACATGACCTGTGCAACATTCCTTGCCTGGCCATGCCCACTTGTGGTCACCATTTGCCCTCCAGCTCACCAATGCACAAGCAATTTTCCCTTTCAATCACAGTCACACAGCATTTGTTTGAAAAGCCTAGTGAGACATAAATCATTAGTAACCCACTCTCCACATTTGGAAGACCATTAGATCAATAATACTTCTGGTTATGCTAGAGGAAAAAGAGTTTACTTTTCCTAAAAGAGTTATCTGCATCTGAGCATTATACTCACATGCACAGCTTTCTTTTTGGATGTCATTGAGATTGTTGCCACTGTTTATTCTGCTTTTTATTTCTTTACTTTTGCCAATCCCATTGTATTGCATATCCTAATCTTTTCGCTAGACCTGTATTTATGTGTCCTTTAGTGTTTTCTTTTTGTATCTTTGGTATCTTTTGTGAAATATTCAAATTTACATTTGATAAAAGATTTTTCACTTTTTGTTCTGTAATGAAGACCTCAGAGTTCTTTACTGCCAAGTCTATTACATGCTTGTATTGGCACTTTTGCAATGATAGTTCATACAAAAATGTATATATTTCTATATATATAAACATACATATCATGTGCATATGAATGAAAACAGTGGAAGTGGAACAAATAACACTGCTTACTCTTTACTATTTCATCTTTAAATAGCTCAGCTGTTTTCCCTTTTTTCTTATAAGTAATCACCTTCCCCATCTGAAACAAATTAACTCCTGGGGAGGATATGTTCTGAGAGCTTTCATATGGTCCTTGTTACCAGGGAAACTACTTCTTTTGTCAGTATGTGCTCTGAAGCTCACAGACAGTGTAGATTGCTTTGTAACATCAGATGACAAGAGACAGCAAGGGCCAACTAGTTTGCATGTGGTTTCTGAGCAAAAAAATAATTAGAGACTCTCACAACACCAGCCGACATTACTTATCCTGGACAGCTCTTCAAAACTGAGGTGTGCAAAATAGTGTGGTTTATCTATGTATTCAGNCGAGCATCTGTCGGTGCTGGGGGGTCCTCTGCTGGGGACGGTGGGTCAGGCAAGTGCTGGACACTGCGGGATCCAGGTTAAGAGTCCTGGAATAAGCTGCTAGAGGAAACCACTTCCCTTTGAGGAGGTTCTTTGGTGGGTGCATCTCATCTTGAAAGTGATATGTAACATTTATTTCGTTTTTGTCACTCCACTCTATATTTTTCTCCAGTAATAAGCCTAAGGCTTCCAAATCCTAACGGAATACAGTATCCTAGAGCATGTCTTTCTGATGAAAAATATGAAGTTTTTTGAACATGCGGTCTGCTTTTTTATTTTCAGCAAACAAAACCAACAAGTACAGCGAGGAAGTAAACAAATGCAATGATTGCAAGTAGTAATAATTACTGCTGTTTTAGAAGTTTCTCTGGTTTACTTTTTTAATCTGTAATAAGCTCAATGCCCAGACTGAATTGAGGGAGGTATTGGAATTTAAAATGATTAGCAAATAGGATACAGAGTTGAGCAAATAATGAGAAATATCAGTGCCAGATATATATCAGGCTTCAGAAATCTCAACAAGGCCTCTATTTTCAAAAGTCTGTTAATAACAAGGCTCAATGTATGTCTTATGTCTTTATCAGTTTGCTTTTTTGACCACATTAGTTTGTCTAGAATTTTATCCACAGAAGCTGGTTTGTTTTAGAAGTAAAGAAAGAATGGAACTAGAGCATTGAGTTTGTTGGGGATTTTTGTTAGGGACAAAGAAAGGGAAAAAAATCATCTGGATAATCCATTTTCATTCTTTGGAAGGCTCAAATAATAAAATCAGGAACACCGGCTGCAGAAGTGGAAATAGCATTTTAGCTTTAATCATAATCATTCTACCATTGTTACAATAGTCCTGACAAATTGGAGTTCAGTCTTTCTTGAACCCCATGTGTGATGTTTCAGTCAGCAGCACCTAACCACGACTATGAGAACAGATCACAAAAAATGTAGCACATTGACAACAGACATCAAACAGTCTGCTTTGGAAAGCATTCATACTATTAATCTGAGCAGATTGCCAGGTAATGCCTATTCAACAAGCTGAATAAAATCAAGAAAGATAAATCACAGACAGCAAACTGAGTGAAATAACTGAGATTGTAGAAGTGGCAGAACAAGTGATTAAAACCACTGCTCTTACTCACATGGCACCAGATGCATTAAATACTAACAGGAAGGTAAAGTTCCTAACCCAGAAGTGTACAGTCCAAACAGTTTTTATGCATTTTTTTAGGCTTTCTTAAGCCAGCACAACTGCAGGACAAATTTGTGAGTACATTATGGGGCATAAAATATTTTCTTATTGTTTATGAGCTTTACAAACACTTGTCTATGTCATGCTTATGTTTCTCAAAGGTGCATTCAATGGGCCTGATGCAGCTAAAAATATGGATGTGTTCTTACATCTCATAACCATGTGCACAAGAAGTTTTAGATAAACCCTCATTTGCATTTGCTTTCGGTGGGGGATAAATATATGCTTAATTGTTTTGTGAAAATGGAATTATTTCACTTTCTGCTAAAATAACAGACCCATGATGAATAAAATATCACACCTCTTCCTCTTGGGACTCTGGGCAAAAATCCAGAGTAAAAGAGTCTAGAGTGTATGAGAAGCTCAGGTGGGCTATTCTTGGATTCTGCAAAACCTGTGTTTTCAGGTCGAGTTTGTAGCTAGCAGGTCCTGCAGGAGTTCTGCAAAAGCAGAGCATTTAGACCCTGAGGGAAGAGAGAATGCTCTTCCCAATCTCTTTCAACAGTGGTCTCCCTTGTCAATTAAAAGGATGCCAGCTACTGTCAGTTAGGAGTCTGTCAAGCCCTTAGTGTAAGATGCCTGAAGGGAGGATGCAGATTAAAGCAGTGTAAGAAAAACGGATGTTAGAGCATGAACTAGAGATGTTCTGAAATTCAAAGAGGTTGTTCTGCCTTAATGTGCTTAATTACAGAATTCCTTGTTGCTGTCATTAAAATTGAACCCTGCTGTTAGCTCATTCATCTATGCTCCAATTTCCATTAAAAAATTTCAGTTCTCTTAGGGGTGGTAGGACCACCTAGATTTGCCAATTCCTGAGATGTTACATCAATAGAGGAAAAAAATATTCTCTTTACAATTCTAAACTATTCAGTGGTAAGTGTAAAAAGGAAGTCCAGTGCTTAAATTCCAGGACTAGGGATTAAATGATCTAGATTTTATTACGTTAGATAGTTTTGTGATGAAAAACTAGCTCCCTTGAAAACCTTGAAAGTTTGGCTGTTAACTTCAAAAGACCCACTATTTCTCCCTTGCTGTTAAAGTTGGAGTTAGTAATTCAGGTCAGCCTTTTGAAAAGGCCTCAGAACTACGGATCTTAAGAGAACACAGAGCATCCCAAATATGAAGCATGTGGCACTATTGAGCTCCTTTATGCAAATTCTGTATTTTTTTCCTACTTGATTTTCCCATGCAGAAAATAAGAGAAATTATTTTTGGTTTTATAGAGAAGTTTTACTTATTATATTAGATTATTAATCAAGGATAATAATAATTAAAAAAAAACCACTAAAAAAGAAAAGGCATTAAAACTGCATGTGATGAGTCTTGCATTTTGTTTCTTCCTGAGTTAGGTCAAAACTGTGTTTTCAGTTTTTTACATAATCTTCCACTTTTCAAATTTCATTCTGGGTTAGAATGAAAATGGAACACATTTTGGTGAAGTATATTCTCTCTAAAATATTCAAAAACTACACTGAAGACATTGTTTCAGTAAAATTGAAACTAGTGTTTTTTTCCAGGGAATGAAAAAAACCCAAAACACCCCAATTTTATCTTTTTTTCTGAATCTTGTTACTATAGCAAGTTTTCACATTTTTCTGAAAATGTTTTAAAATCATACAATCATGGAAATATTTAGGTTGGAAAAGACCTCCAAGATCATCAATTCCAACCATTAAACCAACCAGTGCTACTAAATCCACACTAAACCATGTCCTTAAGCGCCACATCTACACATCTTTCAAATACCTCCAGGGAAAATGACTCCACCACTTCCCTGAGCAGCTTGTTCCAATGCTTGACAACCATATCCATGAAGAAATTTTCCCTAATGTCAAATCTAAACCTTCCCTGAGCCTCTTTTTCTTCAAACTGAACAACCCCAGCTTCCTCAACTGCTCGTCATAAGACTTGTGCTCCAGACCTCTCACCAGGTCTGTTGACCTCTGGACATGCTCCAGTGCCCCCATGTCTTTCTTGTAGTGAGGGGCCCAAAACTAAACACAGAATTTGAGATATGGCCTCACCTGTGCCGAGTACAAGGCATGATCACTGCCCTGATCCTGCTGGCCTTGCTATTGCTGATCCAGGCCAGGATGCCATTGGCCTTCTTGGCCACCTGGGCACACTGCTGGCTGTTGACCAGCATACCCAGGTGCTTTTTTGATGGGCAGCTTCCTAGCCACTCATTCCTTGTCTGTGGCAGTACATGGAGTTGTGATTTAAGTGCAGGACCTGGCCCTTGGCCTTATTGGATCTCATACAAATGGCCTCAGCCCATGGATCCAACCTGTCCAGATCCCTCTTTAGAGCCTTCCTGCCCACCAGCAGATCAACATACCCACCCAACCCAGTGTCATCTGCAAACTGACTGAGCATGCCCTTGATCCCCTTGTCCAGATCTTTCATAAAGATATTAAACAGGACTGGCCTCAATACTGAGCCCTGGGGAACACCACTTGGGACCAGCCGCCAACTGGTTGTTTCCAACCAAATAGCGTAGCCAGATGGAATAGTCCCAGGCACCTCAAGTCATAAGAAAAAGAAAAGAAGATCAAGGAAAATGTAAACCTAATATTCTAAATTTCCAGAAAACAGAGTAAAAATACTCAGGATTTATTTTTTGCTGCACAAATATTTAAGTTAAATATAGTGATGAAAAGGTCAAACTTGCTCCTACAGGGAGCCCAGAAACAATCTGAGCTTCTTTTTCAGGTTTTGAATGAAGTTATGTAAAGATGTCTTCAAATGTGGTTAAGAACAGGGGAGAGGAACACCCATTCCTGTGGAGTCACTCTATGGAAGGAGACCAAAGCTCCTGGAAGGCACTTGGGCAGATGTCTACATGCCAGAAGTTCTGAGTCATGTGTCTGAGACAGAGTGAACCTGAAGAGACTGGAGAAAAATGTTGCTAGAGCCACAGAACCACAAATATTTGTGTCCATTTAATATAAATATCAGTATAAAAGGTCTGGCCCCAAAACCTAGCATTATATCACTGCCTAAGAACTGCATTGTCACTGCATTTTCCATAGACCCAGCTCAATGATTTTATCTAGAATTTTATTTGACTTTTTAAACTTTTTATTGTCCCTCGTAGAACATTCACTCAAATGTTCTGAATAGTCTTTACTCTTAATTCCTGAATAGTTCTTTATAGTTCTCCAGATACATCCTGACTAAGTACATAGGCTGCAAAGTGTCACATTTAAAGGAACTCAGGAACCTAAGTAACTATTCAGGAATGTAATTAACTGACTTACTCTTAAAGAGATGATTTTCATTGAGATATGTATAAAAACAGGATCAAGATTTCAAATGTTCTCTGTACTGAATACTGGGAGCAAGAGTTAATAGACATACTAAATATTTCTGAATATCAGTTAGGAACCTGAGTGGAAGGAAAGCACTTGTCTGCATATGATTTGTACTGTGTGAGCCAATTACTTTTGAAAATCAGCACATCAGATTTTTTTTTTAGTACTCTCCATAGATCAGACTCAGCAGCACCTGAGACTGTGTATTGTAAATTACCTGTTTTGGTTAGCATTCCTACTAGCAAAACCACATGCTGAAGAGTGAGCACCATAAGGTTAGAAGAAGAGCCAAAGCAGAATAGCTTGAAAATTCAAATATTCATAGAAACATATGAAGGACTGTTTCCACAGCTTGTTGTCACAAAAGAGAAAAAAACAAAAAATAAAAAAATTAAAAATTCTGTTTTAGAAAGTGCTTTTCAGTTTTAGGAACCAGATTGCTGAAAGAAAATTAGGACTGTTTATTCTTAAGTTGAAGTATAACTTAAAATCATTTTGACATGGACTATCTGCAGAGATATATTTGAATGGCAGTGCCCCTTGCACAATGGCCAGAGTGTTTTGCTGGGAGAAAAATACACAGAACACAGCAGGAGTCCAACTGAGCGCTGGTTGATGACAGCTTGAGACAGATATTCACAGGATTTATCAGGTAGCATAGAGAAAACGGATTGAAAATGAGGAATCTCCGTACCATCAGAAATCTTGATTTGAACAGATTAATGAGTATCATTGCTAATCCATGTATTCACTCTAATACCTTCAGCCAAAGATCCAAGTCAGTGGTTAAAAAAGGGACAAAAAAGAATGTTGATATGCAAAAATTCCACAGACATCCCCTTCAAAAAACCCCATTAAATGCAAAACCATAGAACAACAGTAGCTGACCCCCAGCATATTCAGTTGAAATCAGAACAGTCTGGGCTGTACCCTGTCTGCAGAAGAACGGCTTCCAGATCTGGCCTTCAGCCTGCTTGTCTGAACAAATTATAGGAGTTTTCCCCCACTCTGCAATAGGAGGTATATTAGTAGAGCATAATAATGGATTTACAAAATTAGTTTAGCTAGGAAAAAAAGGTTTTAGGGTGTTTGGATTGATATTAGGGCCTTCAGGACTGCTATTTTGCATGTAAACTGAAAGTGCTTTCAGTAGTAAAATATCCCAGGAAAGTATATAAAGTTATTACTCCAGAAATGACCTTGATCCATCTTTATATCATCTCTGTACACCTCTGCACATCTCAGAAAAATCTGTGAGCTGATCTGTCTTGGTAGATACAATGCTGAGTTTTTCAACTGATCTCAGTGAGTGTTAAGTTGGTATTGTACATGAACAAAGCAATACATTGGCTTCTTTGGTGTTTTAAAAGGTATTGCAAAGGTTAGTCAAAAGAAGGTGGGAGAAGGTGAGTCACCTCATGCACTTCTAAAGACACCAATAACAAAAGAGAAATCATCAAAGAAAAACATAGTTATTTTTAATTGTCCCTTCTCTGTTTAAGTCATAGCTGTAACTTTTTTATTAACAATGCTAAATTTACCTGGAGGACAAAAAAAAAAGGAAGAGGAGAGCAGCAGTTGTAAAATTGAGAATTATTCACAGGTCATTTAGTTATAAAAATGTGTTCTAGAAATCTGTAAGTTCATTCACAGATGCTAATAAATGTTTCAAACTGCTAAAAATATAGGTGTAAACATTTTCAGCATTGACAAACCAAATGAGAAATGTTTTCTTCACTTTTTTTTTTCCCACACCAGCTTTAGTGAATCTTCCCCAAGCACAATGTAGAATAGAAGAGAGCTTAGGAAGGGCTCTTATTTAAGATCAAAATCTTTCACTTTATACATTATTATTTCTTATAAGGTGTGGCTTGTTTGTTAGCTCAAAACCACATTCTCCATGCTATTTCTTTTATATACTTCCAATAGTTAGGAATAATTTTTTAACATATTTACTGCTAGAAGTTTTTTTTCTCCTAAACATATATCTTCATTTTAAAAGAATGAACCTCTCCCAAGCTTTTTATGGCATGGCATATTTTAAAAGTACTTCTATAAGTGCTCTACTCTCATTCCCTTAAGCCATCAAGGATGCAGTACATTTGATGAACCCTAAAAGACTGTCTTGTTACAGAGATCCTTTTGTGAGTGGATGCTGATATGATCCATTTCTCAGTAAAACACCTATTGTTTTACATAAGCTATTTGAGCACTGAACTTAATATAGTGTAGTAAATATTTCAACATCTGAAGCTTTTCTATGAAAGACATGATCCTAAGACATTTAATTCTATGTGTATTTTAGAGTTAGAGTGAGAGCAAGATATCTCCCCCAAGTCTATCCAGTAGTCATTTCTTCTTCATTAAACCATGAGAAATTGACTGTGCTAAGCCCTGACAATTACACCACTTGCACTTCTTAACGTGCAAACCTGACAATGTGGATCATATCCACTTTTTTGTGGTGCAAGAGATTGATATCTGAAGTTACAAACAGAGTTTCTCCAAAAATGAACAGGCCTTATAAAACCTGTAGGGACAACAAAAAGCTTTACAGATCTTTTCCCACGGGCCTTTGAACTTTTCCTGCAGCCAACTCCAGCCTGCTTCACCCCTACTCTCACAGGTTCTTCAGACTCTCTGCTCTGACTGCACCTCTCCTCACATACCTGCTTGCCTCATGGCAACATTTTGCTGACCAACCTGCATGGTGTCAGCCCTGGTAATTTCCCAGGCAGGTTCCAGCAGGGCAGAAGTAGGCCAGCATCTCCCTTGGGGAGAGGCAGAAGGAAGCCCTAAAATCTTCTAATTTTCAGAAGACTGATTTGAAATTAATGGTTTTGGCAATTCAGTCCTTTTAAAAGAATGGCTGAAATTACTGAATGTATTCAGAAGCCCTCAAAAGGGATGACGTATATCCACATAAATTTGATTCAGAGGTACAATGCTCCTATAAATCCCTTTTTCTTCCTCAGCATCCCTGATAGTACCACAGGCTTAATAACCTCCATGTATGCTGCCAGGGAGGTCTGCTTAATAATGTCCTGTCTGAACAGGAGCTGCATGATGAGCTTATATAGTTATCTGAATAACATATAGCGAATGTTACTGTAATTGTTGAGTTCATTGTATAAAGATGTAGATCTACAAACAATAATGATATGTAAACAACTTTCTCCCAACCTAATTTTCTAAACAGATCACCTGTCTTCTGGTTGCTTTTATCAAGGAGAGTTGGTTCTGATCTCACCTGTACCAGCATATGTGATGCAGTACTTCCATGGGATTCAATGAATATGTACTAATTAATGAAAACAGAATCAGCCCTCTGTATTTTTATTGAAGAGTATTTGAAAAAGCATCATTAAATTACTTCTGTGAGGTAACTAAATTAAAGCACAGGTTGGATCCTCTTTCACTCAAAGGCAAAATACCCTTCAAATTCACTGGATGAATTTATGATTTCATCCATAATCCATACTTAATCAATTTCACCAAATGCTATTCAACCAGTAAGTCGTGTCAGAAAATACCAGGTAACTGATTCTCTAGACAAGGCTTAATGAAAAGAATAAAACAGGTTAGAGAAGTTACAATAATTTTTTCAATATTTGAAACTCAGTAAAGGCTGGCTGGCACTATTGAACTTTTCAATATAGTGAAATGCTGAATGTAATGCACCTGTCAGTAAAGCCTCCAGATTTACACCTGCGGATACATTTCACTGTAAAAATGTATGGCAGCCTGGTAAGAACGAAGAGTTGTAATTTATTTGCATCAGCCACAGTGAAGTATCTGAGGAAGATTTCAGGCTAAATGAGATACATATCAGTTGGGTCAACAGTTTTCCCTCAGTTTCTTTAGACATAACTTTGGACTATGGTATAGTGACCGCAGAGAGAGACTGGGTTTTGTTGTGCAGTGGTAAGCTCAGGCCATTTGCTCTGTGTGCATGAATAATTGGCCAGCTGAAAGAGAACATTTTGTGTTCTATTGATGGCCTTCCTTGTTGGCCTGTAGTCACTTCTTCATTGCTGCACCTCTCCAGGTGAGCTTTCCCATTTTCTCTTCCGGTTGAGTTTTCGTCAATATGAAAATGCACCCTCATTTTCTGCAGGAAGCCAGGCCACTGTGTGCCTGAGGGTGGTGAACACATCCATTCCAAGAGTGTTTCATGCAGTTTTTGAAGCAGATTTCTTAGAGATGAAGATGATGCTGCTTTCCTGGGGACACAACCAGCACGTGGCGGTCCACCCAAGGGTCCCACTACAGCCCGACGAGTACCACTAGGTGTCAGCGCAGTGCCACGGATTGCAAATACATTAAATGACGCAGTGACCACTGTGTAATTAGCAAAAATAGTTTAAAATATATTTCTCTTTCCTTTCTAATGCTTTTAAACCAGTTAAGTATTTTTTGGTTTCCCCTCCTTTTATTCCCTTTTTAATTTTCAGAATTTGGTAGTCAAACAACCTGGCAACCATGGCACTTTATGCTAGCTATGATGTCAGAGCAAATGCCACGTTAACACAGCTCAGTCTTTTCTTTCACTCAAACTGAATTTTATTCCATAAAACTTTCAGCGTCAAGCCCAAAGCAGAAGAGTTAATCAGAGACAACAATCCTACTTGAACATATTTCCTGAAAAATATAGGTATATACTATTCTTTTTTGATTTGGTGTAATAATCTGTTATCTTTTGTCATGCATGTTACACTGATTTCATGCATGAGTGGAAAGGATGGATGATTTATTAGGAGAGCCTTATTCATCCTGCCGAGCAGACTGGGTTTGAAATTGATATGTACTTAAAGAAATACAGTATCTCAGGTCACAGTTATGAAAATACATTTCTCGTTGCAGCTTCGTTAAAGGTTTTCTTTTAAGAAAATATAGGCAAAAGAAATCTTAGCTGTTGCTCATCTTTGCATTCTATGTAACAGATTATACTAATGAATGATTTAACCAGAATAATTTTCTACAGCTTCTGTTCCTACCTTTGTATTGATTTCCATTATTCATCCATAATTACAAGTATAGAGTGTTATAAAATGAGATTTGATTTTGAAACATTGCTTGTAACTGGCGAACCCTTCAAAGTTTGAAAAACCAAGGCATCAAATCAGTTACATCAGTCTGTCACCAAAAAATTTTTTTGGAAATATTTTTCTTAGGACTTAAAAAAACCATTAAAATATGATTAAATTGTGAGGCCTGTAGTTCTGCTCTAATTAACATCTCCTTGCAGTAATGATAAATCACTATTCAATGTAGTGATGAGGATATTTCTAAATTGTAAGCCCTGAGTAATTTGAATGTTGCTGCCAAGATACAGCCACCCATATTAATGGAAAGCTGATTAATGACACTTTCTGTGAAGAGAGTGCTGAAAGTAGGAGCAAAACCTCTGTGAGTTAATGAGTTCTCTTCCTTCAAGAAAGTTTTGTGGTACAGAAGTCAGAGGTTTTGTTTAGAGACTGTTCAAGTTATGGTGGTTTTTTACTTCTAAAGAGCAGGTCAGTGGTAGGTGTAAAGAATTAATATACTAAAATTCTATTTCTTCTTCTACTTTTTTTTTTTTTTTTAATGGAGGCTTCACAATGAACAGCAAGTTGACATGGGAAGGCTGGATAGTTCTTCTGACCCACCCAACCTATATACTTAGATTTTTCTGTGGGTGTTTGGAAATTCACTGTCCTTGTGTCTACTGTTCTGAAATACAGGCACTCAATGGAGAAGAAACTGCATTTACAGCTCTTGCATACTTACATTATTTTACATTTACACCTTGAAAGATTGTTAATGATTTTTAAAGGGTGGTGAAAATCTTGTTTGCTTCCACTAAATCAAAACATAAGATATTTTCACTTAAAAAATAGAATTTAAAAATGAGTATCATCAATCCAGCTGTTCCCAACATGTAAAGATATTGAATAAAAGCTTTAGTTCACTGAAATAAAAAATTCCTTTGATATGCTCTGCACTGATCGTTATCATTTACGAAAGAGACCTTGTGGTTATAACAGATACTTCTAGGAAAACATCAATCCAGTGCTCAGAAGCTGTGAAGAAGCAAATCAAGTGTTGAAAATTGTTAGAGAAGAAATAGACAATAAAGCAGAGAACATTATTGAAACACTTTACAAATCCGTGGGGAGCTCACATCTTGAATAACAGGTATAATTCCAGTCTTCCCATTGGAAGAAGAATATAGTAGAACTGGAACAGGTACAGAAAAAAAGAAAACAATGGTGATCAAAATTATGTAACGTTTTTTATAAGAAGGGTCAACAAGCATACTTCATGTCTCCAGCCTGAAAAGGCATGAGGAAGAACTGATAAAATTCTGCAAAATCATGAATAGCATTGAAAAAGTGAATAGACAGCAACAGAACATTGTCTTACAGTACAAAAACCAGGAACATAAAAAGAAGCAATACAAGACAGGTTCAAAATAAGTAAAAGGGTAAGACTGCTTCAAATAATACTTGTTTAAACTGTGGAACTCCTTGCCATAAGGTATTCTATGGATGCTAAAAGTTGTATGGGTTGGAAAATCACTTGAAGAATTTATTGAAAAACAAAAAAAAAAGCCACTGATTGGTCTTAAATCTGTAGATCCCTATGATTTCATATAGAGTTTTGCCTGTGGGGAATACTACTGTCTGAGGCCAATTTCAGCACAGTGCATTCAAATTCAGTTCATTGCAAACCAAGACACAGACATTTTAATAACTGTGGCCGGGTCAGATTATGCCAGGAGAAGGTCCAATCTCATGGCTGCTTATAAATGAAAGAAGACTTTTATGGTGTTTTTTGTCATATGGTGTAATGAGAAGTGCAGAACCATGCTGAGGCTGCCTGCCATCTTAAGAAATGAGAACAGCTGTCCCTCAAGCAAAAATTTTATTACAGTGTTGGTTACTTGTCCAAAATGTTTTCCTATGCCGATCAATTTGCTCTTGTTGGGCCCAAGTTTAGTTCATCCAGCTGTTCATAGTCATAGTGCTAACCCCTGTTATGTTCCAGCTGGAGAGAGGTAGTTTATTGCAATTTGTTTTATTAGTTGGCAATGAGTAGAAAGTAAGTCTACTGAATGAGAAAGTTATACAGAGCTGAATGTCACAGTGTATCCCTAGCATTTCTGCCTATTGAGTGTGACAGATTCTCAAAAGAAATTGTACAGGTATGTTAAATGGAATGAGGAGTGAGGAAGTTTGTAGCTTTGCCAGTCCAGCACTGTCGAACTCATGTATACCATTCCCCTCCGTAAAACTGACAGACAGCAGTGAGGTTTAGATTTTTAAGATTTTTGTCATCAACTTTGTCATCTTCTTTCTCATGTCCTATAGAGTAGCCTTATTTGACTGCGAATCCTTTAGGTTTTACTGGTCCCTAAATATTAGGACATATGATATAATTAAACAAGGATAGGATATTGTAAAGTTTTTTTACAAATTTCATGATAAACAACCTAACAATAATCTCTAAGAGGCTGCTTTTTCTCTGTCTGCCTTTCAGAAGAATCAGCTTCAGACAAGCAGAAGGACAATTAGAAATCCTTAAATTGCTATAAACTTATTTCCTTGGGTTACGTTTACCTCCCTTGGTGCACCAAAAGTGTTGAACTCAAGTGAGTTTTTAATTTTGCAGGGTTAATAACCATCAGTTCAGTGTGACTCTCATAATACCGCTGGCTCTAAAAGTGTGTAAAGTGACCTATTGATTTCCTCAGCATTTTGTGGCTTGTTCTGATATGAGCACAGCTTTTTGAAAAGTCATCTTGGTGCACATCTTGGTGCAATGACAAACAGTCAATATACTCTGCCAGTGCTCTGTTATTGAAACCTTTTACCCAGTGCTTAGATAGTATTGCCTGGAAAGCTACTGATTGAGCCATGTTGCTGATTTATACTGAAGGCCTTTCAAGCAGCTCCTGGCTCAGCTCTGAATGCTTCAGTTCGTGCAGAATTCTTTATTTACTTAGCGTTGTTCTTCCCCTGAAATTATGCATTCAATATAAATCTGCATCCTGATACATCACAAAGGCAATGCTGTGCTTCTAGCAGTCCGCAACTCAGAGAGGTGATGTAATGTTTTTGGAGTGTCTCAGCTCCCTGGAGTGAGACAGGTTGGAATTCCCCCCATGTCAAAGATCTGTCACTCTCTGAGATATAAACACAGTTTGGCTTAGCCTAAATCTGGTGGCAAGCAGTGCTGCACATGCTGACAGAACTCCTTTCTATCCTTTAAAGGAGTAATAAATGAATAGCTCCTGAGTTTCTCAAAGGCAACCTATGCAGTCATCTCATGATGTGAGAAAGCATACACTGCTGGTTTGCCCTTTTGCAGAGCTTAGCTTTGCTGCCCCAACAGGAGATCATTGTGTGAAGGGTAACCTCTTTTTCCTCACACTTTCCTTGAATCTGGACAAAACTCTTTATGACTTAATATTTACCAGTGGCAGATGGGTCTCGTCCCTGGTGCTGACTCAGCTTTGTCTTACCTCACCTCCTTCACTACCCATTCTCCTCAACCTGCGTCTGTCAGGAACTGTGCACTCTTCCCATTTCCTTTCTTTGATATAAGTGATAGGGAGTGCCATTTGAATCCTACAGATTACCCATGCCAAAACTTGGTAACGCTAAACTTTTTTCTCCCTACTGTGCAAGTGGTCTAATTGTACAGGAGATCTGGGACCTGGTTGGGAGGTGAGCGTCAAAGACATGGTGACACCAGGTCTTGTGTCTCCTCCATCTGTTAGCATATGAAATCCCCTGCAACCCTTTGCCCTTCAGTCATTAATCTCACACACACAAAAGCTCTATTCTTACCTCTTATACAGATGAGAGGAGAGAGGGAAAAGGATGGTTAAATACAGCTTATCTTCATTCCCTTATTTTCTGACATCACACATGTTGTCCTGTCTCTGAGAATTAGAAAGCAGAGGTGCAGGGCAGTGGCACGCAGAGCCAAACCTGTCTGTGTAGAGACCTTCAGGGCAGCAATCAGCACTGGCATTACCAATTCTGCAATAGAAATGCAGGCATAGTTTTGTATTTTGCATCACACCACTACAAAATCATTTGTGTATTTTGTATTGTTACTCCAAGGTAGAAGTCCTGCAAGGAATGGAGGAGACTTCAGCTTTGGCTCTGTTTCCTTTCATTATAAGGCAATAATCAGTGGTTGAAAGTAAGGCTACAAGACCACCTCAGCCCACTATCCCATCACAAAAACAGCCATGTTTATATTATTCCATATATTTTCTCATAAACTCTGCAAGCATGAAGTACCAAAATTCTTTCCTAAGTCTGAAAGGAGTAAAACCTTCAGGTAGAAATCCAGTCAAATGCTCTTTCACAGAAGCGTGTAATAGATTCCTCCTTTAGGATACCTCTTAAGTGAAAGCTTACTGCAGAAGAATAAAAAGTTCCAAAGGAGGTTCCACAGACCCATTAGTGGATGTGAGTCTGAGCTACTCACCATTACGAACAGTAAGGAAAGTGAGGAAACAATAAGAAAAATTAGCATAAATTCCTTGGCATTGTGAAGTCAATTAAGAGTATTAAAACTGCACAGATGCATGCACTCGGGAGTAAACTGTTCTTAGACCACTCCAGCTTCTGTTTGCTTCGCACTTGAATACATCCCCATGATATTTTCCTTGTTTAAGCACATGCATATGAAAGTAAAATCATTAGTTTAATCATCTTAATTTTCCTGAACGATCCCATGTACAGATGATCTTACAGTAAAATTGATTAAGATTTATTCAGAAAATGACACTGAGGTATAAATTATGTTCTGTGCTGGCTCACAAGGCTTCTGTTCTTTGAAAATCCTACCTAGGCTAACAAACACCAGCTGAAATGAGCAGAGCCTGTCACTGAGGTGATAAAGCTGACAGACAACTTAATTATCTTGACCAAGGAGAATTTGCTTTCTCGGACAATTGGAAGTGAAGAAGCCAGCTTGCTTTTAGTATCCAAGCAGTAATTATGTCTATTATAATACTCAGTTAGGACACAGTATTTTCCAGTCACTGTCTCTAGAAAAACGGATGTTGGGAATTTGCGCTAGAAATAAATGTTATGAAATGTGTTCTCTGGAACAAGCAAATGTTTCATATTGTGGAAAAAAGCTGTACAGAACTGAGTCCATAAAACAAAGCAGCCCCTCTGTTTGCATGGAGAGAGAATGATGACCAGGTGTGTCTTAGCTGGAAAATCAGAGCATGAGCATAGCCTACTGGATTCTGGTAAAATTGCATTAGCAGTAATTGCTTTTGAAAGAGGTTTTACTGTTTAAGCTTTTACATGAGCTGCAAAAAATTTTCCCTCCTTGAAACTTTTGCAAGTTTTCCTAATGGAAAATCAAAGAAAAACATTTGATCCCTTAATTAGTGAGTCATTAAAGCTACTGCTAACACTTCACACTACATCCTGAATAAAATCAAAATGAAATTGATTTCAAGAAACATCATGATTTATGTGTTTCCCTATGGCCCCATATGATCCCATATGATTTGCATATTAATAAGTAAGAGCAATATGGTTATCCACATACAGATATTCTGAACAGGATAGAAGGAAGCCACACAAATACATATTAAATTAGTTCACTAAGGGAATTAAAATAACTAAAAGAAAATCCAATTCTACTCCATGGCTTTAGCTAAAACTAAATGCACTGTCTGTATGTAAGCATGAGCTATGAAATACGGCAATAATAGCTCAGAAGTCGGAATTAATTTTTTGCTTTTGTTCAGTAAGTATGATTTCTAGTCTTCCTAGCTCTGGCAGATATTAGTTCAAAACTTAGTCCTTATTTTGAGCAAAGCTTGTATTGCTCATAAGGAAAGCTTGCATCTTCGTAGGGAATGAGGGCACCACTGCATCACAGGCTTCTAAAAAGTGAGGACTGCCTCATCTTGTCATCGTGGCATTATATACCTCTCTAAGACCTCATAGTAACTTCTTGCTTTCATTTGATCAGAGTTCATAAAGACCATTTAGTCTTTATTGTGTGGCCTTGTGCATCTTTGAATCTGTGCCACATCTCAGCTACCACTGAATGAAAATAGCAGCTTCTCTGGAAAGAAACATTACAGCACCTGCACAGAGACAACACAGGAATGTGTGGCTTAGTGCATCATGCTTTAGTAGCAGGCAGGTGAATGAACTAAGGAGGCTGCTTGCTTCCTAAAAGGTGTAGGTGTTTAGCCTGGTTTTGGGGTGCTTCTGTGAGCAGAAGCTATGAAACGTGACACGTTATCAATTAATAATAATTTTGACTACCAAACCAACAGCAAATGTATTTTCTTTGCAGAATACTTGCTTTAACCTAGAATCATCTAAACATATACAGCATATAGAGGGTAAGGGGGAGAGTTACATGCAAGCCAGAGGACCTTCAAAGTTGTTATCAAATCTCTCAGAGTAGATGGGAGGCTGATAACATGCTTGTTGTCTTTGGCTTGTTTCAGTTTCCTTACTTTCAATCTCGTTGCTGATCTCCAGCAGCTTCTCTGCTTGCAATTCTTATTTGACCTTTTTGTTGCAAAGTTATTGTGGAGGCTTTAAATAGTTCTTTATGAGATCTCAGTGGGTATTTCAATCTGAAATTCAGGAATAGTTCTTGTTATAATCCTAAGAATCAGCATATACAAGCTGACCTGCAGCTTAGTGTTCATTTCAGTCCCAGATGTCTATTGTCTCTCACAGTAGGTACAGAAGAGCACAGTATAAGGAAGAAAACTGTTTATTAAAACTGCTGTGAAACAGGAATTACAGGGTTAGTGTGAAACTTTGAATTCTTCAACTGAAATGTCCTTAGAATAATTTTAAACTTTTTTGTTTACTGCTAATATTACAATAATAAGAATTTATTTACTCTTCCCTACAGAAGTAATATTATATATTTTACACCCAAATTGCTTCTAAATCAGTACAGTTGTAAAAACCGCAGATTATGAATAGATTCTAATTTTTCTCCTAGAAAATGATCTGCAGATTGAAAATGCATTTGTGCTGTCAGAGCTTAGATGAACTAATCATACCCCCAAATTGCAAAACAAAGCTGTTTCAATTTTATTGTGGAGAAAAAAGAGAAGGACTGTGCAAAACATTTGCAAGAAATGAAAACCTGAAAATTAACTAGTATTCTGATATTTTTCCTGATGTTGATTCGCAATTTATTTTCCCAGATGAGCTCAAGCAAGTATATTGGGATCTAGTCACTCATTTCCATGGATCTTTTCTTTAAAGAACATTATTAATCATTATGAAGAAGGAAAAATAAATAAAAATAGTAAATAATATTTGGAAAAAAAACCCAAACAGGAATATATGTACCAGAATATTTTTTTTTAGCAATGACCATTATAGGGAGAATTATGAGAGACTTTCTCTTTTAACGGAAAGATTCTGAAACCTCATATTCCTGCACAGCAAGATAGATAAGCTCTGTTATACAAATAATTATTGCTGTTGCCACTCTCCACATGGTCTCACTTTTATTTTTATTTTTAAATTGACACCTTTCCTTCTACTATTCATTCCATTTCATCACCAGCTCATGTTTTTTGCTTCCCATTTATCAGAAAGAAAGAAAAGAGTTATTCTCATAACCAGGAGTTAAGCTAGAGGGATTTGTATTTCTATTTTGCTCAGTGTCACTTAGACAAAAGTTCACAGCAATAAAACACAGTTTGTATTGGAACATGTAGTAGTTTGTTGATGGTTTGTGATACACTAAATGTGCTTTCTTTAAGAGTTTTCAGTTCCAGCAAGAGCAATGTGAATATTTCTTTGACCTCAAATGCTTCACCTCTTAACATTTTCTACTAAAATTTTCCTATTCATGTGAAAAATAAACATCCTTTAGTCACATTTCTAAGGCAATGATCTGCAATGACACAGTGGCACTGAATCAGGTGCATTGTCCATCAGCTGTGAAATCTTGGATGATTTCAGGCAGAATCTTGTGATAGGTTGTATTAGCCACAGCCCATTTTGCTAGTTACTGCATGTTACTGCATTTTAAATAGCATCGGGCTATTTTATGGCAGCCACACCCCTTATCTCCACTTTTTAGCTGGCCCAGAAGTGTTGTATAACTAACGTTTCCTTCTGTTTTCAAAGAAATTGCAACTCCCATCTCCAGGTAAAGACATCCTGATACGTATCTTGGTACTAAGGAGTATGAAATTGAAAGGGATGCAGTGCACTCTGCCCTTTTACCCAAATGAGATCCTGAGCATTGTTCTGACTTTCTGATTTCAATCCCCAAACCTGAATGACAGCTTTAAACATTATCTGATAGGGTAGACCTCATATAGTCCTTAAAATCACTGTACTTCACATTTCATTTTAATAATGATTAGCAAAGGATTCAAAAAGTCTTTGTTGACCATAAATTAACATGAGAGCTGCCCAGGTTTTGGTGCAAAAATATATGACTAGTAGCTCTGTTCAAACTGAATGGCATAAATCCCTGGGGATATGCTTATCAAAACAGGACCATGTGTTCTGCATTATTAACTAGGGGCTGTTTACTCAGATAAGTCAATATGTAGAAGAAATTCTAAAAGAACATTTTGTTCCACAAAAAGAGTTGAGGTGAAAATATATTCAAGCTTTAGCTTTCATATTGGTCAACCTTTTGTTTTCATCTTTCATACCAGCGGGGTGGTGGAAATCCCATTTCCCAGATAGCGCAAGCTGGCTGAGAGCAATCATTTTCTTCGTTTCGTTTAATTTCTTGTGCAGAATGGGCTAAGGATGTAGCCTGGAGGCACCCCAGGGTTCGATGTACTAAGATGCCAAAGCACTAAATTGAACGGGAAATTCAGAATAAAAACAAATAGCAACAAAATCTATGTGAAATGCTCAGACAGTAATTCTAGTACCTCGGAGTACTCAGCATTATCTTTCTTCTGACTGATAATAACATACATAGAAAATACATATCAGCATCAGGGTCGTGGAGGCAGTTTCTATAGTCAACCAGAGAACAGTTAAAGATGAGTCTGTTACTCATTTCTTTATATAAGGTGCTCTCTCTACATATTCCTCTACATGGCACATAATATTTCCCTCTCCTAGAGGATTTCTATAATGAGAATAAATTGACACAGGGCAGAGAATGAGTACCACCTTTAGCTGAGGGCTCTATTCTTTGCTTCTTTGTGCTTGTCCAAAAGGAACATAAAATACAAATGCATTAGAATAAAAATGTTTTGCCCGCTTTAGACTCATACAGTTTTTAACCCATTTTACACAAATGAAAAGGAAGACACAAAGTCTATGGCAATGAAGAAGCCAGTCATGGATCTACTTCCCTTAGAAGTTTACACATAATACACTTATGTGCAGCTCTGGGTATAACAATGTCCCTTAGAAGGTTTCATCATGTATTAAGGTCAAGAGACAAAATTTAAACAACTGGAAATTAGACATAATACTTTTGTATTATTTGTTATTTTTCTTTTTCTTGTTGGTAATACAAGGTTTCTGGGAGATAAGATCAGTTTTAAGGCCAAATCAGAAAGTGATCATCAAGAGGACATAAAGATGGCAGTAAAAAAGAAGACAATGTGGAGTAAGTTTACATGAAGTCAGCTGGGCAGCTGGGAATTGTCTGGATGACTTTTTGAAATTGCACAGGGAATTGGAAACAAGTACTTCAAGATTGAAAGCCATAGCAATGGTGATATTTAGATGCTGTTCAGTAACATCTGCTTACGTGGCAGTGCACTGAAATAGTTACCACCGATATCACTACAGTCTTGTTGGCAAAATCTAGCAAATTCATGCCTGAGTTCTGGATTTTCTGTACTATGGAACCTTAACTGCCTCTTCATGGAAGTTGCTGGAAGAAACTTAGAATCAGTTGAATTTCTTCATAGAGTTTATTAGAACCAAAGTATTTCTTACACATCAGTTTTGTTATTTAGATTTTTAGATTCATAAATTCTGGAAGTGATGAAAGCAAAACCTAATTTTGCTGGTTTTTCATCAGTATTTTTCAACTAAACTAACCATTTTCCTGTTCATCTAGCCTTAGACAAAGAACTTCTACATTTTAAGTACTTGGAAAGTATCACTGGCTGCTTTGCTGAATCAAAGCTTTGACGTGAGGTGGGGTAACACTCCCATGGCTATTGTACATATTGTCATTTGATGACACAGTGTAATCTCAGAAAAAGTATTATTCACAATTTCTTAACAAAAATTATACACAAACATCTGTAAAGTATTTGATTGGTGTGACAGACAGTATAGATGTTACTATAATATGTGCACAGATGATTCTAACAGTCTAGTAAAGATTTGGTCTTGCAGTAAATCATAACATGAGCTCTCTTCTGGAACTAGACCAATGCACGTGTGCCCTTGTGTCCCCTCCTTTGCTGCAACATCGAGAAGGGTTTGTGTGCAGAAACAAGCCATGCTGCATATGCAAGAGATTGCTTTAGCAGTTTTTCTGTCAGGGCTCCACTTAACCCTTTAGTATTAAATACATAAATACTTTAGTGAAAATACAGTGAGAACATGGAGGAAACCAGCCTTATTTCTGAATTTCCTTTCATAAAACCCTTATATTCTTTCAAATAGTTTTCTCTGAAGCCTGCTCCTTTTACGTTGTAACTTTTTGTGGAGATCCTGACATCAACTCTGGGTTTTAGCTGTGGAATGATACCCTTATTTCAGAGAAAGTGTAGAAGATGAACTTCACTAAAACACTTGTATTATTGGTGCCTTGAAGAACAAACCTAGAAGTAAAATGAAATAATGAGGTTCTCATTATTGATTCTGTTTATTTTCTATCCAGTCCATTAGTGCTATTGTAGCTCTGAACATTGATCGTTTTTTTTCCATGTGGAATATATATTTCAACTAACACTGGAAATGAATATTTCTCTTCATTTCTCTCAAATTTTGTTTAATTATCCAGTGAGTTATAGCTCACTGCCCTCATTGCCACCATAGGAAACGTTAATCAGTTATAAGAACCCTATGTACTTTCACTAGAACACAGAAGCCGTTTCAAAGACATTAATACTAATTGCAGGAAGAATTTTAGATAGAAGAGGAAATAACCAATTGTATCTCAAATAAAAAAACTATTCCACGAAGGAAAGCAAAGAGGAAAAAGTGTAACAGCAGACATTTGTCATGAGGTTTTAGTGAAGAGACTGGTAAACTACTTCACTTGGGAGGGAAACTAAAGAGAATGTCATCCTCTACACTAAGGTCAGTGGCCTGTGTTCATATCGAACTATACCTGCTCCCTCTGGTGGCAGTTTGCCACAATTATAAGATGAACTCTGAACAGAGATTCTACACCTTACTTATATTGCATATATATATAAAACTCTACAAGTTGCCTTAGGAGTCGTTTTTCCCTTAACATAATAGAATCATAGAATCATGGAATGGTTTGGTTTGGAAGGGACCTTAGAGATCATCTAGTTCCAACCTCCCTGCCATGGGCAGGAACGTCTTGCACTAGACCAGATTGCTCAGAGCCCCAGACAATCTGACCTTGAGCACCTTCAGGGACAGGGCATCCACAGCTTCCCTGTTCCAGTGATTCACCAACCTCACAGTGAAAAATTTTTTCATGATATCTAATCAAAACCTACTCTCTTTCAATTTGAACCCATGGCCCCCTGGCCTATCACTATATGCCCTTATAAAAAGTCTCTCTCCCTCTTTTTTATCAGTCCCCTTTAAGTACTGGGAGGCTGCAATTAGGTCACCCTGAAGCCTTCTCTTTTCCAGGCTGAACAAACCCAATTCTCTCAGCCTTTCCTCATAGGAGAGGTGCTTCATCCCCCAGATCAACTTGGTGGCCTCCTCTGGACTCGCTCCAAAAGGTCAGTGTCCTTCCTGTGCTGGGGACTCAGGGCTGGATGCTTTATTTCAAGTGGGGTCTTATCAGAACAGAGTAGAGGGGCAGAATTATCTCCCTTAACCTGCTGCCCATGATGCTTTTGATGCAGCCCAGGACACAATCATCTTTCTGGGCTGCAAGCACAAATTGCCACCTGATGTCCAGCCTCTCTTCCACTGGCAGGGATGTTCTTGACCTGTTCATCCCCTAGCCTGTATTGATACCAGGGGTTTCACAGATCAAAGTGCAGCACCTTGCCCTTGGTTCTTGTTAAACCTCATGAGATTCCCATGAGCCCATTCCTTGAGCTTGCCCAGGTCCCTCTGATGGCATCTCATCCTTACGGTGTGCCAACAGCATCACCCAGCTTGGTGTCATCTGCAAATCTGGTGAAGGTGCACTCGGTCCTTTTGTCTATGTCATTTATGAAGATATTAAGTAACACTGCTATTACAGACCCTTGAGGGACACCACTCGTCACCGATGTCCATTGGAACTCTGAGCCGTTGGCCACTACTCTCTGGATGTGACCATGCAACCAATTCCTAAACCACCTAACAGTCCACTCATCAAATTCATCACTCTCCAATTTGGAGAAAAAGATGTTCTGTTAGATCATGTCAAAAGCTTTACAGAAGTCTAGATAAATGGCATCTGTAACTTTTCCCTTATCCACTAATGTAGTTATTCCATCATAGAAAGCCACTAGGTTGGTCAGGATTTTCCCCTGGTGAAACCAAGGCATGGATCCTGGTGTGCATGAGAAGGATTTCTTGCCTTAGAGACCACAGCATCTACGCAAAGCAGTTGCGAAACTAAAACAAAGCATTGGTTATATAGCAGACAAAT
Source organism: Cephalopterus ornatus (assembly GCA_013396775.1). Lineage (NCBI taxonomy): Eukaryota > Metazoa > Chordata > Aves > Passeriformes > Cotingidae > Cephalopterus > Cephalopterus ornatus. Next base: position 13,284 of record VZRE01005993.1, on the reverse strand, counting down.
TTTAAAAACTCTTTATTACTGATGCTAAGATTAACACTTTTAAATAAAACCAGAATGAATTTTCAGTATTTTCACTGATTTTTTCAGTGCAAAGAAATCACATAGAAATGGTTGACTGGGGAAGACTTGTGTTGTTTCTCCTCTGCTGATTTGTTAAGCTCATCTCAGCCGGGGGTAAATGCACATTTATTAAGGAGTGGCTTTATTGAAAGCACTCAGTTTTCCTACCCACATGAACCACTCAGGGGGAAGAATGAAATCCTGAGAAGTAGCAATAGCAAGTGTTTTGCTGCTTTGAAAAAGAAGTAGAACTAGAGAAAGACTGCTTTAAAATTTTCTTCTGCTACCTTAATTCTTTTTCTTTTTTTTCTTCTCTCTCTTTCCTTTTTTTGTTTTTTTGTAAAATATTGCTGTTCACAGCAAATAAGTTTCCTCCCACCACATACATCCGGCATGAAGTACACTGCATCCACACTTCTTTGTTTTGCAGCTTAAATTTCAAGTAAATTATTTCCAAAAATCTTCAAAAAAATTCAAATTCAAACCTCATTAAACCCCACTAAAGTTTTGAAAGGAGTGCAACATCATTGCCAGGTGATCAGGATAATCATAACTCAGTTGTTACTGAAAAAGGGAGTGCAGGAGTGTGTGTTCATCCAGAGGTCACCTCAGAGAGCAGCCATGAAAAGTATTCACTGTCCAAGGGAAAAAACACATTTCTGTGTGGAATTCTAAAAGCAACCAAAGATAATAATAACAGCACAGAAAACCTTTCCCCTTGTGTTTTTTTGAATTTTGGGTGAAGATGGAAATTTGAGGTTGCCCCAGAAATTCCATTGAAGAAGACCTATGCCATCTAGTACACATAAACTGGCATAGTTTCTTTTGCAATGGTAAGCTTGGTTTGTTTATTTGGTTTTTTTCCAATGAGTTGGCCCTGCAGCTTTACACACCAGACGTTACTGACCTGGTAAAACTCAGTTCTGTGGTGCTGGGGTGAAACTAATAGATACTGTCTTCTAAAGCAAAGGCTTGTATAGGTGGGAGGAAGCAAAGATGAGAGAAACAAAAGAGCCTTTCATGCATTCTCACACTGTGTGGGAGAATGAACAGCAGTGGAAAAGAACAGACCCTGCAGCAAAAGGTTTACAAACAACTACATTAGTAGAAAACTAGGCATTTACCAGCAGACTCTGTGGAAATGGACTAAACCCCTTGCAGTGCAGGTTTGTTGCTTGCTCAGGGAACTGTACCTATGGAGCACAATATCCTAAATCCAGGACTTTGCAAATAAAAAAATCTTCATCAGTCCTGAACCGCATGATTAACCTTGTACGTAGAATTATCCCCATGCTTTTTCTCAGCCACTCACATATTGCTTTACCTTTTAAAATTACTATGCCGGTTTTCCAAAGAGCAAAGCGAATGTGTTAAAATATCAGACTTGACCAAAGAACAGTGATTCTATTTTGTGACAACCCTCTGTGAAACTTGAATGTATTCTGTTCTACGCTGGCATGCAAACAAAAGCTTTTCGATGCATTTTCTATCACTGGAATGGTATCGAATTAACACCTTTCAAACTGACACATAAATTCCTACCTCATTATTTCGAAGGGAGGTGATGGCTGGAACACTGTCCAAAGATTCCAGTTCAAATCCCCTTTATGCCTGGTTTCCCAACACTTACAATGCTGGAGAATTTATCACATCATTTCTCTCCTCCCAGTATGATTGCTTTGAAAAGTCATGAACTTTACCAAAATATTTTTAACTTTTATATAATAGCAAATTCAAATTTCACATTTCAATCAGCTCTAGGAAATATAGATAAAGCAGTGCCATTGTTACCATTATTTAGTTGAACAATATGATGAATGCTGTCAAAAAGATTAAAGTGAACCTTAAATTACTTTGAAATATTCCATTGCCTTATGCAAAGGTAAAAATTTTGTGATGCTATTCAGTCTGAATTGCTTACCTCTGTATTTATACCACGTATGTCTGAGTGCTGTATGGACAACCAATCAACATGCTGAATGATTAATGTCAGCTTCTGGATATTTACTAATTAAGAGTTCTAGAGGTATTAGAGATAAGGAGTGGGCAATGAGGAGTATTATGGTCTTTAATTATCTTTATTTATGGTCTTTTTTCTCTTCTTTCAGTAGACCCTGCCATAAAACTAGAAACTGGCATTTAGAGCTATCCACGATCAACACTGGAAACTCTCTACATTTTAATCATACCTACAAGCTTTAAGGCACCTGAAGAAAACTGCGCTCTAACTGTCATGCCAAAGAAGGAGGATATAAAGGTTGGCTTGTCATGGGGTTAAAGATCCTTTCTTGCTGAAATCTTCCACTTGACCTAGGAATCCATCTTGTCTTATGGCCCACGTGGTATATCTTGTCTGAGTCATCAAAGGTCCAGTCCCAAAAGGCATGTTATTCTTGCTTACATAGTAGTTTATAAGCCCTGTGTACCTGTAACTTCAGAAATAATGAATTCAGGTTTTACATTGTCAAAATCATGGAATGAAGCCACCCGGTTTCCAGTCAAGTGAATTGTGATGGGGGTGAAATTCCATAGCCAGACTTGAGAAGCCAAATCTGTGTCACTCAGACAAAGTAATGTAGCAATATACACAGCAAATTGCAATTATTTTCGAATGCTTTATTCAAGAAATTGATATTCATTACATAGTATCTTGACATACAAAGTAGAAGTTCAAATTTCAAAGCTTATTCTAATATTTCTTGATTTTGTTATAATATTTCTTGATTTTGTACTATGTTTCTTCTTTTCTGTGGGCCTAAGTCTTCAAAATTGTGCCCTAACCAAACCATGAGCCTCTTGCTAATCTCCCATGAATGAGTTATACTGTTTTCTGTGATCACAGCTTGAAGAAGTATCAAAAAGGTCAGTGAACAACCAGACTGGGCAGTAGGTGACAGATGAAAAGCCATGAGGAAATCAAGGGTCCAGGAGCAGAAATGTAATAATTCCTTAACTGGCATCATGGCTGTGGAAAAGCAGCCCTTGTTCCATATTCAGTGGAACTGGTTTACCTCAGCTAACTCTTGCCAAACAGCATCTGGTTGTTATTGCATTGAAATGGGCCAGCAGTAACCCTGAGACCTCGTCCATGACAGTCAAGTTTCAGATGAAATATAAAGGAGCAGCTCAGTGCCAGGCAGTACTTCTATGGCTGCAATAACCAACATGTGCCTCGCAACTCAGTGAAGGCATTCTTGTCTGATAAGTAGGATACAGAATCATAGAATCATTTAGGTTGAAGTTCATCAAGTCCAACCATTAATCCAGCACTGCCAAATTCACCACTAAACCATGTCCCCAAGTGCCGCATCTACTTGTCTTTAAATGCCTCCAACAATGGTGACTCACCTGCTTCCCTGGGCAGGCTGATCCAATGCATGAAACCTGTAGCAATCTAAGGACTCAGTAGCCTGGGACTGTTTCTTAAACTGTGTGGAAATGGAAGGAGCAAGCCTCTAGTATTTAGAGACACAGACATAAGGATCAGAGGTTTTTCAAGACAACATCATGGACTTGGGTCTGGGCCAAACACAGAATGTAGTCATGACCCACAGGCTTCCCAAGAGTGCAAATGGGACAAGGAAATTATCATACTTTACCTCATTGAATAGTAGAATGCCACACATTGCAACAGACTCATGAGACCAGAAAACATATTGGAAGGATTATTTTTCCCCATTAGAAGCATGAAATTTACCATCTTCTCAGATTCTTGACATCAATTACTGCCAATTAGGTTAGGATGAAAAATGCTTTTGCACCAGCCTTAAACTAAAATAACATAGGAACATGTTTACTGAGACCTCAGCAATCACATAGAAATAGAAACAGTGAGGTGATATGGATCAAGCTTGAAGTATACCATTTCCTGGACAAATGAGCATATGCTCCATGTTTACTTGGCAGATTAGCACACAGGCTTTTATCAAAAAACATATCAAATCTAAGAGAGCCATACTGAATCTAATTTGTGAGCAATAAAGTTGTCAGGGAAACCATCCAAAACTTCACCAAATACCAATTACTAATCCAAGTCGCCAGTTTCTTTCAGGTGAAATTGAAGAAATACAAATGGAAAATGTAAGATTCTGTTTTGTTTAAATTCTTGCAGCCAATGAAGGCTGAGAAAAATCTATCTCAAAGCCTGTAAATGTGTATTAACTTTATTATCCATAAATACTGGCTATGAATCTTTTTGCTGTGATGAAATTCCAGGTGATTTTCAATAGCTTAGGTTTTTTAGTTGTTGTAGGCAAAAAGTTTCAGTGCTGCTGTACACAGGAGTTATGTGATACAGATTCAGTAGCAAATGCTTTGTCCCAAGGAGTGCTATCTCCCCAGATATACTGGTGCAGTCTTCATAGGAACACTTTAAAAATTGCATTGCAGAAAATTTCAAAAGAGTTGAGTTATATATTGCAGTATTGTAATATAGAATTGCAATTAGAATGCATGATAGTCAGGTACACTTTACACAAACATAGTGTAGTGAGGCAAAGTTATCGGTGTGGGATTTTTTAAATTATTATATGTTAATGGTATAGTTTTAAAAAGTTTAGTCAGCAGCTGCATGGTACCACAAATGCAATCTTAGAAATAACAATAGGATAAGGAAAAGTCCTCCTGCGTTTGGAATATTTTTCTATAGTTTTAATGAAATTCGGATCCATGCTGTGATAACATCCAAGTCTTGCCATATCAGACCTTCTATTAACTGTCCACAGCCACCATGCTCTGTGAAAACTGAACACCAGACTGGGTTTTGGAATGCAGAGAGAAATGTGTTACATATACAAAATCAAGGTCAACAAAAACTAAGCAGTCACTTCTTGGAAAGGCAAGTAAATGGTGATGTATCAGTTTTGTGCTGGAGTGACCAATTCTGTCTCATAGTCAAGCACTGATAAATCTGTGGTGGCTATGATGATTAATGGTACTAGAAGGCTGCATTCATGAGAATTAGTGCCAACACATCTTTTATTTGAGACTATTTACTATAGAGAGTATAATGGTTTAAATGATCACTACAAATATAGTCACCAAGTATATGTCACTTGGGTGTGATGTGTGATGGGTCCTTTCTCCACCAGTTCAGAGATTACGTGAGTTGTTCCCAGCCCAAGCCTAAAGATCTAATCTGTTTGATGCAAGGTGTAACAATTTGCTCACAGCTCTACAGATCCTTGTTTGAGTCCATGGTATGTCAATAGAGATGCTGATTGTCAGTTTTCCTATTACTGTTTTTTGCCTAAGGTTAGATCAGCTCAAGGCTGGTCTCAATATCATATAATCATAGAATGGTTTGAGTTAGAAGGGACCTTAAAGATCATCTAGTTTCAAGCCCCCTGCCATGGGCAGGGACATCTTTCAGTAGACCAAGTTGCTCAGATCTCCACTCAACCTGGAATTTAAAAGGCAAAAAAATATGTTGGGGTATCTTCAGCTCTCAGTTAATCAGTAATAAAATAGTTCTTATATTTAGACTATTGAATTACTTTACTTTTGCCTTATTTTATAGCTTTTAAAATATTTAATCCTCTTAAAATTCCTTTTGTATCAGTGGTTTAATTTTCTCCTTACCTCCCAACTTGAACAATCTAGATAGTGCTGAACAGACACACGCTAGTATGCTACATGTCTTTTTCTAGAACTTAGATACAGATCTTGTTTTTCTTGTCCTGTCATTTTGCTTTTATTTTTTTAAAAATGAAAGAAAGAGTTATCGAATTTGCTTAAAAATAAATGCAGCAGAAGCATTCCCAGGGAAATTATTTATTTGTTTTCCTGCAATAGATTATTCTTTTGAAAGTTATTGTAGATCAGAAAAATGTGATGCTTATCTCTCTAGAGCTTTGGATCTGACATTTTTTCCATGCTCATATCTCTAACATATTTTCATCTCACGCCTGCCCCCAGCATCAGGTTACTTCCTGCTCCAGAGACCATTGAGTGACACCTTCCATGCTCTTATCATGTAATCAGGTGTCATCTTGCCCATAACACCCAGAAAGACAGTGCTGGTGTTAGTATATGAACAATGAAGTTTACCTATAAGCACGATCTTGGGCGAAGAAGAGCATGTTCCTACACCTCTAACGAAGACAGTCTCTGCCAATGAGCATAATAAGTACCAACAAGAATAACAAGAAGTGGAATTATTTTACAGAGCTTTAAATATAATTTTGAATTCTCCTTCTTGCATATAATTAACTGCTACCTCCTCAAGTCAGTTCTCCCACTGCTGAATCCAGTCCAAAGTAATATACCACTCTTACTTCAACAACCTGAATTTGTTACTATTTCCTTTCCTTCTAGAGGCAAGTCTACACCATTTTATACCAGAAGTCCTTTCGAATGCCCATCACAGGTTTACCGATTTGGCTGAAAAACTGGAAGTGCTATGCTATCGCATTTTCTTATAGGACCATGGATGCATAACATTTGAAGTTAATCAATTTTCCAAGTTGAGATGAAGTTGGGCTTTAGAGTGGAATGACTGCAGATGACACTGAGTCAGTGGAAGACTACTCCAGTTTGTATCTCTTCAGTATAGCATTAGATTACAAACATGGTTGGATACAGTGAAAAGTTTTATTTTAAAGAAAAGAAGAGTTAGAAAGAAAATTTAAATGTGTTTACTGATATCTGGGTGTTGGTTTTCTGTTGATATAGTTTTTCTTTTTTAGGTAGGAACAGGCTATTTGAACAGTGTTCAGAAATGGTAGAGAGACTTTGCCCACTCTCACTCTCGCTTAGCAATTTGCCTGTTCTCACTCCCTCATTTACTTGTTAATCTCTTATTTCATCAAGTCTATTTTTGGAACATCTTCTCAGTCCATGGGTAGAAATTAGCTTCACAAAGAGTCATAGTCATAGGCAGCACTACTCTTCTGTAGGAAGTTAATGACCCTGAAGCTCTGCTGGCAGATGACTTCATATTGGTCACTAATCCACTTCTGGCAAAGCCAGCTGCAAAAGGTCACTTGAGTTCACCTGGCCAACTTTGCCAGAAGTGTGTTAAAAAGTTCCTGCCTGCTGGCAGAGAAGTGAGGGCAGGAACCTTCAAGTGGTAGACAGTGACAGGGAGCCAGAACTCCTAATGTCTTCATCTGGCACAGCTAATGCATGTAAAACTTCTGCATGTGGCTGTGTGCAACCCCGAGTCACTTTGACCTGCAGTCCTTTTATTTACATAGTTAAGTAAATAAATTACTTGTGACTACTGTAAGTGTAGCACTGAATAACAGGGATAACAGTCAGATTACTCATAAGAAATTATTCTTATCATAGTGAAAGGATATCAGTGGGCAAATCTAAAAACTCCAAAGTTTGTTTTGGATGAAGCTATTATAAGAACAGTCTTTGTTGTGAGATTTCTAGTGTTTCCAGTTTCCACTTGACCTATTTTTCTTAGTTTGCTCTCTGAACAAAAATTGTCAAAAATGAGACCTACTAACAGAATAGCAGACTCTAAACCTCATAGCTTTGTTCTTTGGCAGCTGCTGCCATATGATGATTGTACCTATAACCAATGGGAAGATCTCTGAATAAATCTCTTCCATAATATATCTAGAAATTGCTAACAAGACTGTAGTTATTTAATATAATTTGAACCACTTCTTTAGATGTAGTCGCAGATGGCTTTTGTCTGTAATACAAATATAGTCTTTTCAAAGTGTTGGGCTTCCACACTGCCTAAGGTTCATAGAAAAGTGATTATTTGCTTCTCCAAGTCTGTATATGCAGAAAACAAAGCTATTTCCTTTCTTGAACCAGACACTAAATAATTAAATAGACTAATTTGGCTTATTTAATTAGTTATTATAAAACATCTGTATTATAACATGACATCTGTCCTCTGTCCTTGTTACAGAGTATTCAGTAAAATAAGCAATTTTTTTTCGTGTAAACTTTGCTGAATACCTTCATAAATATAAACATTTACTTTGGTTTTTTATGTGACTTCTCCAACTTGACTGCTAGGCAGTCAGTTCTTTTCAGTAGAATGATTTAAATTAAGTGTAAGAAGAGGACACGTTCTTGAGATGAATGCTTAACAATGCTGCTGCCAAGCATTGGGATAGGCTTGGTGAGGGAATCATAAGGGATGCAGTTCCATGGCCTGTATTAGTCAGACTAGGTGTATGTGATATTCTTTTCTGACCTGAAATCAGAAATGCTTCAGTTAGAAGTTTGGTAGTGGCAATGAGCTGAATACAACTCCTTATATTCTTAGAATGGAAAGGGTGAAGATCATCACCAAGACAAGGTTTTGTAATTGTCTGCTCTCTCTAGTCGTGCTCCAGCAAACAGCCCAATGGACGGTGGTCAGCCTTCTGAACAGCTTGGCTAAAAATCATTTTAAAGTCGCTATTTGCTTATGACGGATGAGGAACAGAAAAAAAAAGAAAAGTCTGATCTAAGACTGTTGTGTTTCCCTTAGTATAAAACCAAAACCAGGGACAGAGTACCCTTCAAGAAGAGCCATACAGCCTCTAACCATTAACATTCTTCCTTTCTCTCCTCCCACACTCTTGGCTTCCTCTGCAGCCAGAAGGGTTTGAGCGACCTGGAAGGTCATGGATATTTTCTGCTGGAGTGGGCCCCAAATTTTGAAATATATTTATGCAAGAATATCAATCATGTAATTCAATAGAGGTCAAATACCTTGCAACGTTGGGGTTTTTTTTATTTTTTTTCAAGTTTCATATAATTGAAAGAATATGTTTGCTAACTTTGCTAAATCACTCATTCCAACATACAGTACTATGTTACAGTATTAAGGCCATCTGTGTTCATATGTATTCCATACCAAGGAATTTCAAGTTCAGAGAGTTAAACTCTAATGTAAATGCCAGAGTTTAGACCCTGTGAATAATCCAGCGTGTCTAGGCAACATGTTTCTCCTGAATTATCTGACCACACAGTATTTTTCAAACAATACTATATTGTGTTGTACAATGTAGTATATTGTTCTACATCTTTATATAAAAATGTACTGCAGTGTTATTGCTTTCCTACTTTCCAAATTGCTCTCACTTAATAGCTCATAATGCACTTATTTCCATAACCTATCTATTGGCTAAGGCAAACATTTTCAAAACTGGATTGCTAAAATAAACCAGTTATATAGACAGTGCCTTATTTGCAAAGCTCTGAACTTCTAGAACTGCCATAGGAATAATTTTTTCTATCTTGGTGCAATAGGCAATGAACTTAAAAATATGTGTTAGACATCAATTTTTGCAATGAATTACCGTATGAGACCTCATGCTAAATGCCAGTACACCCAATGCCCATAACTTTTTTCAACATTTAAAATCCATGGGTATGTTAGCTGTTAGTTTCCTTCCAAAAGTTTTCAGAACTACTTTAACCTAACACTGTATCTGCAACTCTAATTTCTTTAAAGACAATCCTTAAATTTTCCCACTTTAAACTTGAGTAGTAATCTCAATATCAGACCTGCCACAGAATTTCTTCCCCAAAGTAAAGTAGTATCTTCCCATGGGGGAAAATTCAAATGCAAAACTATATTTGGAGTCTTTTAAAGAAGCAGAGGCATAATACTAAACCCCACCTTTTATGCCTGTCTCCCGCTATTTAATTCATATGGGTGGAGGTCTGTGTACAACTCCTTTAGCGAATTTTTATTCAAACCTTTGAAGGAATGTATGTCTACAACACAGGCATTGCTTTACAGCAGGTTCCCAAATCACGGGGGAAAAGAGCCAGGGCCTAAACAATACTCATCTGCGTTTAGGGAGGAAATAAAAAAGATTATGCACTAGCTTAATCAGATAATATGACTGAAGAACAAGTGTCACATTCACTGACGGTATAATTTTTATAAATTCTTCTTATCTGACTAAATCAGCACCTTATCACAAGAAAGAAAAATACAGAGCACAACTCATTAGGTTTCTACCCTAGTCCCCTGCCTCTGAAGGCAGCTGTAATGTTTAGATGTACAGACGTAAAATAAAAGAAGGTTTACATGTGGAGCTTAGACACTGACAAAAGTCAGCAAGTTCACAACATATTTGAGGCAAATCGATTCTACCTTTTGTTCAGTGCAAATTTTGAAATTCTGCTTCTGGTTATTGCACAACTGAATTGTGAGTTTTTTGTTGTTTCAGTAAAGCTTCAGATGCCTAGATCAAGACAAACATAGAATGAATTAAAACATTTGGCCCCAGATTTTATTGTCTAAATATGAAAAAAGTGACCTATTAAAAAAAGAGAAGGTGAACAATGAAACAACAGGATAGATATTAGTCATCCTTGTAGACAATGCTTTCAGTGCTTGAGCTGCCAAGCTTTTGTAGGTATTGGGACAAAATGGGAGGGATTTGAAGCAATGGAGCTGTATTTCTGTGCTGCAAATCTCATTTACTGCTGGTTTTATCAGCAAGAAAAGACCTTCTGGAAGCCTATACAAAAATGAAAATGATAACTTCCTAATAGGGTTTACATATGCCTCATTTAAAGGAACTAATATTTTACTTCTCTGACTGGAAAAACTGTGTTACACATTTTAGATTGAACTGTTCTGTTTAATGACACATTTGAAGACACAATAAGACACAAGGAGAATTGTTTCTGTCTAAGGTTTTATAAGGTTTTCCAGTAGTCGTCAGCAGCTCTTTAAAGTTCAGTCCAGGTTAAAAGTCATATAGCTCCTTTCAGTGTTCAAAGGAAGGCAAATTCTGCCAGGACAGAAATTACTTGCTCAGATGTACGATTGACTTATCTCCACCCAAATATTTCAGTGCCTGAGGCTTACTACAGATGTTCTCTGTCTTTGTTGAACATTTTGTAGCCAAGGCACTCATTCAGCTGCAGGAAGAAACTATCAATCAGCGAAAAGGACACAGAAAAAAAACAGACTGTATTAAAAAAATCCAAACTCAACTCATGACTTTAGCGTGCTGAACCCAAATTTTAGTCTGGTGGGAGATCTTAAGTGCGTGCTAGAATCCCATTAGTAACTGGACTACTGGTGGATTAACATGGGATTCAGTTCTACTCTTGCACACTTTTTTTCTGACTTGTAAGAGATTTCTACTGATATTAAACAGGTAAAAAGATGTTAATAAATATTCTAAGTATTTCGTCCAGTCATGCCAAAGAAAAGAAAAACTGACCATTTTCTGATTTTAAAGGTTCCTTAAATAATTTGTTCACTTACATCGGAAGTAAGCAGTAGGATGACACCCATATATATAGCCAGACAGGAAGCATGAACTGGTTCTTCCAGTTTCAGATGTGCTCCACTGATTGCTGAAAAGGCTTTAAAAATATTGCGAGAGTACATTCTTTTTATTGCATTAATCCTTGTGGCTCAGATGAAACAATGGCCCAGGTCTCTAGAATGAAAGAGATCTTCTTCTGTTAATAGCTACCAGAGCTACTAGAATCAACAGGAGAGCAGCAGCAACCTGGTCAGCTTCTTCAGTAAATGAAGAAAATTAAGCCGTCCTAGTTGTAAAGGATTATGGAAGATTGGATAAGTTTTCTATCCTTTCTTTTTTAACAGGAATGAAATCACATTTTGGATGCATCCTCATTTGGATACTTCCACATTTAGATACTTCCTCATGAGAAGTGAGCAGCAGGCACCAATCTCCTCTCTCATGACTAGTGACAGGACCCGTGGGAATGGCCTGAAGTTGTGGCAGGGGAGGATTAGTTTGGATATCAGGAAAAGGTTTTTCATCCAGAGGGGGGTTGAGCACTGGAACAGGCTCCCCAGGGAAGTGGTCACAGCACCAAGCCTGACAGAGTTCAAGAAGTGTCTGGACAATGCCCTCAGGCACATGGTGTAACTCTTCAGGCTGTCCTGTGCAGGGCTGGACATCAATGATCCTTGTGGATCCTTTCCAGCACAGGATATTCTGTGATTACACATGTTAGGTTGACACAATGTACAGTGCAATCTTGCATTTTTTTCATCCCTGGTGTTTGTATTGGCTAGTGTTTTTCCCTGTCTGTCTTACAATTCTTGACATCATGTTGTAATTTTGGGTAGAAGCGCCAAATATTGTAGCAGCTAGCTTAATGCTGTGTGTTATTATGATACAGTGAAAATTTGGCCAGGAATGGCAGTTTCTAGATTCCTTTTTGTTGTAAATTCCAGGGGCGAATTGGACAACAGTGCAGATGTAACCAGCCAACAAAACCAGAAAAAAATTAAATTAAAGACTTCTTTTCTGTACATGATAATCAGTGAAACTTCAGAAAGATATGGTACTTCATTATTTTGATTTAGGACTAAAAAGTTAGTGCTGTAGTATTGCTTTCTTACATGCCTGCGTCCTTCAGTTTATTGCTAGCTATACGCATTGTACATCTCTTGACAGTAAAGAACTGCCTGCATTACAAATATATTTAATATTTTAAAAGTCCTGGGAGAGGACCTGAAGTCCTCTTTCAAATTGTTTTCATAGATACAGCACTACTTTAAAGAGTGACATCTCCTTAAATTTCATTAGTTTAAACTTAGGATGTACAATTGAGTGCTTCTATCAAAATCTCAATTGTCAACCGGAAAAAACCCCCAGCAAAACAAACCACAACCAAAAATCCAAAACACTAAAAAGAAAAAAAAACAACTTGCTTTTAGCTATAGCCTCCATCTTAACCTGGGAAGCCTGCAGGTTTACAGTTCTAGCCTTGCATTTTTTAGAAGTGTTAAAATCCTTGAATGAGTATTTTTTTCAGGCCCCGGTTCTCCTCCCTGAACAAGTAGCTTGTGCTGGTCCTCCTGCTCTGTTTAAGAAGGCAGTCACACCTCCATGACCTATACTAACTTCTCACTATTTCTTCCTCTGTGCCTCGTAGCTAGGTTAATGTCAAGAACTATAGCCAAGAGCCTCTTAATATTCAGTTGCAACATTCATTCTCTTAGATGGTAGATTTCATAGAATCATAGAATCATAGAATAGATTGCGTTGGAATAGACCTCAGAGATCATCAGGTCCAACCCTTGGTCCAACTCCAGTCCGTTTACTAGATCATGGCACTAAGTGCCATGTCCTATCTCAGTATAAAAACCTCCAGGGATGATGAATCCACCACCTCCCTGGGCAGGCCATTCCAATGCCTGACCACTCTCTCTGTAAAGAATTTCTTTCTAATATCCAGCCTAAATTTCCCCTGGCAGAGCTTAAGCCTGTGCCCCCTGTGCCTCTTCTCCTGGGAGAAGAGACCAATCCCCACCTG
>VZRE01005989.1:12969-104998 GCA_013396775.1 Cephalopterus ornatus | reverse complement strand
AGGGAAGGGAAGGGAAGGGAAGGATCTCATCTGCTTTGTATTTTCCTTCCTAATACTGTGGAAATCGGAACTGTCTCTTTTTGTTCCTGCTTGAGTCTGTACGGAAAACCTCCATGAAGGTATCTGTGTGTTCAGCCCTGTCTCCACAGTCTGGTGTAGCCCAGCTCTGCCAGCATCTCCCTTCAGCTCTTAGATATCATCAACAAATCTCAGCTGGGAGCCAGACTACCTGAAGGCAGAAGGCAAGCCCTACAGGAGCACCAGGATTGGCAAAACTGCATCAGGAGTTCCCATGATTTAGAGTTAAAAGTTAAGGAAACCTGCAGGTGCACGTACTTCAGGCAGCTGGGAGCATCTCTTGAGTCTCCTGAATTCAGGGAGAGAAACTATCTCATGCACAGACTACTTCAACAAAGCCGTTTTTACCATGTTGTCATATTTGCTGTCTCCCTGGAATTATAAAATTGCCACAGTTGTAGGAAAACTGGGAGCCCTGAAGATAGGCTTTTCTTTGCTGACTGATATATAAGAAAAACTTCTTTATTCTGCTTGTTCTTGCTGCTTTCCAAGCAATTGTGAAAACTTTGCAACTTTCAAAATTTCAGAGGGATTTTTTTGTGTGTAAGTTTTGTTTCACTAATGGGCAGAAGTAAGCAGCAAAAACAAAAGTCTTCCTAACAATTAGAGAGAGCTTTTGTAAGAGTGTTAGTCCCATGAGCCCATAAGTCAGCAAGCTGGTTCTCTTACCTTGAGATAGGAGTTAAATTCTGTTAGGCTTAAAACAGCAGAAGAACAATCAGCCACTCTGATAAATTCCTGTGAATAAATAAACAGCTTCAAAAATTTAATTTCAAAAAGTCCAATTCTTATAGCTTCATCCTCTTTTAGTTTTGCTCCATTACTAACCTTTACAGAACAAAGAAAACAATTTGACTCCACTGCCCACAGCTCACTGGTTTCAAGAAAGGTCTAGTATGGCTGTGATTTATGTTCTGGACCTACAGGTCATAGCACTTTGTGTTCACCCTCCTATGGATTTTTTTTGTCTTTGGAGGTCATGCCCTAACAGCTTCTGCTTTGGAGACACTTTCTCAGCTATCTGATTTTGGTTGGTCTGTTACCTTTTCAATTGATGTGTAGCTTCACTTGGTCTAAAGATGAAAAAAATTCAGCTTATGACCTCCAATGCCATATTCTCTTTTTTCACATACAAGAATAAGTACAAAATGGCTGCCCTCCTAGAACAGTGACCTAGAGTATTTTAATTACAGCAAGAATGGCCAGAAAGCCTTTTCATTTTTTGTTTGCTGGTGGATGCAGAATTTGCAAAACCGTTCTGTTCCAAAGTGAGAAACAACATCCTTTTCTTTTTTTCATTTTTTTTTTTCTTTTTCCTCACTTGGTTGAGTGATATGTAAAATATTCCATGTCTTTCAGCTTTCATGCAAACCATCGGCTTTGACTGTGACTGACCCTCAAATGCAGGACTTAGGGAAGTCCAGAGATCCCTGCAACTATTTAAAGAGACATTGAATATCCCCAGCTATAATTACTAATCTTTTGCTTCATTGCTCTTTGCTGAAGTATGTGTATTCATACACAGTTTGCAACTGTCACTCTGATATCATAATGGCAGATATGCTAGCTGTCAAAATATCAGAATTTCCTGTAAAATATAAATTAGAATCAGACTTACAACTTTTTGCCTGTGTGTTGCATCTCTGACCATGCCATTTAAAAGAAGCAGAGAAAATGAGTTTCTTAAAATCATGAAAAAAAATCCCAAAAACTAGAAAACCTGAGGGTCACCTTAGAAGCTGCTCCAGAAAATGAGCCACTTGCAGATGATCCTGACAGCAGATCTGACAATATGTTTGTTTGGCTGCTGAGACCTATATTAAGCTTCAGTGCATCCCCCTGAAGGTTTAGAACATGAATGATTTCTACATAAGGGAGGTATATTACAATTTCACTACTTACCTCTGTGGCCTGCAGCCTGCATAGGCAAAAATGCAAAAGAAATGCAGAGTTTTGAGAAGGAACTGTCTGGTGAAAAGGGAGACTTTAATCTGGAGTGGCTATTATTTAGCAGTGGTTTTCTAATCAATAACTATGGCACATTTCCTTGCAAATAATTATGTGATTAGGTTACTGTAATTTAAAAATAGATAAAATCTTTTTTCTTTTTATGTAAAAGGCTATCTAAAAATGTACATCTAATACCCTTAAATACTTCTTAACCATGTACATTACAGTTTTACAGGATTTATTTCAGAAGCTTCTTTAGATTTTTTTTTTAATTCTTTCTCTGAAGTGGAGAACCTTGCAGTTCAATCAGAGTATTTTATCTCTCTGTACTGAGAAAAGTAAAATATTTTTCCCTCCCACTGTATTTCAGAAATCTTTCTGCTATTCCTGCCTATTACTGGTATTAACCAGAACTTACATAGCTCTCAAAACAAGGAGAGGCAAAGAAATAATTTTGTCAAAACTACTGAGCAAGATCTGGAGGAGAATTTAGGTTTTCTGACTCAGTGTTATGCTGTTTACACTAAATACCACTGCTTCTTGGTAGCCTGTCACCTTAGCATTTGTTGTACAAAAAGTTGAGAGCTGATAGAATAATTGACTCACATCTCATATTCATCATCATCATGGCTAGGCTTCGCGAACGAAGATTTGTGAAGGACTCTACCCACGCTTACTACAAGCGCGCTGATGGCTAAAAAGGCCGATACCGCACCGATGGAAGCCTATTCAACCTAAGGCGTCTGAAGGCTCATACTAAAACCTTAAATCATCTTGTCCGTGAGCTACTTTATGCTGATGATGCAGCCCTCGTTGCCCACACAGAAGTAGCTCTGCAACGTTTAACATCCTGCTTTGCAGAGGCTGCTGAGCTTTTTGGGCTGGAAGTCAGCTTGAAGAAGACAGAAGTTCTCTATCAGCCTGCACCTCAAGACGTCTTCCATCATCCCCATATCACATCTCATATTACATTTAGAAAAAACTCTTAAAGCTTTCATCTTTTTTTTTTCTTTTTTTTTTTTTTTTTTTTTTTGAGACAGCCTTGGAAAGATGCAGAGACATTAATCTGACTAACCCAGATCTGAATACGCCCGTGGCAAGGACATTTTTTTATCTGTCTTTTTTTTGCAATGCACCTCAATTCGGCTCTAAACATCTCTCAAGGTGCCTGTCCAGTCTCCTCACTTGACTACCTTGTAGGTTTCAGCAATTTTTAGAGCATTTCAGGATTGCTCCCAAATTCTCAGAACTCTGAGATATAAAACAGAGGCCTCACGTTTTGCACTTTGTTTCCTGTACAATAACAAGTGAAACGGTATTTGTTATTTCTGAGATTTCTGTAATTTCTGTATGACTTTAGTACTTAGGTTATTTTATTTTTTTTTTTAAAAAACAAACATCCTCTAGAAGCATAGTGGGCAGCTGGCCAAAAATAGCCATAAATGCTTTCTCAGGAGTGTGAAACTTCTGAAATGAAAGACAGATGTGGTACAGTGCACAGGAAAGGAAAGGAGACTTGACATGATGGCTCCTGCAGAAATACAGCAGGTGGATATAAATCAATGGAGCAATGCAATGTGTAGCTATAAAGTTTACAGGAAGGCAAGATAAGTCACAGAGCTATAGGGCTAGCTGAGAATCTTTGATTCTGGCTGCCAGAGGCCAGGGTGGACACACATAAGGTGGAAAGGACAAGAAGTGAAACCTGCATCAACAGAACTCAAGCTGTAAAAGTATTCGTGGTGTTGTACACACACAACCCTGGAAAAGGGAGTGAGGGAAAATTGTCAATGGATAGTAGAGGCTAAAAAAAAAGAGAAATACAGATTGTAATTATGTGAGCAAGATTTACAGAATCCTATAGCTGAAGATGTGTTATAAAGCATCAGTGCTGAATTACTGGTTTCAACGGGACAATAACACTCTTATTTTTTAAAGATTGAGAAATTGTCAACTCTTGATTTTTATTAATATCACACTCAACAACTAACCACGGGTGTCATGCTGGATTACAGCCTGTACAAATTATTTGTGAATAGAAGCAAGTAATATATTCTTACATCTCAGCTAGTCACTATTAGCACATGTGAAATTTAGTTCCCCAGTTCATATCCTCTCACCAAGTCACACACAAAGTGAAATTAGAAAGAAAAAGTCAGGCTTTTGCCATCCAGGCATTTGTCTTTTGAAAACATACACAATAAGGTTGTTTAATGGGCATTGTAGTACTTTAACGTCTAAAAGGCTTGTGTATTGATACTGGAAATGATATGTACATAAAAGGAACACCCAGAATAATCTAATTTACTGCCTCAGGACGTCTTTATTTTTCTCTTGTTTTGTATTACCCATTGGCTTGTACAGAAAAGGTTCTTGGCTTACTTTTGCATTGAAAAGTTTCTGTGCTCAGTTTTGTCATTCGCATTTAAGCTTGCAATATGGGAACAATAGCAAAATTCTTATTAACTTTCCTAAAATCACTTTCCCTTCTTTGTTCTGGTAATAAAAAGCTTCACTGAATGGTCTGGGTAACCTATACTTTCTCATCTCAGTAGTTCAGTTTTTCAATGGAAAGGAATAAGAGTTAATTTTTTGATGTTGACTCTATATAACTAACATGAAATGAGTCAAAGAATGAGTGAAAAGTAATCAGGCTTATACCTCAGAATAATCCTGGCTGAGAAAAGACTTCTTCATTAATTATAGCTGGCCTTGCTTCCATGAAGTTTTAATGAAAAGAAAAAGGTGACAAAAACTATAAAGGTTTTTGATTAATTCTAAGTCTGTTATTTTCATTTGATCTATGCTTCTGGCCTTAATAGGGACACCACTGATGATCTGAAAGCAAGTATAAGGCTGTGCCTACATTAGTAAGTGAGTAACTCAGTAGGAGCACAGCATTAGATCAAAGCATTTGATGCTGGAGCCACAATATTATATGCAATTTTCACATTTTACTTCAGGCTACATTTAGCCTGGTCTGAAGAATTGAATGTCCTCACCATGTATGTGGTTTGGAAATGTCCTGGGCCAATACCACTGGTTAAAGCCCATTAGGGTTTGTAGTGCATTAAATCTGCACCTGAATCAGAAATTCCTGTTTAATTTCATCTGAAGAAAAAAAAATCTAGTTTTCCTGTGCCTGAATTGCTCTGCAAACCAGTCCAAAATGCTAATGCAGACACAGCCTGGGCCAGCCAACAGTATGTATATCTTTTCCCTATCTTTCTGCAAGTATCATGTCAACTGGAAAACTTCACAAGCTTCTAGTTCAAATTTACAAAACCAAAGATATTTCAAATTATGTTATTTTCTGCATACAACTTGAACTAGTAGTATTATGCATAGATATTCTATGCATAAATTGTAAACCAAAATCGTATTGCCTCAATATCACAACTGAAGGGTGGATTCATTTAGTGCAAAACACGTAGTCAAGGGGTTGGTATTAACAATCAGTGCAATAGAGCTCAAGAAATTCACTTTAAATGCACATAGAGCAAGCTATTTATGGAGTGGCTGAGAGAATTTTGAATGCAGTGTGAGATTGCATATTGTCATTTTCCATAGAAGTTATTTGGTTCTTGATTGATATTAGAGCAATCTAAATATTTCTTTATTGTGATGACATTTTTTTATTCCAGATGTTCTCTTCCATCTCTATAAAGATTTAGCAGACTATATTAAGCGGTGACCACTTTTATTTGCATGCCTGCATCTACTGATATATTCCTAAATTCTCCAAGTCTGGAATCATCAGTATCAAAATTTTAAATCTACATGGAGTACGTTTGTGCTTTTAAACATGTTTTCTTCATTGATTGCTGAGATACATAATTTTACAAAAGCAATGCAGATATATTCTTTGTAACTAAAGAGCATTTTGTATTTTATGTGACTTAGGTACACTGCAAGGAGTCGCATAAATTCTCATTTAAATAAACAGCAGTTGCAAGTATTGAGCATTTCACAGAATCAAGGCAATTCTTTTAGAAAGTGCTTTCCCTTAGTGGTTTGTGTAGTTCCTAGTTTCACACTATGGTGTCTATCTTTTTGGCATATTTAAGCCAAACCTATGTAAGCATCTGCAGGTGTCCCTTATTTTTTTTTAGTTAAGCTGTTTCTGTACACCCTGAAGAACATAATGAAGCCTGTTGTTTCATATTAGTTTTGCATTTCCATTTTAAGTGCTTATTTGACAAAAAAACCCCCAAACCAAATAAACCAAACAAAAATACAAAAAAACCCCAACACAAAACAAAAAACCCAAACAAACAAAACCCCAAAACAAAACAAAAACAAAAACAACCTAATCTAATGAGCAGATAAATGACCCGAGATAAGAACTGTTTAGCAAACAAAACATAGTTCACTTCTGTTAAGACATGCAATACTTTCAAAAAAATTAGGAACACCATCACAGTTTACGGTGCAGAAACATCCATATTGCCTGTAAAATGTAGCCATTGAACTGGGACACAAAATGCATGTGCACAGCAAAGGCTATTTTTAATAGATAAAGCCTGTCTTTTCAAATCAACAGAGACTTCTGCAGGCTTTCATTCTGGACTAAAGCTTTTTCCATATGTTCTCAACTGTAACCAATAAATCGAAACATATATTTACTTTACATGCTCTACCACACTGTTTTTAGGAGAACACAGGAGTTCAAACAGCTGTACGAAAAGGCAGTAAACCAGAATCGTTTTGGAAACAAATCATTTTTCCTTTTCTTAAAAATTACTACATGCTGTCAAGAGAGATGAAGAAATAGGGGATCAATATAAGGTATTAATCTCTTCAGAATTACAATTATACATAGTCCTTTTAAGCACATGCCTAGAGCTAGTGAATTATTGCATTTGAAGTCAAACTGCAGATTAAACTTGGAGCATGCAGAGGGAGAGCAAAGAGAGGGAGAGAGATGAATCTGTATAAGGGGGAGGGGAGTGACATTTTGATTTGACACATTAGAATCTTCATGTTACTGTTCTGCCAGCAAAGAGCCTCTCTGGAGGTGTATGAAAGATTTTGCACTTAAAACTAAACTGGCAAAATAATCTTCTTTGCTGTGTAGATTAATGTTAGGAAATTTTCCTTTGTCTAGGGCAGTTCTGATTCTCTCTGCATACATTAAAAACATCATTTGATTTTTCTTATCTTCCTCAGGTTTGGGTTCTTAAAATGTGCTAGTCACTCTGTGAGGGAGAAAAACAGTCACAGGTTTGTACCTCATTTTTTCTCTAATTGAAGTATCCTCCACACTTGTCACAACCTCCAAACAGAAGATGCAGGGAGGAAGAGGAGACTTCAGCTACATGGAAATAAAATAAATCAAGGTTCCAAAGACTCACGTGACAACAAACTATTATTTCAAATACTTGGTTTCTCACAGCTTTATTTCATCCATACCCAGGCTCACCTTCTTCTCCCAATCTATGTATCTACTTATCATTATCTTGGGGACATTTTAATCATACATTATGACAAGCCTTGGGTCCTCCCCTGTCATAGTTCGCTCTTTCATTACCCCTCAAATCCCATGTTTAAACATCCCTTCACTGGGCACTGGTTTCTGCCTTAAAATATTTTATAACTATCCATTGATAATATTCCTATTGCTTTAGCAATAAAATTTAAAATTAACCTTCCTTCCACTTCCCACTTGCTAAGTTTCCCAGTCGTGACTGTAATTTTGAAGGCAAGTGCTGAGTTTCCTCCAGCTAGACAGTAAAAAAGGCAACCCCCCAAAAAAACTTAGGACCTCTTTTACTCTCTGAACTCTTTTGACTTTGCCACTCACTCTTCTACAATTTGAGTATATGAGTGTGAGGAACCAGAAGAGAAGCTGAAAAACAACCAGATTACAGAAATTATTTTTTGGATCTGTTGCAGAACTAGTTACCTCTGTGAAGAGTATAAAACCCAGCTACTGGGAGATTTACTACTTTAAAGGCAAGTTGCAAGCCAACACAAGGTTAAATCGCTTTCATCTCTTCACTTCTCTTTTCTTAGAAATAGTCATTATAGGTCTTTACAAGCATTAATTTCTCATTATTGTGAAATGCAAGTCAGAGTTTCTTTAAATTCTCAGGTTTTGATGGCTAGCAGCAGCAATGAGTTCCACAGGCTGCTGAAAAATTCTCTGAGCAGCTATTTTCACTTGTCCACTTACAATATGCCATCTCTCATTTTCCTTGCATTTGCATTCTTCCTCCCTGAAGCAGCAGGAAAGTTACTTAATATTGTTTAAAGCATATGAGGAATCTAAATATTTTTCCCCCAGGTGCATATTTTCTGTGCTTCAAAAGTATTGAACCAAGTGATGGCTTCTGTGAGCTTGGTGTCTGGTCTCCCTGGAGTTCCTCACAGTGTCCACTCTGCTCTTCCATAACCTACATAACTTTTCTACCTGCTTAGTTTGCTACTCCATGACCATGCCAGAAAAACCTTGGTCTCAGGGCGGGATTTTGAGGCACTCTCTGTTTTCCTGCAGCAGAAAGTGACAGTTTAATTCTAGTCTTTCTCTTCTGTCTCTTAGACACTTTTGATCCCCAGTAATACTTTAGTTCACAAATATTTACTTTCCTTACTAATTTTGTGTGCAGGACCTTGCCAGAGGATTGAATAAGCTGCCTGCTATCTATTGCTTTGGTGACACTCACTGAATTTTAGCATATCAGTGAGACTCTTCAGAAAACTCAGAAGCCTAGACTTTATCACATCCTGGTCTTTCAGGTGTTTGTTGTTTTACTTTCCTGATACATATGAAATGTTTATTCATCTGTAACTTCTTGGATCTCTTATGAAGCCTTTTTAATTAGAGATATAAAATTTGCCACCCTCTCAGTTACTGATATAGTAGGCATTTTTAATTAAAGCCTGTACACTTTATTAGATGCTCTGTCCTGACAAACTTAAGCTTCTTCCGAATTCTGTGATGTATCTATCATTTAGGGCTGTTGACTTGAAGCTTTTGAATTACCAGTTTCTTTCAGCATCTTTTGTTGTGATAGCTCAATCATTAAGAGCTCGTCATCCTTATTGACAGGCAAAGCAAAATCCCGACAGAAAATGCCACTCATTCCCTACAGCAGAAACCGATGCCAAAGAGCAACTGTGTTAGAACTATCTGCATCTTCTTTGTTTGCTCTGTGGGTCTTTTCTCTAGTGATGCCAACACAAAGTTTAGATTGGTTAGAACAGTCCCTTCCTAACCTCTCTAGTCTGTAAGTTTGTAATCTCAGTGTAAGGGCTTCTCCAAGAGTTTTCCTTGTTCCTCCCAGCTGAACTCCAAAATCAACAGTAATGCATGAATTGCCACAATCTCCAATGCATTCTTTTACAAAAACTATACATATTTCCCTAAAGCGTGATTGCTCTTTGATGTTCTGATATAATAGAAAAATGCAGCATGAACATAAAATTTGTTTTAAACGTATTTCAGAGAAAGAGAAAGCATATTGAATTAAAATTCTGCTGCCCATAAATAAATAAATAATTCTCTTTTCATGAGAAAAGACAGAATTCTCCAGTTGCATTAATGTAACTTAATAACTGGCCCAAGAGGAACTGAACTCTCAAAATATTTAAAAAATATAAAAAAAAGCACTGCCAGACTTTTAAATCCCAGAACCTAAATAAAGATTCTGATTGTTAATTTCAAGACCAAGAGCTGCCATTAAACTCTTTCCAGAAGGCAAGAAGGATTAGTCTACTGTTAATATTTACAGGAAAGTAAAAGGCCTATTAGTATATTGTCTAATAATGTGCAGCAGAAACTCTTGATGGAATGTCACCATCTGTGTCTGTGCTTAAAATGGAGCTTACTTTTAAAGATGTGATTTAAATTATTCTTACTGATTAAAGTACCAGAATGCCAAAGTGATGGCAAGCTTTTCCCTGTCTTCTTCTTAAAATTATGACAGGTTTTTTCATTTTTCCCCATCCTCTAGAAGTTCATGGGAAGTAAATTTTCAAAGTAGTGACATTAATGGGACTCATGCAGTTAACTCCCTGTGCATTACTTTGAAAATTTACTTGGTAGCGTACTAATGAAAATTTAGATCCTTGAATATTTATTATCCTCTATGGGATATCATAAATGCAGCTTTTGTTTAAATAAATAGGTGGAAAATCTGCCATGTATGCATAGTTTAGTATCATTCATATATTGCAATCAAACTGCATTGTCCAACAATATCAGATTAATTTCCATTGTTCCATTTGCTGTTTGACCCTATCCTCCTTTATAATTACACATTTTCAGCTGGATTTCACTTCCAGAGTTTAATCTCTTGCTTAAAAGGACATTGAGATAAGGACCAAAAGCACAGGGAGGGAAAGCATTTTAATTGGAAAAGTGTATTTGAGATGCTGAAGGCTTTTGGTTTCTTGGGTGCTGCACAGCTACTGTCTTCTTTGGTTGGCCTTGAAAATTTCCATCAGCTACTTGCTGGCAAGGGACCTCTTGGATGGCTGCTGAAGGTGAGAAGGGAGGGACAGGGATGGTGGTGTGAGACTGTGGTGGAAGATTGATTTAATCCTAAAATATGGCACAGACAGCTACAAAGCTGTGATTACTTCTGGACCCACCTAATGTCCAGAGCTCTAGATGGGCCTTAATAAATAATCAGAAACAGCTTCTCCAGCAGGACTACTTCTGGGGCTATCTTCCTGGGGCTGAGTATTAATCAAACATTATGAGAAAAGAAATTCAGATTCACTCCGACATGATTTATCCACACTGTCCTCTGCTGTCCCTTATACATGCCACATCTTTGTAAACAACCTCGGTCTCTTGCCTTGTGGTACCTCTCTGCTGGGGCAGGGGTCCTGCCCCATCCCTACATGAGAGAGGAAGGAGCTCAAAGGGCTGTATTCTGGGGATATATCCCCAGCACTCCTTTGCAGGAAATTGTTAGTCTGTGTCTCAGGTGCCTGCTATTTCTTCTGTTCACTTCTCTAAGCACAATGAGATTTTCTCTTTTGCTAAACCAACTCCGTGCTGCCCTAGAAATAGTAAGTCAAGGTATTTCTAAATCAATGAGATCACGTAGACAGTTAAAAGTTGCCGTGTCTTCTTCTTGTCCTAATTAGTTATTTATTGCTTTTATGTCTGAAAGACTTTTAGAACAATATCGTCCTTGGAGAATGAAATGTTTTTATAAAACGTTACCAGCTGAATAGTGGCACCAAAATAGAGCAGTGACAGAGCATTTGTACATCTAAGGATTCAGCGGAGGAGGGACCATGAGCATAGCCAGCTATGGCAGCCTGACAGCTTGAATTGTGACACTAGCAGAGTTTAAGTCTTCATCATCTTTATCCTTTGAGAACATAATTAGATGTACCTATTAAAATGATATCTACTAAAATCAAAGTTTTCATACTAATTATATAAAAGAATGAAGAAATAGCATATGACTAAGCAACACTGATTTATGTCTTATTACTGAATGACTTACCTCCCCAGAAAACTGTCATTTTAACAATGCTTAAAAGCATTACTACTGATATAGAAAGGACCTTACAGAGGAGAAGTGAGAAACAGAATCTGGGGAGCACAGTTGGTAAGTTCTCTCTTAAAATATTAAGCTAACAGATGATTTTTTGTATTTTGTTTTTTTTTTTTTAATTACCAGAGTGATGTCTCTTTTCTAAAAAGAAACCCAAATCAAGACCACAGCCCCTGATCCATTCACTGGTGTTTATACAATTTAAAGAACTTTACTGTAGACAACTTCTTCTTTTAAAAACTAAATATCTTTTTCTCAAGATATGCATCTGTGTGTGTATATTTGATTTTATCCAAAGTTTTTTTTCTTGCTTTTAGTAAAAAGTGTCATAATTCAGATATATTTTACTGCCTGAAGGTTGTTGAAGAAGTTTGTATTTGAAAAGTGTAATAGTTCTTGTAATCATTTCCTGTTATTCCTGTAGGGAGCTGAAAATATAGTAATCTGATTTCATACTTAGCTTTAAATACCTAACATGTATCTATTATGTGCCAGCTAAAATGAAGAAACTGTTTTGTGTATGTGTGCCTGCGAAAAAAAGAAAGATAAACAGAAAGAAAAAACTCTAGTATGTGTTCTAGTTCCCCTTTCCTTGTCACAAAAGCAAAAATGGCAAAAATAGGAGCATTGTTGCTATGCATCTCATGGTCCTTGCTCATGTCCCCATGGTAACTAGCAGAAGTCATTTGCATTCTGCAGAAACATCAGGGAGATGCATGTGTGCAGCAGTTCAGAGGGCTGGATGGTCCAAAGGACGTGGTAAACATTGCCTGCTTCGAAAAGGACTCTGAAAGGTCATCCTCAGGAAGTTAATAGAAGCCCTATTAGTATCTAAACCTCACCAAAATAACATTTTTATTTTAAAAGTAATTTGAACCCGCAGTAGGGGGCAAAGCCCTGAAAGTTTGTGGTGGTCTAACACAGAATTCATGATACAGGCCCTCAAATGCTATCAGTAAGTAAAACTCTTCTGGAAGCAGAGATGCTACTTTTTTTCAACTTCAGGTTTGGTTTTCATTTTTACTGCATTAAAAAGTTCAATATTATCTTTCACTATTGCCTACCTGTTCTCTTCTTCTCAAAAATGTCCTCCCCTTTGTCTTATATTTTCTTTTTCCTTACTGGCAGAACTTGTGAGCCCATCGGGGTCCCACACTGGATCAATCTGTTCCTGAAGGACTGCACCCCATGGAAGGGACTCCTGCTGGAGTAGTTTGTGAGGAACTGTGGCCAGCGGGAAGGACTCATGTTGGAGAAGTTGGTGGAGGACTGTCTCCTGTGGGAGGGACCCTATGCTGGAGCAGAGGAAGAGTGTGAGGAGTCCCCCCATTGAGGAGGAAGGAGCAGCAAAGACCATGCGTGATAAACTGACCTCAGACCCCATTTCCTATCCCCTTGCGCTGCTGAGGGGAAGGAGATAGAGAGTTCAGGAGCAAAACTGAGTCAAGGGAGAAGACAACGACATGGGGAAGATGTTTTTAAGATTTCATGTTGTGTCTCATTATCCTCCTCTGATTTGATTGGTAATAAATTAAATTAATTTCCCTGAGCCAAGTCTCTTTTTCCCATGCCGGTAACTGGTGAGTGATCTCTCCCAGTCTTTATCTTGACCTACAAGTCTTTTGGTGTATTTTCTCTACCATGTCCAGCTGAGGAGTGGAGTGACAGAGCAGCTTTGTGGGCACCTGGCATCAAGTCAAGGTCAACCCACCACAATATGCAATGACATCCCTTAGCAATCCCACTTGGAAAAAAATTCAGATGAAATGCAAGGAAAACAAAAAAAAACAAGTAACAAAAAAGTACTAAGATAAAAACAACAATTCTACATGTTGAGGAATTCTGACCTATATTTCACATATTTTGTATGCAATAGCTTAGATGAGTACTGAGACAAGACTGAATGTTTTATATTTCTTCTATTTTTTTTCATTCTACTTTCTTCTCTCTTGACTATTCTTAATGCTGAAATTCCAGTTTCTTTTCTACTTAAGGACTTCAGGTCTAACTTCCTATTAGCCTTTAATGATGTTTCTTTCAGAAAATCCCACAAGAGTCTCTATCTCTCCTGCTTTTCAAAATGTGAATTTTCGAATCTAGCATGCTCCAGACTACTTCAGTCAATGTTCATTGTGAAGTGTCTGTTAACACTGAATTATTGTTTTTAAGTGTATGTATATGCATATACATTTATATTGATATATATATACATATCTCCCTCTTTCATCTATTTTCATGCACAACCTCACACACAGGCACACATCCATACCCACAGCTGGGACATACTCTACTTCTGCCACTGGCATGAAACACTGTGAGGGTACAAGACAACGTGAGGGTTTCTGCAAAGTGAGGAAGTGGCCTTTTGCAAGCCTCCCCCCCAGCCATATGGATGACGGAGGGTGAAATGGCTGTTCTGGGACCCTCGAGCCCTCTCCAGTGCTGCCAGGTATCGCAGGAGGCTGGCATGTACTTTGGCCGTCTTTTTGTATCTTACCACAATACACAAAAGGATTTGTAAGCAGATGTCAAGAAAAGTGCCATGCACACCAAGCTGAACCCACCCAACTGTGGTCAGGAGCTGTGTTCATGCACTTATCTGCCTTAACCCTGGCACCTGCAAGATACTTGAGTGGTACAAGGTCTGGATTTACTGATGGATCTGTTCAGTCCTTGATCCCTCTCCAGCAAGTGGCCACAAGAGTGGTGAGTACTGCTGGTGATTCATCCCAGGTGATCATGTGAATTATCATTATGGAAAACCTCCTCCATATAAGAAGCTCAGATGAGGAAGGGAAAAAGCTGATGCTGTAATGCTTTCAAGTGAGGAATTAACCTATATTCTTATAGCCCACAAATACCTATATATTTGCCTTATAAAGCATGAGGCCACATGCACATAAGTCAAGATATGACTATATGACAAATACACCAAACACAGCAGTTCTTTTCAATATAGTAATATTTGATCATCTGAAATATTCATATAATAGGGATTAAGAAAGAGAGAAATAATTTTTGTACTCTATCTCAGGATTAGCCATGCCTTAGCGTACTGAGATACCTAAATTCAGCAAAGTGAACTTATTATTCAGGCCCACTTCCTTGGCTTTAAGTTTGCTAGAAAAACCAAGTTCACTGAACTATACATAGAAACTTTGCAGAACTGGGCTGTATCCTGAGCTGCTTTCTTGCAGACTTTGGAAGAAGCATTTTTCTATCTAGTTTCACCTGAGTTCACACTCCATGAGATCAAATCAACTTAGGCCAGTATATTTGGAGACTTATCTGCCTGTAGTTTTCTCTATGAACTAGAGTGAACCACATTGCTCTGTATAGTCATACGGAATATTTGCACGGCAATAACATCATAAAAACAATGTATCTGATTTATTACCCTACATTTCTGATTTTGCATGTGTTGGTGTGAAGAAAGAAAATAAAGCATTTTTTGATGGATCAAAACCTCCCATAGTATTGGAATTATAGTTCTGAATTTTGTGTAATAGAAAACACTTATTTCTGCTACCTGTGGTTTATTGCCAGTTGAGGCATTCTCAATATGCACTTGAAGTAGACTAAAAACTACTGTAGGGTAAATGAAATGGTCACAGCCTAGGAAATAAGTGTTCCAGTGCCATACATGTCTTGGAGAGTGTCCTTGAACAAGAAAACACGTAGATAATGCAGAGATACTATGAGATTTCATTAGCTAATGTTTACACAGTGCTTTGAACTAATGAAGCATTACAGTGCAAAGCATTACTTTCAGCCACAGTACTTCAAGGATATAGAAAGGATCAAATATCCTTTTCACTTACACATTTAAGAGGACGTCTGATTTTGTTTGGAAGTTCTAACATCCTTTTGGCTTTTTATTTCACTTCAAGGTTGCTTCTTACCTCTTATTGACTACTTACTTTAAATTCCTTTTTCTCTGTCCTCGTCTCTGTTATAAAAATTGATTCAAGGTTTGTGTGCAGCTGCTTAACTGGATGGTTGGAGAAAGGGAATAATTCATCCTTAAAAGGAAGGTTCCTTATTTCAAGAATATTGTATACTGCAAGACTATCCTTGTCCAATATTCAGTTTCTATTACTAGAGTGGCATAGGTTTGGTTAACATTATCTTGAGTCTACTATGTCATAGCACAGTAAAATTCAAAGAATTTATGTCTTAGGTAACATACAGTTATATGTGGGCAGTTCTACATCACTGCTTGTAATCAATGTTTGGTTTAAAAAGGAACCTGCAAATGCCACTTGTTGTATGCCATTTGTTTTCAAAGTCTGTATTTCAATAATTTAATTTTTTTTTTCTTTTGGAAAGCAATTAGCAAAATTTGTGAGAGGCAGAGGGTTTTTTATTTCCCAAATGATCCTCTACTCTCATCAAAGAGTGTGTTCTAGCAAGTAATTTCTTCCAAGATGAAAGGATAAAGTTTCACCACATTGTACAGAGCTAACGTAGTGAAATTTGCTTGCTGCAAGAATGAGATTTGACTTTGTTGCTTTTATTTATTTCTATTTACTCAAAGTTCGCTATAGAGAGGCTAAAAACTTAAATGTTGTGCAACAGTTTTGTTTTGCGATGGTTCAGGAATGTTCAGGTATTTTCAGGGGTTTGAATCATACCGAAAACAAATTTCACTGGCAGCATAAAGTTAGTGAGATCAGAAGTGTTTTTCCAAATTGGCCATAAATAATTTGATACAGTTATGAACAGTTTAAGCAGATTTCCAAACATTCAGCCTAATTAATCATTCCCTCTCAGTCCTAAACCTGAATTTTCAAGAATAATTTCTCCATTTTCTGTCTTATTGCACTTCTCCCTATTTCTCAGTATCTTTTCATGAAGACAAATTACTTGCTACTACTACTATGGTATTGTGTCCTGGCACTACTTCAAGAAATTATGAGGACAGATGACACATCTCAAAACAGCACTAAAAGGAAAGAGATACAAACTCCCATGGCTGAAAAGGAAGGGGAATTGTGGGATATCTGGAAGTACAATGGTCTGGAAGAAAATACAGGGACAGAAAACTCCAGGACAAGTCTTCTGAATGCACAGGATGCTGAACGGCTAAAAGGAAATGAGTCAAAATCAGATAATCAAAACACACAAAATCAGGAAAAGGACAGGTTTTCCTTTATCCCTTTCTAAGCAAGGATCTGTGAGTATAAGGAAATCCAGCAGCCATGACACTGAATACTCTTTGGACTCTCAGGCAGCACAGTGACCACCTTTTTCCTGGAGTGCTGGCAGCAGGCACATTTTTAACCACACCAAGTTCAGTTACACAGAACATCCTCTAGGGAAAAAGGCTGCTGTAAGAAAGCCAGCCTGGTATTAAAGAAGTTTGTTCTGTAAGAAGAAGGAAAACCCACCTGTGACAGCCTGTGTTACTTCAGGGAAAGTTTGGATCATTATGTAGAACCAGCTGTTACGTGTAGTTGTCCTACCCCAATTATGCAGTTCATATCAGCATTTAAGAAAGAAATCTCTGTCAGTTTTTGCAAAATACACCCCTGTAACTTCTGGGAAGCATTTCTTACCTTTGCTGTGGAACACTAATTATTTCAGTAGAAAGCAGTGCCATGGCTTTGGGAGTTACACAGCAGAACAGCCGTGCCCACTGAGGAGAGCAGTAAGTTCTGAAGACATATTTTAAGTCTCCACAAAGACTAGAGTTGGACATTAATAGACCATTTTCCCCCACTGTCTGCATTGTTTCGATAATTCCTAAAACAAGAGCTGGCTCAACATGCTAACGTTATTTTTATGTTGATAAGCTTATGCTGCTACAGTATTTCTACTGCAGAACACGGAGTTCACACTTGTCCCTTGTGCTGTGTGTAGCAGAACCAACTTGGTGGTGTAATAACTATGGTCAGACCATCTTATTCTCATTTCATATGAGGTGTGACTGTGAAACTCCACATATTTAAACATTCACAATAATGTAAGATTTGCTTTGAAAACATAAAAGGAAGCAGGAGGAAGAAAAAGGAACTTTCTTATACATCTCACCAAGTTTCTGTGTGGTAGGCTGGGAAATATGACTGGGCTTTATTACTGTTTCAAAAACATTAATCTACTTAGGTGTCTAACAGTCTAGAAAACCCATTTCAGAAAATAAAAATGTGAGACATGGTAATCTCAGACTTTTTGAAAAGATGGTAAATGTGTGCTTTGGAAGTGTTTTCTTTGTCATGTTTGACTGGGCTTGGTTTCATATGAAGACAGTGAAATCTTTTCCCAGAGAAAAGAGCAGGAATTAATCTTTAGTCCACCCAAAGATGTAGGTCTTCACAAAAAAGTTTTGTGAGTTAATAGATCTGAAGGTTCAAAAAAACCATCCTTACTTGTACCATCTGAAATTTCGTGACTTTTAAAGCCTTGTACAGCACATTAAGCCGTGTACAGGAGCATGGGAGTTTTCCCATGCAATCAGAGGCTTCCAGTCTCAGCTGCTGAACAGTTTATCAACTTAGTGTATTCAACACGTTATTTCCACTCTAAAATTTTAATTGCAAATAGTAGTCCCATGCAGTTTGGTTATCAAGGCCAGTTAGAGATTTCTTGAAGGTGCTATTTGACTTCTGTCTTTAATAGATGCCTTACAGAGCCAGGATGCGTTCCTGCAATGCTCCATACCTTCTCTTCTATCCATCACGTCTTTTTCCTTCCTTCTTTGGTTAGGATACAATTTTGCCTGTGGATCTTAGGACAGGAAAACATGCTGACCAGTGGTTTACACCTATAGAATTGCCTGCTTTCATTAGATATTAAAAGTTATATTCTTATAACTTACGGAGTATTTAAAAAGAAGTGATAGTTTTCCTTACGCAGAAAAATGTTACTAAATCAACACTTGCTAATTCGGCTTCCCATCATCCTATCAATAATAAAAATGCCTAAGTGTAGAAATCCAATGACAGGTAATCTGTAAAATTTCAATCCATTCTTAACAATGTTTATTTCTTTAGGTATCTTTGATTAAATTTATTATTCTTGAAACCTTGGAAGAAAGTGTGGGATAACTGTTAAGTTACCACTGTGGAATTCACTCTTCTGCGTAATACTTTTTCATTGGTATATTAACTATATTTAGTGTTTTACTGGTTCTTGTATGCTTTTCTTTTGTTCACACAATACAATAAACATATTTTTAGTGAAAATTTTCAGAATGTTTAATGGCAGCTACTTACTACTTTCATTGCTATTATCTAAATGGCTGACTGCTTTTGTAAAGGAACAAATAAAAATTATCAACTTATGCTGGGAAATTACTGTGAGCATCAGGTTGAGAAACAATGCAAAAAGAAAGGCCTTCTAAAAGAAGCAATTTTACATTTGAAGAAATTAGAATATCTTGAAAATGTATTTTAGGCATAATAGGTATGCAAGAAGTAATTTCCTAAAAATGTTAAAATAAATTAGAATGTATTGTAGCTATTAGTGAGGCAGAATTCAAGTAAAATGAATTAAGTATTTAACTCTCTTTTCAAATATTTCTGTGAATTAAATAAAGTATTAATTTTTTGTTAATTATATATTACGTCCCAACATGTTTACCATAGGTTTTCTTCACATAGAAAATAAAACAAAATATTTGGATCCATAATAAAGTTTATAATGGCAAATTTAAAATTACAAAAAGACTATAGATGTGCTTTTCTCCTTGGTTACCTTTCAAAACCTTTAAAATTATTCTACAGATCCCCAATGTTCTCTGTAAACAGGCTGAAAAGCAAGAGGTAATCTTTCTAAATTCAATTTTAGTCTGATGTTTAGCCACCAGAGGCTCCTACTAGAAGCACATGATTTATCTATTAGACAAATATATCATCAACCAAAAAAAAGGAAAAAAAAAAGAAAAAAAAAGCTATAGGTGAGCGACCAAATAATGCTAATAGCAAAGAATGAACACTTTGAATTTAAAGAAGTAATGAGTTGTTTGTATAGTGTATTCAGCAAATTCTAATGAATAGTGAATATTGATTCCTGGATGGTCTGCTATCCAAAAAAAGGAGATCTATAATGCATATTTTTAATAATGAAAAACTTAGACTCCTAAATCGTTCACTTTTGGCATCTCTCTTCCAGAAAATTTAATTCTATCAGTTCTGAAGCATCTCAGTATTCCTGCTGCCACGACTTCCAGAATTCAGTGGGCTAATTCTGCTTTTTAAATTGGCAATAGGTATGATTTTATCCAAAGTAAAAAGTGGTTTATATATTTCTTATGTTTTGGGCACTCTGGAGATTACTAATTCTATAGACTAATTGGAGATTTAAACAAATCCAAGGGGCATCTTACTTTTGGCTTCATATATTTATATTAGGCAATATAACATCTACTGTTTATTTCTTTTTTAAAAGCCAAGTAATTTCATTAAATCTTTGCTTTTGACATGGAAGTAAAATGAATCTTTAAGCAGTTCAGGCTGTGTTTGACCCTATTTATTTTTACATGTAACTGGTTGAGTTCAATGAAGTTGTAATACAGGGAAGAATTGAGAATTCCTCTTTTTTTTTTCCAACTACATTTTTAATTGGGATTTGCATAATATAGAACAAGCTTATTCCATATGTGGTCCAAATTGACACAAGGAAGTGTTCTGAGTTGTGATGAAATGTAAAAAGCTGTGTGTTCTGTCTCCTATATCATTCTTGAAGCAGCTAACCAGAAACAGAACAGCTCTGTACAGAAATAGCTATATGGTACATAGCTACACTGTGTTCTGAAGCCTAAAATGAAATTTAATACAATGTTTCTATGCACAACAGTTTCCTTATGATTATTAATGCAGCTGTTCCACTTATAGGGATTTCTCCAAAGTGTTCATCTTGTTAAGAATTCTTATCTACATTAATCTGCAGATATCCACCAAAGCAGCAGCGAACAACTGGGAACCCCTGGCTTTAAATATTCTTTCTGATTAATATCTGCACTGTTTCAGAAACTGTAAAAATGCACTGGAATTTTAGATTGGTTTAAGAAGAAGATGCTTTAGTCTGTCTTTTGTGTTAAGTAGATGGTAAATACTCTTCTGTAGAATGTGGACAAATACCAGGTCTATTAATATTGTCAGTACCTGTTTTTTAATGTTCAAAGAACCTGCTTGTTACTGGCCAGAGCAAAAGTCAGGATAAGGGAATGGGTGACAGTTTCTGTCATCTGAAGCAAAGAGGAGGTTGCACACATGGCAGTGCAGTGGGGGCTGTGGGCTGCACCCCTCCGTGAGCATCCCTTCTCAGGGCAGCCTCGGCTAAGCTCCCAAAACTGGGGGTGGCCTCTCGCCTTCCGACAGCTGGTACTGGAAAACAGAACCCATACTAAAAGAATGAAACCGATCCCAAAAGGGGTCACTTCTAGATATAATGCTACCCCTTGATCCTCCACTTACAATTCTGCCGTAAATTTTTTTCCCTCATAGAAAGCATATGGCACATTCTCCCCAGGAATCAGGTATGATCCATGAGTAAATAAGCGCTGTGAATGACGAATGTTTCCAGACAATAAATTATACGTTTGACATCACAGAAAGAAAGATACAGATCAACTAGACCTGAGGTAGCAAATCTCTACACAGGTCTAGACACACTTTCCAGGTGTAAATTTATGTATTTTATGCAGAGTGCCTGATCCACCAGCTCTGCCAGCCGGCACAAACTGTATCCAAACAGAGATGATCTGATTCAACTAGGAAAGACAGGGTGACTGGGAAAGAAGAAACCCTTCTGAAACACTGGAAAGGAAGGCTATACACTAATGTAGCTACAAATCAACATAAAGTAAAGCTGCAAGGACCCTCACAATTAATTTGGAGACAGAGGCTAAGAAGAAAAATAAAATTACATCATTTATTAGTATTATTTTAAAAAGAAAAGCTATCTAAACCCTAAGTAGAGGGGAAGACAACTATTCCTTTATTCACCCGGATTTCATATCAATTATACTTGACCGTAAAAATAACATATTTATAGTAGTGTTGGTATGGACTCATTTGGTTTCAAATATCTTATATCAAATTGCTGTGATCTATTATTTGACCTTTGAGGTTCTAATTTTCATATTAATGGCTATGTAACATACCCTGAAAAACAAATATGACATTATAGGTCACTTGGAAAGGTTTGTAAAGGAATTTGTCAGCATAAATTCAAGTTTTCTGCAAGATTCTGGGTTGTGAGGAAAACAAAGTGTTTGACATTTAGGATTTTGTAATTGGCTTTCATAGCTTGATTTTATGTGTCTTTTGGTTCTGATCTATGCAGCAATCAACACTAATTCTAACAGGACTATGACTACTTATTAAAATCTGAGGAAATTTTTCAAACATTCACGGTGCAAATAACAATGTCTGCATTACAGTGGCCTTCCCTCCTTTGCAGGTCTGCATTTCTGTGTTGCTGTTAGGAACCACCACATTTTACTTTTAGCAATCGCTCTCCCAGGGACCTTATTTTATCCGTGTGTGCTGCCCTGTTCATGAGCAAGAGAAAAAGAAGCTGACTTACAAAATGCACACGAAATCAGCAATGAAAAAATGAATGACATAAAAAAAGTCATTGAATTCTATTGTGTAGATTCCTTATTTCCCAATATGACAATTTTTTAGTAGTACGAGGATTCACAATAGTCACTTCCCAGATACTTCTGTGAGAGTGTAAATTTATCTAACTCACATCTGCTATGTTGCTGGGATTTTTCCCTAAGAGTTAAGAATGGCACAGACTTTTTTATTAGGTGAAAGTTGCTGCATAAATGAAAAGCTTGCATGACTTGGTTTAAAATAACTGTTTTCATTTATATTGCATTTTATTCACAATTTACTCTATCTATTCTCTCCTTCCAATGGAATAATTTCTTAGTAAAAAGAGGGAGAAAAAAAGTGAAGTGAATCTCATTATTATACCAAAGAAGCATTTCATAAATATATTCAGTCTGTGCTAATGGATTTTAACACATTTTTACTATTCTACAATGAACTGCTCATAAAGTTTTTAATTACCAAAGCAGTACCCAAAAGTATACTGCAGAGAGGTGCAGGGTTGTAAAATAGATTATTCCTCTATACATTTAATCTTGGTTCACTAATGCATCTACAGGTATCTGTGTTTAAATAATATAATAACTAATTCTATAAATACATATAATTCAGCTAAATTGCTGTTTCCAAAACAAGTTAGTCTCATTATTCTTTGTTTAAAGAAATTAAGGAAATCACGTAGCTCATATATCCCTGATACTCATCACCCAGTGCTGTGGGGTATGAAGTATAGTCAGAGCACTGCTCAGTGTAACTGCTCAAGATCCAATGACATCCAGACAATTAAAGGATAAAATCCTTCACTCTTTCCTTAGTGGTGCACTGTTTGCCCCATAATGGGCTGTGTATTGTACTTTATGACAGAGGACCTTTGCTGAGGTTT
This sequence comes from Cephalopterus ornatus, assembly GCA_013396775.1. Taxonomy (NCBI): domain Eukaryota; kingdom Metazoa; phylum Chordata; class Aves; order Passeriformes; family Cotingidae; genus Cephalopterus; species Cephalopterus ornatus. The sequence continues at coordinate 82,007 of VZRE01005989.1, read as the reverse complement.
ATGAGTCATGTGGCATTTGTCGAAAAATATTTTTTTGCTTATATCAAGCCATGCCACTTTCAAAGTGACCAGTAATATTTACCTCCCTGTTATCCTGTAACACCCAAGTTAAAATATTCATCAAATGATTGAGAGGAATATACAGGTCTTACTTTCTCTGGGTCATCCAAAAGGAGTTAAAACAGCATCCTCTAATACCTCTAATATGGCTAATTGGGGGAGTGCTGGTCAACTAACAGATGAACATAAGTCATCAATGCCCAGGTGGCCAAGAAGCCCAATGGCATCCTGGCCTGTATCAGCAATTGTGTGGCCAGCAGGACCCGGGCACCATCCTGGCATTGGGCACTGCCTGTACTGGGCACTGGTGAGGTCACACCTCAAATCCTGTGTTTGGTTTTAGGTCCGTCACTAGAAGAAAGACATCGAGATGCTGGAGCATGTCCAGAGAAGGGCAACAAAGCTGGTGAAGGGGCTGCAGCATAAGTCTGATAAGGAGAAGCTGAGGGAGCTGAGGGTGTTCAGCCTGGATAAAAGGAGGCCCAGGGGAGACCTAATTGTTCTCTGCAACTACTTGGGTGTAGCCAGGTGGAGGTCAGTCTCTTCTCACAAATAACAACGACAGGATGGGAGAAAATGGGCTCAAGTTGTGTCAGGTGAGGTATGGATTGGATATTCAGGAAAATTTCTTCACTGAAAGGGCTGTCAAGCATTCAAACAGTCTGCCCAGGGAAGCAGAGGAATCACCATCCCTGGAGGTATTTAAGAGACCTGTAGATGTGGCACTTACAGACATGCTTTAATGGTTGGACTTGAGGACCTTCGAGGTCTTTTCCAAGTTGAATGATATATTATGATATACTCACAAGCTGGCTCCTGCCTTGTCCTGCTATAGTGGGTTGACCCTGGCTGGATGCCAGGTACCCACCAAAGCCACTCTATCACTTTGCAACTGGACAGAGGAGAGAAAAATATAATTTAGTGTTCATGATCTGAGATAAGGACAAGGAGAGATCGCTCACTGATTACCGTAATGGGCAAAACAGGCTCAAAGTGGGGAAATTAATTAAATTTATTACTAACAAAATCAGAACAGGAGAATGAGAAGTAAAATAAATCTTAAAAACACCTTCCCCCCAACCCTTTCTCCTTCCCAAGTTCTACCTCCTCCCCTTGAGTGGTGCCGAGAGACGGGGACTGTGAGTTACAGTCATTTCATCACAAGCTGTTTCCACCACTGTTTAGAGAGAGGAGTCCTTCCCCCACTACACTGTGGGGTCCCTCTCGTGGGAGACAGTCCTTCATGAACTTCTCTGGCGTGAGTCCATCCCACAGGGGACAGTTCTTCACAAACTACTGCAATGTGGGTCATTTTTCCACAGGGTGCAGTCCTTCAGGCTCAGGCTGCTCCAGAGTGGGTCCCCCACAGGGCCACAAGTCCTGCCAGGAAAACCTGCACCAGCGTGGGCTCCTTTCTCCACAGGTCAGTAGGACCCAGCTCCAGCGTGAGCCTCCCATGCAGTCTGCTTTCTCCATGGGTCAGTAGGACCCAGCTCCAGCATGAGCCTCCCGTGCAGTCACAACCTGCTTCGGTCATCCAATTGCTCTGGCATTGGCTCCTCCACGGGTTGCAGATGGAAATCTGCAACCCCGTGAACCTCCATGGGCTGCAGGGGCACAGCTGCCTCAACATGGTCTTCACCACGGTCTGCAGGGGAACCTCAGCTCTGGCACCTGGAGCACCTCCTCCCCCTCCTTCTGCACTGACCCTGGTGTCTACATTGTTGTTCACATGTTCCCACTCCGCTCCTCTCTGGCTGCAATTTTCATCTATCCAATAACTTTTTTCCTTCTTAAATATTTTATCACATAGTTATCACTATTACTCCTGATTGTCTCGGCCTTAGCCAGTGGTGGATCCATCCTGGAGCTGACTGCCATATGTCTGCTCTACCAGACATAGAGGAAGCTTCTGGGAGCTTTTAACAGAAGCCACACCTATAGTCCCCTGCCACCAAAACCTGGCCACAGAAACCCAATACACCTGGGCAGCCCTCCCATATGTGTCCTGCTGGTACCTTTAAGGCATCATGCAGGCTTAGGCTCTGATCAGATGGAGCTGGGCAAGTTCTGTGTTCTCCTTTCCCCAAGCCTCATTCAGAAAGGCCACACATCCTTGTTGTTCCTTATATAGGGCCATATTTCTGTCATGAGATTGCACTTGGATGGTTCCCTGCCTGTGGCCAGGTTGCTTGTTAGTGTTGGGCCTGGTCAGAAATGGAATTGTACCTTCCAGGTAAGCTGAACAGGTGTTGGTCACAGTTTGGTTGAGGCATAGAGTGCACATGAGATATAAGAACTGTCCTCTGTATCACAGAGTATTACAGTTCATCCACTTTTTTCTCCATTAAACCCAATTACTCATATTTGATAAAACATTTCTTATAGAAAAAAAACCCCATGTATAAATCTAAACACAGTAAGAGACCTAGAATTACTCCTTTCAATAAAACATTCACAAGTCTCTAAAAAGATAATGCTGGCTGATGGTCTCAAAGATAAGCCAGATAGAATCAAGTTGGTGTTATTTTAGCTCTTTAGTCAGCTAATGTGTCCTTCACACTTTTGATATTTTGTTTGTTTTGTTTGTAATAATATTTAATAATCTGAGAATGAAAATGAGGGATGCAGCTTCTGGGGAAATGTGAATGGAATATCATATGTGTTTGGACATACAACATAGAGCTCCCCACCTCAGTGTAAATCTCAGGAAATATCTTTCACAGACAGGAACAGAGCAGATGCAGAAGAATGAAGGAGACTCCTTGGAAAAAACAAGAGCATCTCGAGAGAAAAGACAAATGAGTGTCTTGCTCCCTTGGGGGGAGAACAGAGTTGTTTTCTCACTATATAACCTCAATTTTTAACTGATTCTCCAAAGCAGATGTCTATCTCTGAAGAAACAGAGGTACAGCACTAATGTTTTTTTTCCTTCATCATCTGCAATGCATCACATGTAGTTTTTCTCTCTCAGCTCTGAGTAGAGATGCAGCAACTTGAAGACTATCCCCTAGCAGGACACTCAATATGGCAGTTCTCTATATGAGTGAAAATGTCTTCAGGTTCTCCTGTTTCAACAAAATACAGAATCTTTCTTCTTGAGATGATGACAGAAGTCCGCAATTCCCAAAACCTGAAAATGCAGCTAGCTGCATTTTTTTACATTTAGAATGATAGTATCTTAGAGATGGTTTAGTATGCGCTTCGTGTGTTTGTACGTGAATAAAACATCAACAGCAAACATTTTTTGTGGTGTGACTCCTTTTAATTGCTACTGCTGATCTCATCTTTAGCAGCTCATGGCTGCTTGTGCAAGTCGATGTGCAGGACCAGTCTCTGCATCCTCTGACCAGACAGTGACAGTCACTGCCAGCTGCATTCCACGCCCGAGGAAGGGGTAGGTCTCGTATCTACATTCGGCTGATGAACAGGTCTTATTGGCTGGGATGTCTGGGATGTTTTCTTTGTATCTTTAAAATGTAACCAATACCACTAAACACACCCTGCGGTTGACTCAGTGCTGCGGCAGCAGCAGGTCACAGCTCGCTGGCAGGGAGATGCCATATAACCATATGGGGACAGCACACCCCCCGTGTGTTAGGGGTGCAGCTGAAGTCAGATGCCATGGATGTATCCAATATCAGATGGCAACTCTACTGAGTCACAGCGTACACTGCTTCAGACACTGAGGAGTGGCTGAAGACTTACCTTCCCCTTCATCAGCTGCACACAAGGGACAGAAGGCAACTGCGTTGCTGTGCTGCATGGACATGCAGCAGTGGTGTTGAGTTTAGGGACAGCAGTCACGTTCTCAATGTTAAATCATTGCCTTTTCAGATGAGAATCCCAAGGAAGCTTCAAAAAAAGAGAAGATTAAAAATACTGACCCAACCCTTCCTACTAAAAAATGCACCAACATTTTTTGCAAGTTTTTTGCATGCGGCACCTGAATGAATGGATCACAGCAGGAATGATCCTACCAGTTTTTAGGTTAAATGAGAAATTTGACAGCCAGCTGAAACAGCAAAAGGTCGAAACTGAGCTAACGATAATCATCAAAATGGGAATTTGAATAGAGCTTCTGGTGTTAAGGCTCTTACACTTTTAATAACTGTCATAGGATTTCCAATTACCACAGTATCCAGGAGCTGCACATGGTAATGGCTACAGCAGAACAGTTCCTACTAGCACTATGCCAAGGTAGATGCTCAAAAGTTAATCTTGAGGGTAAAGACACCTAAGTCCTCTGTTGTGATTTACTCTTCAAATACAAAAAAGATAAATTTTGTTAGTTTCTTTCATCACAAATTAGAAAAATCCTTCGTCTAGTGGGTATTCATTTTTTAAAAGTTGTATCCAGCTTTTATTTATTTCAACTCCTGTTCAGTGACATTATATTAAGAAACTTCCTGATTTCCATTGCTTCAATGTGATCTGAAAATGTGTAAGCAAATGTTTAAGCCACTTTGACCTAAGCAAAAAAATAGAAGACGGTGCTTTTGGCTAAGGTTTGGCAGTTCTTGCTGTTGTTGCTTGGGTTCTTTTAAGGCTGTCATTGCTGAGGTCTGACTTAGCAAAGACTTGCAATGCTCTGGGTTTCCATGGGAGCTATGTTTTATTTTGGTACAATGAGCAGCACTAGTACAATGCAAGTAACAATAATCCATGGTTTAAAGAAGATAGCTTGTTCCTGAAAGGCTTGATTTGGGGGCAACATTGCCATGAAGAAAGGGATTGTTTCTCTTGTTAAATACAGAATTGTCTGCAGTCTAATGTTTCCTTATATCAAAAGTTGTGTAAATTCAGTTTTTGTTTACCTTTACTGAATCTTTGTCGTGCTAGCTGTTTCCAATATTCTGCATTTTCATGCTGCTAAGGTTTTTATGTAAGCTTTGCTATTTTGGGAGTATGAAAGCAGTGCAGTTCCGGCTCTGTAATTAAAGGGCTTCAGTGATCTCTTTTCTCTCAGCTGCTGCTCATGAGACTGAACAAGGAAGGACACAAGTCAGAGATAATACAGAGAAAAGCTTCAATTTATCAAAACCACCAGTCCTCAGGGTTATTTGAATGATAAAGCTGAAGTCTATCTACAAAGCATAGTGATCTGAAGGAGAATCTGTGGAGCTTTCCACTGTCCCAGTCTCCTTTTTGATAAACTGTGGTAAGAGTTGCAAATGTAATTTGGCATCTCATCTTCCTACCGCTTCCAAGAGAATAGAGTGCCCATTACAGTAGAATGTGGGGAAAAAAAATGAAAAATGTGGTGCTGATACTGGTGACATAATACAAGATGTAATGTCTGTGAAACAGCACTTCTGCTGATATTGATTTATTTATGTACATTTGCCAGTGCTGAGCTAGTTTGCTATGTAGCACAGGTGAATCAGAATTCCACTGTAACAAATGCCCATGAGTGCATGCTAACTCCTCACTTTTTGCTTCATATGATTAATCAATTGCTCTCCACTACTGCAGGTGTACTTCCCTGCACCTCAGGAGTTTGCCTTTTTAAATTTTAAAAAATACCTAAAGTAATTTGGAAGATAAAAGTGGATAAGTATGTGGACATTTTCAATTAAAAAAGGAGAACTATGAAAATAGTCAGTAGCTCTGATATATAGTTTTTGCCTGGAATCCAAAGTGTCATTTCCTAAAGTATATATTTTATATTATATATTACAAATTAAACAATGATATATTTTAGACATGCCTAAGCCAAATTCAGAGCTATGTTTCATTTGCAAAATATTTTAATTTGCCCTGTGTTCATTTCTCAGTATTCTAAAGACATCTCAAATTATTAAGAAAGCTCTGATAAAATTATCATTAATGATAAAATTATTATTAAGATGGTACAAATACCAATGATTAGCCCTCATCTGGTATACATACATACAGACAGACAGACAATAGAGTCAGAAAATGAATAGAGAAGGGCTAAAGAGATGGTGCTACAATTATTTTTGTAGGAGACATGAAGGAGACTCATGAAACATGGCTGACTAGGAAAAAAGCAACCATACCACTGTTGTGTACTGAATATAACCTGGGTTTATAGTGCTGAAACTGGAAAAGCAAACTGATTTACGCTGAGATCCACTAAAGACAAAAGATATTTTTCACACTGTGCATAAGTGAACTGTGGAACAACTCTTCCAGGATGTTTTGCATGTCAGGAACATTTGCCTATTTAAAGCACCTTTCAAAAAATTCTCAGGAGCGAGAGGTGTTTGTCAGCACAAAGAACCACAGCTGGCTCAGCTCCGAGCTGCAAGACAGAAGAATTTGTTTCAAAAGTGTGACTGTATGTTTGCTCTGCTCTCTGCTCCTCCTAGACCCACTGCTCTTACTTCTCACTGTTGTGGGCATAGTACTGGATTAGATGGACCACCCATCCTTGTGCTTGGAGACTGTCTGGAGAAGGAATGGAATAGGTAAACTGCTCCTCATTCAAAAGGAGATGTGCACCGTTATGTTTCTGTAACGAATTAGCTTTTACCCAACCACTGAATTTCAGTGTTTTTACACCGATAACAAGGATCAAATGAGAAATCAGGCCCTATTACCTGTGTCTTTTGAACTTTTCTCATTTTGATTAGCAAACCTCTACAAAGTCTTTATTAATTGTAGAAGACAGGAAAAAATAGCAGATATGTTAATTGGATATCATATGGTAAGAACAAATATAAAGAAGAGTAGGCAAGATCTGATAAAAAAATGTCAACAATCACCTTATTCAGTTTTGGGAGGAATACGGTGAAAATTCTGAAGGGAAAGACGAAAATTGAATTGCTGTCAAATACCTGCCAGCATTTAGTGTAGAAATAGAAAGGCTATAATTGAATTAAAAGATAAGTTACCACTTTCTAATTAATAGCTTATCGGCTTACAGAAGATGAAACTGAGAAATAGGTAGAAGAAGAAAGTGATTAGGGTACGTGCACACAAACCAGGGAGAGAATGAGGCAGTTAGGTCCAGCATAATTTAATGTGGGTTGAAAATTTGCCTGCTTTTTGTAAAATAATCATTTTACAAAAATGATTATTATAATGAGGATTTCAAATACACGTGTCTTCAATTATTTTCCAGTTTATATGTAAATACAAATAGTATTTTCTGATGATGGTGAGAAAATCTGTCCATGGTATGCTAAGTGCAAATTGAAAAGCTGGGGTTTAGGTCCTTTGGGATATTATTTTACTTTGTGTCCTACTACTTTTCTGGTTTCCTTTATATAAGTAAGATATAGTTATGTTTTATTAGTTCAGTTTGTCTTTTTAGGTCTATTATTTAGTAGTATCTGCAATACTTGTAGCACTTATCTATCTCCTAAATGACTAAGAAAAAAATATTGTACTTTTATTGTTAACTTGGACCACAAATGTCATTTGTAGCTATTAGTACCTGTGAAATCAGTGAGTCAACAAACATTTTCACTGAGGGAACCTTGGAACAGCAAACTTGACTTAGTGAAGAGTAATTTGACATAATCAAGTCACATAATCACATCTAATAAGTCCATAATAACATATTTACACATATGTAATGACTCAGGAGAGGGCATTAAGAATCATAGAGGAAATTACATATTTTTTCAAAATTTGTGATTTTAATTACCTTGTTCTATAGTGGACTGCACTGTCTGCAAACCAGCCATCATGCACTTTCCATCACTAGAAAGTACATGGAACATTTTGGTAGCTGCATATCCAGGTTAATTTATTTTAGTGTTGAAAAGTGAAAAAAAAAAAAATTAAAAAGATCATAAATGGAGCTATTATGTTTAGACTAACACAATTTTCCTAACTAACATCCTTGTGAATGAACATAGTAAATTTGAACAGTATGTGTTTTCACCATCTGTACTCCAGTAATAATAGCAGCCACCAAGGGAGAATAGGGTATTTAAGTATAGCAGGAAACATCAGTCTGCTGCTTTTAGCCTCAGCTGAATTTTTTAGGTGCCTTGGTCTTAATTTATGCTCCATTCCTAATTAAATTGTCTTGCTGACACAACTCTGAAACCTAGCTTCCTGTGCAGCAGCCTCAATTTCTTCACACTTGATTGATAATGGATGTGCTTTACCCTCATATATTGTTTGGGTCTTGTGAAAGACAAACTGTGTTGCTATGGACTACCACAGTCTGATTGGATAGATGAGATTTATTGATTATGAAGAGGTTTTCAGTTAGTATTATCAACTATTGTGTCATACTAGACTTCAAGGCCTTCTAAGGAAGACTTTCATTGTCGCCTTTCAACCAGTCAACATATATCTAAAATTAAAGGTAGCTGAGTAGTGAAAAAATGATATATAGGCATTCATCAGTGGAGAAAAAATAGCAGCAAACAGCATGAAATTATACCTCTGAAATGAAAAATAAAATTTAATTTAATTTAATGTGCAAGTAATTACTTTTCAGTTCTTACCACTCCTGAAATAGGTTTCATTTTTGTCACTGATGATATCAAAGAACAAGAAAACAGCAGGCTCTTCGAGATGCCATTCCAGTATTTTGGAAAAAGTTAGGATGGATCAAGAGAGGTGCAGGGAGATCTAAATGCTATCAGCGGGAGAAGAAGTGGTGCATGAGCAAAAAGTTGTGAAAAGGTAAACTTAAGTATAGTGTGTATCCAGCAAGATGGGTAGGCTTGTTAATTTACTTACAAAATACTTGTTCAGCACATGGCAGCTCAGGAATTACTGATTTCAGACATGTTGGAGAGCTTCTAATGAGTGGATGAAATGGTCTGGACAACAGATATGCCTAAATAGCTGTGTTTACTTTATTATACTGGCTTATTATTGTCCCCAGAATATGCTGACATCACTGACATTGTCACATCCAAAATATGCTGTAACGTGAAAGTGGTTTGTAATTTTCTCCAGCTGGTGTCTAAAAAAGATATGTTGTTAGAACCATTCTTTATTATCTTGATGACCAAAATACAAAAAAACCCAACCAACAAACCAACGAACAAAAATACCCAAAAAAACCCCCAAAAATACCCAAAAAAATCCCCAAAAATGAAGCCACGACTGAATACAACTTAAACAATTGTGTCGTTAGGAAATAAAAATTTGCAAGTATTTTTTCAGTATAAATAATCTCTTACAAGAGGTTTTATCAAAATAACTTGCTGCTGCAGTTGCTTTACTAATGCATGCTATATTACTAAGAAGATATATAAATTATGAGAACTCTAATAGCAAAGTATTATTTGTGTATATGTGTTTGAAAAGACTCACCTGAGAGAGAGAGAGAGAGAGAGGCTGTATACGTATGTATGTATGTGCATTATTTACTAAATCTGGTAAAAGCAAACGAACCAAAACTCCATAGTGACATTTTCTCGTAATTCATAAAGGTCACTTGCAAATGTGAGGCCCATACCATCCAAGCTAACCAGATAATAGCTTTCAGAATTTTTCATTCCCTGTGTGGAGCAGAACTGGAGAAGAGACAGGGCTTTTGGTTTTCTTTTGGTAATTTGTTATAGGAGAGGTGAGATTGAGGGGTTTGAGGGCTGGCTTTGGGCAAGGATAGATGCATATCCTACTCACTGCTGATTTCTGCCTTGTATTTGCCCAGCTCAGTATATTCTTGTTTGTCTTCCATTTGTGGATTCTTAATGCAGACCCAATTTCTTTGCCCATCCATGTCTAAACTACACTTCCAGCACCTCAGCACAACTACATGGACTACCTCACTCATTTAAGGCAACCTACCTTACAACCCAGGGTTTTTGAGCCTTTAGCCACCTTCCTGTAACTTTAGCTGGAAATGCAGGTCCTGCTGCTGGTGCCATTCGTCTACACAGTTGTATTGCACACTGTGTAAGAAGCAGGTATTGTGGAAGGACAGTAACTCCAACCATGGAGTAACTTCATGACATACATAAGTTGACACATATACAACATAAGACAACACGCAGAAGTCCCAGACTTGTGGGTGATGTTTCTACAACTGTTACCTGACCTACATTTGTTCTATCTTCAAGGGTACTATGCATGTTCAAAACACTGGGAAACCTCTGGCTTAAATTAAGCCTATGGCTGAAGACAAAATCTGCTTAAATTTTCTGGAGTTGTGCTAAAACAAAAGTTGTTTTCTTCTTAACAGAGAATTGCCTAGGGTATTTTATCATGTTGTCCTGGATTTAAACATGGCTTCTTCATTTTCTCCATTTTAAAGCAAGGAAGAATAAAGTCAGTGGAGTTGAGATTGCTTCTTACAGGATAAATTTTACTATGATTTAACAGACAAGGAAACGACCATGTTTCTTCTAGCAAATATGTTGGTGATGATGTAAGTGTACAAATGAGTAAGAAAGAAAAACAAAACAAACACCAAAACTCCTTCTCCCCCCCAAAAAAAGTGTTTAAATAAAATGATGATATGTTATACCTAGAAAAGAATAAGGCAGCTGTGAAGCAGTTAGAGAAGAGAGGCTCTGCTCAGTGTCCTACCCTGCTCTGTGAACTTGGCAAAATTATCACCTTTGGTGCTTTTGAGATCTCTTTAAATGAGAAGCTATTTAAGTTATTCTCTCTGTTTTGCTGTTTGCATAAAGCCTGCTACAATAAAAGAATGATCTTAGAAGGGTCCTCTAGAAATAACAAGGTAAAATCTGTCTTACAGCATCAGGCTTCTTCACAACTTTCAGACATTGCTTCCTTTGCCTCATGCAGTCATTATAGTTTTCTTCTTTTGCTGCCTTCTAGATGCTCAGGCAATTCTTAGTGTCACAAACCACCACCTACATGTTGGTAATAAACAGTAACTGTAGTTTTCTTTATAATTCTCATATTTCTTTTCCAAATAAGTTACTGGAATTGCTCAGGCATGCTCCAGTACTGTATGAAGTTTAAAGCAACTATTGTATCAGGAGACAGATTTAAAACCAGATAAAAGTATGGTATGTTTCAGTATAATTAGAATTTGCAGTCATTCAAGATTTGAGAGTTTTCCTTTTAAAAAAAAAATAGCAGAATTTGGCTACTGATCAGCATTATTCTTTTTTCTTTATTTTAAAGAAAGAACTTTAAATGTTTCTTTCAGTTCCCACTGCTCTATAACTTATGCCTGTAGACTAAAATGTAAGTTTCTAGACTGCTTTCCACTTTCTTGGGAAACAGTCAACAGCAGCTTACTTCTTTTTTTTTTTTTTTTGCACACTAGGATGCTGAGCAAGTGAAGACTAAACCATTTAAGAGAAACAAGTATTTCAAACTGCTATCAGAATAATGAAAGAGGATTGAGAAAAAAATTTTTCCTGCTAGCAAGTTAAGAAATAAAAACGGCTTCCACGTAGTTTCTAAATTATCTTGTAGGTGCTGCTAATTTTCCTCTTAGCAGTGAAGTCCATCACCGCAGAGGAGAGGAAGAAAACTGTAACAGAGAGTGTTTGGCCAGAGCAAATGAAAGCAACTTGGGTAGTAGTTATGGATGTATAATGAATAGATAGGAGATTGTCAGAGAATGATGGTGTAAGTTATTTTCCTGAATCTTCAGAATGTGTAAATTATATGAATAACTGCACATTGTCTACTTGGGGTATTTTTTAAAATGACCATGCCTTACCTATCAAATTTGAGATGTTGCCTCTAATTCAGTATGTCCTCTTTGACTACGGAGTACGCCCCCAGTATCGATATGGGACCAGCTCTCCTTGCTCTCCTCTGTGCCTTAGGAATTCAGAGAATGAACGGTACTAACAAGTGACAAATCTGCTGACATTGCAGCTCAAGAGACACTCGTAGCCCAGTCAGCACCTTAACTACTGCTAATGCTTTGCTGTTCACAAGTTTTTTAGCACGATCCTTCTGCCTTGTTTTCTATGACCGGCCTTTTCCAAGGTGAAACAGGATTTCCAAAGGAATGATTCTCAATGGAAAGGTGAATGATTCTGAATGGAGGGTCCCAGGTCATGAGAATGGGAACAGTCCTGTCCAAAACACAAGGTTTCTCCAAAAGTGAGCTTGAAAGGAACCTAGGACTTAGTGGATGTGGCTATGACACCGTTTATAAAATGAGGAAAGCAGAGCTACCTTTCTTCATGAGATGAGGAAAGAAATCCCATCTAAAACCTAATCAGTGAATATCAGGGAGGGCACTATGAGTAATTCCTTCTATTATTGTTCAAGGATAACTTTGTTTTAAAGGTTGTAAAGACTGCTTCTGTTTTTTTAATTACTTCTTTAACGAGTGCTATAAAGAATAAAAACAATTTGGCAAGATCAAGGAATCCCAGATGCTACTATTGTAAAATGCACAGCAACTGATCAAAGAGTACCCCAATGAATTCAAATACAGATTAGAGGCAAAATGAGAAGAAGAAACCCTCTCCTATTATACTGTTAGGTTCTAATGTAGTTTAGATAGAGAAACTGCAGAAAGTGATACAAGAACATCACAAAGCTGCAGCATTTTGTCTATAAAAAACAATAGAACTCAGCAAAATTTTGTTGTGCTTAACCCCAACTGCAGAGGTGAGAATTCTGTAATGAAGCATTTGCTAACATTTTCCATTTGACATAGAATTCTGTAATATAAGCAATAATGTCACCTAATATGAAGAGATTTTAATTAGTGAACATGACTATTCCTGAACTTAATTATAATCTAAAAATATTATGTACGCAGGAAAAAATATATAGGAGTGTAAAGTTTAATTGAAAATCATAAAAATAGAACTCAATTTAAATTTTAAAGTAAGGCTGTTATTTTCTTATCTTAAAAATAAACACTTTGATTCCCTAAAAAATTAAAATTTGCCATGTCATCATAGTCAGGGAGCTGAATAAAGGTGTCCTTAGGATTTTCCATTAGTAATCTCTTCTCACAGAAAATCCCATGTCTGACAATTGAAAAATATGTTGAGAAATACAGTTTTACTGATCAAAAAACACAATATCATGAAAATAAAAAAAATGTTATTGCCGCATTAATAGAATCTCAGTTGAAATATTTTGCTTTGTTCCATGTGAAAAAATATATTTTCCATTTCTTTAAAAATATTTTAATCTCCTATCTTAGGATCTTGTACATAAAGAATTTCAATATGGGTCTCTTGGATGGGCATCTCTGTGGAAGTATTTGTACATAATATGCTGAATATTGTAACACCCCACGAAACTTCCCGCAGATGAATGATCAAGCCTTTTTTCAGGGAGCTCCCTAACGACAAAAGAGAAAATCAAGAATTACGAGATCTACTAGGCAAGAAAAAGGCTGATTTGGGCTGAAGTAGAAAATTGGGTTTGAAATGGCTGTCAATATTCATTCATAATCTAATTTTTTTAATTCCTTAACATATTTTTATAACGCTATCCTCTTTAGCGGTACAAATTCTGTCTGGAGTTATTATTATTAGTTAATACATGAAAAAAATACCAGCAAAACAACAAAACAAACAAACAACTAAACCTAAAAAGCCCTAAGTGATGCAAAGGCAATGGCTCACTACCTCCCACCTGCAGACCAATGCCAGTCTCCAAGCAACAGCTACCTTGGATAAACTACGCTTTCCTCCACCCGGCTCGATATGCTGAGCATGATGCCGTGTGGTCTGGGACATCCCTGTGGTCAGCTGGGGTCAGCTTTCCCAGCTGTGTCCCCTCCCAACTTCCGTGTGCCCCCAGTCTTCTCGCTGGCAGGGCAGCAGGAGAAATAGAAAAGATCTCGACACTACACAGCGTTCACCAGTAGCTAAAACAGCCCCTTGTTATCAGCACTGGTTTGGTCAGAAATCTAAAATACGTGATCATAAGGGCTGCTATGAAGAAAATTAACTCCATGCCAACCAGACCAAATAAAGTGGTATTACCCCAAATACTCTGTTAATCAGCTTCTGTCTAAAGGTGGGGTTTTTTTCTTCAGAATTCAGAATAATCTTTCTAAATATATGCTTGTGAAGTAGGTAAGTGTTTCAGTGACACCAAATTAAAGTAGATGCTGTTTTTCCCCTAAATAACCAGTGTTTGTAGATAATTTTTTGGGCCTTGAAGACAGAAGATCAAATTTGGGTTATCAGAGACAGCATCATGACATACCAGAGAGAAGAGAAACTGAGGAACTGCTAACAAAGGATACAATTAAATTACAATTGCAGCCACCAAACAACCACAAATGAGTGTACAATCGTATTTTCCATGTCAATAAACAGTTAGAGAGATGATTTGGGCAAGGCAGAAGAATATTCAAGGATAGCAAACACAGAAAAGATAATTTAGGGCCGTTAAGAGAATAATGTTATTGGGGGCAAGAAGGCAAAGTTTGTGACAAGCATATTTGCAAAGCATACAGAACAGCAAATTCAGGAAAGCAAATTGGCAAGTTGGTCAATGTAGTTTTTGACAGAAAATGGGCTGAAAAGCAAAAACAAGCAGTTTAATTGCATAATATTCTTTTTTAACAAGAAAACAGTGGAACATTAAGCCAAATTATTAGGGAAAACTTTTAAACAGAATAGAAACAGGGCAATAGTTTCAACCAGAGAAGGGAAAAGACAGGGGTAGGTGTGATCACAGGTCCAACTCAAGGAGTAAAAGGACTATTTCATTGGAAATGTCTCAAAATAAATGTACATCCTAAATTAAGAAGGTGATAGAAAATCTGAAGATGGATGTTTCAGCTGTTATTCTGGATTTTCTTCTTATGTGTTGCTGTCCTAGGTTTTGTCATTGCTAGATAAAGGGAAGCTTAACGATGGATGTCAACTGATGATTCTCAACACGGTTTTCACACTGTTCTTGATTGCACCAGCAACTGTAGTACAGTTTTCTTTGTTTTTTTAAGCAGACAGATAAGCATCATGTATTTCAAGAGTAATAAACTGTCTCATATGTTCATGTATTTCAGTACTCTTTAAAGAATGATCAAAAGAAACCGAGATCACATCCTTCCAATTTTGTTTTTATAAAAGATGCTTCGTACACATCCTTCCAGGCAGAGAAATGTATAAAAGTCCATTGAGAATGCATAAATCCCTTCTGAAAACTTTTTATGTAGTCAGAAGTTTATCCTAATACTCTTCATTATGGCCCAGCATTTGTTCCCTGTTCCTCTCTCTGAGTAACTACTTCAATAAGTAATTCCGTTTGTTTGGCTGGAATCCCTTTTAACTATGCTCCTGACTCACTTGTGAACCTGACTGCTTATGGCTGATAGCAGAGGATTTAGCATTTGAGCTCATATGTCAAACAGACATTTGACTGCTTAACTTTTCTCTTCTTACACCTTGTGAAATAAGTCTCAGATGAAAAAGTTTCACATGGTAAAGACATCAGGCAAGAAAAGAAGTCAAGAAACATGGTTAATTAAATAACTCAAGTACTTTCAAAAGAAATATTTGGTTTAAAGATAAATTGAGCAATAATGAAATTGACCTTCAATAAATTAATAAAATTGTATTCAAGCAGGTTCATTAGAAAGATAGGAACAGACCAGTAAACTAATCTTAACCTGTGAGGAAAATCATAAGGAAAAGAATTGTGACAGTCTTGGGTAAAATGCCATAGAATCATAGATTAGCAGCTTGGAAGGTACCTCATTTGGTCAAACCTTAACTAGAAAAAGTACTGTGTAAACAAGATCACCCAGCCTCTCCTACAGCCGAATCTTAAAGGTGTCTAACATTGGGAAATCCACCACTCCTCTGGGGAGATTATTCCAATGGCTGATTGTTCTCATTGTGAAAAATTGTCCTTTTGTGTGTAATCTGAATTGCCCTAACATTAATTTGTATCTTTTGTCTTACCCATGAGACTCCTTGTAAGGAGTCTATTTACTCCTTGTGAAATATCCATTTATTCATTTTTTATTAACTAAAGCTAGCAAAACAAATTTCTGTCTAAACAAGGACTTGAGAAAAAGTCCAAAAGAGTAAAAAAAAAAAATAAAAAAAAATAAAATTTAAAAAAAAAATTGAAAAGATGAATAAGCAAAAGCAAATGTTCAAATGTTCTTGTCTGGAAAAAGAGAGTATGACAGCCTAAATTGTAGTCTGAGTATATACAAGTCCCAGTTTTCCTTACCAGAACGATATCAGATGCACTGTGGCTCTAAGTCTTCCCTGATAGCTCATGAGAGGATCTCCAGTTGTGATGCCAGCAATATATCCAGGATTCATTCACCCCTAGTAGATTAAACCACCCTCTATGCTGTTAGCTCCACTGAACCAGAGGACTAGTTTGATCTGCCAAGAAAATCCCAAATAAAACAGTGAAAAGCATTTATTTAGGTTCGTACAACTTCACAACATGATCTCAGGCAACATCTACAAATCCAGCTCCACCTTTCCGTTCCTAAGTTACTAGTGATGAAAGAAAGCTGATGGTGCTTTAGGTAGAGAAAAAGACTCGTTTTTGTTATCAGTAGTTACAGTTCTGACCCATGCAGCTGCTACTGCTAACACACATCCTCCAGAAACTGTTGTTGGGAAAATGCTACCTTTCCCAACTGTCTGTCCTCTTTTCCATGCACAGAAACTTCCCACCCCCTGAGTAGACCGCTAAGGTATGCCTGTCATCTCGTTTGCCCTGGTTCCTGGGAAAAAACAAAACAAAACAAAACAAAACAAAACAAACACACCCAAAACAAAAAACAATACCTAATAGTGCCTAGGCCCTGAGCTGGATTGTGAAATTGCTACCAGTGAAGTAAGAAAACCATTTCAGTTAAAAATACAAATCATCTGAGTTGTTGAACAAGTTACAGCTCCTTCATGTTTTAGCCACTGACACAGACATCACCAACAAGAAAACCATGAATTAATTCTAACAGGTAAGTAGGGTAGAGAGGTAAAATGAAGACTATATACAATTATACTTTGGAAATTTTCCTTTCTTAATTTGCAGGTATACTGTTTATTTCTCAGTTACATATACCCTTCGTAACAGTTACCAGCTTGGTAATCCTCCTGAAATTCCGGGTTTTTTTCCCTTTCAACCTGAAAAGTCCCTAGAACCAACTTTCTTCAGCATCTCAAACTTGCACAGATGTGTTCCTGAAGATGCTGATTAGAATATATTATGGTCATTAGCATTGATGCTTCTTAATGTTCATTTTATTGTACTTACTTTTCGCTTTCTGAGGAAAAAAATAAGGAAGATTTAATGGGACTGAAGAAAATATTAATAGAAACAATAAAAAGTAATCCTCTAGTACATTATATCTATTAATTCTCACAAAATGTTATAGATTATGTGTTTTTTCCATATGAAAAATGTTTATTGGACATTTATTTTACAATCATGTAATCATTTTTATTAGCTAACAACCTTCTATTTGAAAAGAAAAAAAAAACAAACACCAAACCTAAATCAAAATATACCATGCCCATGGCCACAAACCAGCCTCAGAACAGGGTAAAGTACATTAAAAATAGTCCCCTTTTGCCACTCTTGCCATTTGGCATTCTTCTGATATATATGTAGTGGCCTCTCTGAGAGCCAAATTTAGAGCTGATGAGCCACTGATGAGGTAACTATTATGTCCCATATCTGCTTCCCTTCAATGATGCTTCAAATGGGAAATGTAGCATTTCGGGGAGATTTTTGCTCCAAATGAGATGTTGGCTGTCCAGTGGGAAGATAAAGATTCCATTACATGTACTTTAAAAGCCATAAAAGATAACCTTCATTTCCTAGCTTACATTTATTTGCGCTCACACAATGTCTCCCATTTCCAAGGCTGAGTATGAGCAATTGCCAAATACATAATTGAAATAGAGAGATACAATGAATAAGTGTCAGGTCTAGAACTAGTGAATTCACAGAGAGTGTGCTGTCTCTGATGAGGAAAAAAGCAAACAGACAAACAAACAAAAAACCCCACAAAAAAAACAACATAAAAAAGAATTTGAATCCTGAGGTATGGAGCTGTCAAATGAAGCTGAGGCTATAAAATTGCATACCAGTAATTTTCTTACTGTCTTCAACAGTTGCTATGAACTTTCAACAAGGTGGCACAAAAATGCTATCTTTCAAGTGAAAGTTTGCAACTGTTAAGCTGAACTTTTCAAAGTGTTGCTATTACATCAAACATTGATTGACTGGAAACTGCAGGCTTCTCACTTTATGCATGAGCAAAATACAACACAGCAGAAGCAATGTAACCTTTAGCAAACTACCTTTAGCATATATCTCAGCAGCCCACTAAGAAGGTCCTCTAATAGTGAGGTGAAAGACAGAAGGAATTTTTCTTTAGCAAAAAAATTGGGGTAAGCTGAAATCTGCTTCAGATTCAGACTCTAGAAGCCAGAAGCAAATACCTATCAGATCCATAAGAAGTCTTGGGCCTCTCAATTCAAACAACCAGCCTTGAGATATGACTAGATGTTTGATCATCAATAAAACGCAAAGAATTGGAAATTACTTGGCTTCAAATTATGTTTTCTAAACTCAAAAACTGTCTTTGAGATGTGCACAACCAGACATACTTTCTATGCTTAATTGTGTAACAAAACAGTAATAATAAGTATTCACTCAGAATTAGCCTTTAGTTATTATTTTGATCATTTTATGAAAAGTCTTCAAATTCTTAGAAATAGTGAGTACAAGTAATTATAGTTAGTGGATTTTTCTGACTATGTGACTCAGAACTGGGAGCTTCTGTATTCTCTTTCATTCACCAAGCTCTCACCTTCATCCTCTGAAGAAAACTTCTGAAAAGCAGAAGCTATTAAATATTGAATGCTACTAAAGTATAACAGGGGAGAGCTCAGGTTAGGTGTCTTGTGTCCTTCCAAATTATTCTAATTCAATTAATTCACAATGAAGGTAAGTTCTGTGAAACACGTATTACAATAAATTTGGAGAAGGTCAGAGCTGCAGCTTAATAACAAATGGAAGCAAAAGAAAGAGAGTATTTCTTTCCTTCATATTTTAACTAAAGGGCTGTATCTAAAGAATAAGTCTATAGTTGCATCTCAGGCTCTGCTTTATACATCC
Source organism: Cephalopterus ornatus (assembly GCA_013396775.1). Classification (NCBI taxonomy): domain Eukaryota; kingdom Metazoa; phylum Chordata; class Aves; order Passeriformes; family Cotingidae; genus Cephalopterus; species Cephalopterus ornatus. Next base: position 62,990 of record VZRE01005989.1, on the reverse strand, counting down.
TCAAGCAACAGAAAATTTCAAATCACCACAAATAAAAATAGAGAAATTCTTGAATTGTCCTACTTAGAACAGTAGGAGACTTTCTACAGTTCCTCTTACATCACTTGCTGGTTTTTTTCACCAGCTCTCTCCTTTTTCCATGTTCATCAAGGTCATTGTGAGGTTTTTTTCCTTTGATTTTAATTTGATCTCAGTACATTCATTTTTATGTAAATTTCATGAGAGGTGATTGTATCTTCATTTCTCCAACCATCTGGCACACAGGGAAATACAGCGGCATTCAACTCCTAATGATATAAATAAGAAAAAAGATAGCAGATTTCAGAAGAGACTTAAAAAAAAACAACAACAAAAACAAACCGAAGAGATGAGATTATTAACAATAGAACCTTGTAAATATTTTCATGAATATTTGGTGCGAGTTTCTGTAATTACAGATTTCTGAAGCTCTTACTTATTCAGAAAGAGACCCCTTTCATGCCATTAGTATGCTTTTTCTGTTGGAAAATTAAGAAGTAGAAATGTCTTACTTTCTTCTCCCTTTGATGAAGCCAGGTGCATCATTGTTCATGACTGAAAACAAAAAAAAGAAAAAGTAGTGATAAGGCATGAAATTTTCCACAAAAAAAAAAAAAACAACAACAAAAAAAGGAAAACAAACAAACAAAAAACACAGCAAAAAAACCACTAAAAAGACAGCAAAAACCAAACAACCAAAAAAACAAAGACAAAACCAAAAAAACCCCCAAACTAACAAACAAAAAACCCCCACCAAGCAGTATTTTACATATATTGCATTCAAAAGAAAGAAATTGTAATAGCCAAGAAATTACATTAGTTTTCATCAAATAAAACAAATGAGGTCAAAAAATGAAGTCACAGTCGGAAATATATTTCTTTTTAAGTTGATCAGTGAATTTATTTTAAACATGTATCTAATGACTCTTGCATAAACTTTTCCCATAACAGACATCCATAACCATATCACATTTTACATTTCTCCTTGTTATTTGAAAATCATAATTCTATACCAATAACTATATTTAAATGTATATAGGAAATACTTTGGGTTTTTTTAAATGAGACAACATGAAATGATTTAGAACTGGAAGAACTGTGATACCACATAAGCACTTACAAATCGCAACTGGCTTCAATTTGCACCAGAGTAGAGCAGCGTCACATCCAGGCACTGGTAATATTATTTCGAGCTCTTATAATAATGGCATACCATCTAATGCTAATAAATGCAAGGCTAATGTAATTCTTTGTGGGCTAAACTCTGTCAAAATGCTTTGGGGAAAACGTGCTATAGAGAATACAAACTCGCACACACAAATGAAGCTTGGAAGTACCTTTTCCAAAGCCATTAGTGAAGCTATTGTTCTGTAATCAATTAGAGCTTCTCGATTGCTACAGAACTTTAAAGTGCCTAGAGGTCAAGTTCGTTTTCTTACCAGGATCTGACTCTGCTCCATTAGGTGTTTTTTTGTTGTTTGGTTGTTTTTTTTCTTTTTTTACCTATTAAACTGATTTTATCTCAACCCCCAACCCACTGTGGGAGAGTGAGTGAGCGACTGTGTGTGGTTTAGTTGTCAGTTGGGGTTAAACCATGACACAGTAACATATTGAATTGTTTCACAGACATATTTTCCACTTCTCTTCTGGGAAAGTGCCTTTGTTTCATATTGCCTATCTTCCTACAAAAATAATTTATATTCATTATTAAACCAAGGCTTTCAGAAAAAAAACCCCCACAAACTCAAAATAAAATTTTGAATCTACCCAATTTTCTCATTAGAAATGTACAAAAGGTCTAATGGGGTAAGTGGAAAATATAGGGCACAAGAAATAAGATATGGTAATTGAGACCATCTGTCCCACTAAATATAAAGCACATTTGCCTGTGGTTTACTCTCTGATCTCATTGCAGTTCCCAAATCTGACCATTCAAGCAGAGGAAAAAATGTCTGATGCATGACAAGAAAAATTTAGATGAACTCGTTTCAAGAGGAGTAGAACATGTTCTTAAATTCTTTCAGAGCACGTGGAGAAGTAGAAGAGCAGAGACAAGTGCAAGAATAGCTGATCCTTTTTGGCTGTCGCTGATGTTTGACTATCCTGACAGCTTCCAGAGCAGCAGCTGACCTGGCAGTAATCCTGATGACAACCTACCCTATGGACTAGAATTATTTTCTTGAAGCTTTCATTACTGTCATTGCTGCTTTCATATCCATTAAGGGAACTGTAGGTCTTACACAGGCAATCACGGCTGACCATTCTGTTGCCATCAGAGAGCCATAGGATCGATACAGCACCATAAGGAAGTAAATTCAGGAGCAGTGTTTTGAATGTTTTTCTCTTCCTCCTAGTATTTAATTTAGTGTCAATTTGGTGACATGGTCAAAAATTACTATACAAATCTTGACATTCAAATACTATGTAGACATTATATAATCTGTGTGTGGCCACCTTCATAGTTGTCATCATTTACAGTGCTGTTGCTGTGTAAGTCCAAATCTGCACACAAAATTCCAAACTGGAGTTACTTGATAGCTCTTGACAGTGGGTATGGGTTTAATGCTGATGCGTTTGTTGTTGGTTTGGTTTGATTCAGTTTGGTTGCTTCCATCTCTTCCTACTATCAGGAAAAGAAGGAAACACAAATGGTTATTTAAGTAGAATGTGCATAAATGCATTCAGTATATATATTGTGCATTGCTAAATAGCATGTGTAGGTACTAAATCATAGAATCATTCAGGTTGGAAAAGACCTCCTAGATCATCAAATCCAATAATTAATGCAGAACCACTGTGTTCATCACTAAACCATATCCCCAAGTGTCACATCCACATGCCTTTTGAACATTTCCAGGGATGGTGATTCCACCACTTTCCTGGGCAGCCTGTTCCAGTGCCTGAAATAACACACTGGTATGTTTATACTATATATGTAATGTATATACTATATACACAGCATATATGTATAGATACAGACTACATGTGTACTATACTATATGTGTCTGCTATTTATAGCATTATATATAGCATGCCACTATACATATAATTGATATATCTGCTGTGTAGCATCCTCGTAGCACTAACTTTGACTATATGATAGTACGGAAGACTCTTGATTGTTTTTCTGTGAGAAAACATGATTTAGATGCAATATATACACAACAATATCTACCTAACTACATTATCAAGGATAATATTTTTTTGAAAAAGTAATAGAAAAGTTCTGCAACCCTGAGCTGCCAATGAGTATGTAACCATTTAAAAATATATATTTAAGTTGGTGAAAATGAACATGAGGTCTCAGTCAGTTTTAAAAGTGCTGTGGTAAGAAACAGCACTTTTATTCAGAAACATTTTATGGTATGACAGTTCAGTGAGCAGCTCAGTGTTCTGCCTGCCATTTGGGAAGTTTCTTTAGCAAGGGAATACAGAAGGTCTTAAAAAGTAAAAGAAGTATTAACTTAATGGAAACTGGGACTTTCAGAACTAGCAAATATATATTTGTAATTCTTGCTTGAACTATTTACTTGCACTGGGTTAGTAAAGTCAAACACTGCAAGTCTATTTCTGTTATAAAAAAAATCAGAACGCTGATGGAAAAAAAATAGGAATTAAAAGCTGGATCACTCTTAAGACTGAAGGTGCACTGAAAATAACATTGTGTTGTAAACTCGGGAAAAATGAGCTGTGATACCAATACTGATCCAAAACTCTTACTAAGGAGTCAGGGCCTATTGGCTTCTTACAAAGAGAATGAACCAAAAAGGCTGTTTTAGACTAACTCTTCAACTATTGTTAAACTGCAGTTTTTCTTTAAAAGAAACAGTTACATCTCTCATTTCAGATTTCTAATGAAAATTATAAGAAAGTGTAATACTTAGAGCTGCTCTAATGAATCTCTACAAGGAACATAAAAATATGCAATCGTTGCCACATTAAAATTGATGATTACAATTTTTTAATAAAATTAGCTTCATAACGATACTAAGATATTCCTTTGCTCTGAACACATTAAAATATGCAACAGCGTGGTAAAGGAGCAGCAGAAACTAAAAAAAATCTGAGCTATTACAAAAATGGGTTATTTGATTGACAGAGTACTTTAACATAATATTATGTGATATGCTTTCTATGACAAGAACAAATATTGGCTATAAACCTAATTCTGGCATACACAATTTTGCAGCTTTTACCAAAAAATATGTCAGAAGTTACGTTTATTCAAATCAGGACCTGCAGACTCTATGTGATTAATGTTTCTATCTTGGCAGGAGAGCCCAAAATTTATGATTTATGCTCTCTGCCACAGGTTAGGCAGACAGGAGGCTGATATACTAGATAGGACTGCTCTTGTAAATTTATTTGGCATTTCATTTTTCAGTCACACTGATGGTTATTTTCATACATCTTCAATCCATCATTTGCTGCTAAGTACAATTAGTTTGATTGGCAGATTTAGCTTCCCAGTGGGTCTTTGTCAATATTGTGTAGCAATAAATACCTTGAGACACTTTTTCAAACCTCTTCCTTGGTTGTTTGCTTTTTCCTCAACCAGATAATTATTGATTAGCTGGTTTTGTGCAGCTCTCACCTGTCTGCAGAGGCAATTAGCCCAGCCATCTATTTGGTAACAAAACCTGCACGCTCTTTTGAAGAGGCAAGGAAATATGCCAGGGATGGGGAGTCCCAGGGCTCAGCAGCCACTGTCCAGGACTGGATTTGGCACAGGGATGCCATGGGCAGGGGCCTGGCCATGAAGAAAACCATGGGAGAGTGAGGAAGAGCCTGGGTACAGCAGGTGTTAAATTTTTTAAAGGAAATATTTTTAATTATTTTTACTCATAAACTAATTAACGGATTTACATAAAAATGATCAGAAAATTTATTCTGCACTCAGCAATGCACATGCTGTCTTTTTCATACATAACAATGAGGCTAAATCCTTGTTTCAGTCTTAATTAGAAAGCTATATCTAGTTCTATAGTGTTTTGTTTTATGGATATACAGTGGGCAGAAAGAAGTATAATAATTAATGCTGCAGTACTGTGAAAGATGATTAATTTATAGAAAAGGTCAATTAAGTGAGTTGAACAAAAGATTAAATACTAAGAGAAATGAACTTACATTTATGAAAACATAGGACAACTAAGAACTGTCCTAAGATGGGTTTCACCAGGACAAAATATTTGCTTTTACATGCTACATAGTTCAGTGGTCAGGGGGATCAGTTGTGATATTTGTTTCCTGAACTAATAAAATATTATGTTCATAGATTAACTCTTCAACAGAGACATAAATTTAAATTTCAGTGAGGCTTACTGGCAGAATAGATTAACATATTACTCTTTCCTTAAAGACTGAACTCCAGATTTTCATTAAAGCACAAAGAAAAACTGTTAGAGAGCCTCAAATAAAAAAATAAAGTACAATAACAGATCTACGAGGCAAAACTTTATTAGCCCTTGCTCCTGCTATAGCTAAGCCTCTCATTTTTTCAGTTCCACTCTTTGGGATTGATTACTGTAAGAGCAGTAATAAAGATTTCTGAATTTTTGCAAAGAGTCAGGCTATGATATCTCATATCTGAATAGAGGGCATAGAGGAATACTGGTTTATTTATTTATTGGGGAAAAGGTGGGGTTTTTTTATCCTGTCTAATTTGGGACTGTGAAGGTAAAAATTTTATGAGGTATTGTAAAAATAAAATTATAATAGTGTCATTTTTGGTATGGGTTCTGCTCTTCACAGTCTTGGAGTAGAAGATTTTATTTTGTTTTTTACAGGTGTTGCTTACGTAAAATCCAAACACTAACACACCTTCAGTACCACGATCCCCTCCTAGTACTGTGCATGTAAATACACTTACTTGGGGCAGTGTTATCAAGACACAGCAGTGTTTATAAGCATTTCCAAGTCATGGAAAAAATGCTTCTCTTTAGTTACAAGAATAGGTTATGAATATTATGTGGGAAAAATGCATTTGATACAGTATTAATGACACCTAGAGTGGAACACTGAAGGTTGTGCTAAAAAGAACTATTAGTCTGGAAGATGGTCACTAATGAAATTCTTTAAGCAGCAGCTATTGCTCTGATCATACTTAATCTTTTAATGGATAAGGGCAAAAAAATTACTGTTTATGAATAAAATGTTCTAGTGATGCAAAATGAGAGAGCAATGTCAGTGCAGAGGAGGGCTAGAAAATTAAATGAGATAATCTGGAATATCTTCCACACTGGAGTAATAGTATAAAATCAAGGTCAGACACTGGATTATTAATAACCTGACATTCTCCTATAAGCTTGTTAGTTGATTATGACATAACTGGAGGATACAATTGATGAATTAGCCCAGCATGCCATTGAGAGCTGTCATGTTGCCATTAGAAGAACAAACATAATCATAGGTACTTATCAACGACATAAGGCAAATCTGATACTGTCATTTAATGTACTTTCTTTGGCACACGAAACTCAAAAAAGGTCCTGTGTTAAATCAAAGTCGGGCAGACAGATCCAAAGAAGAGGTGTTAGCATCATGTCTAGACGGGGCAACCTGACAGCACTTCCCAAGTGGAGGACAGGAGGTCAGTTTGCATATTCTTCAAACAAGCCTGGAGTCAAGGTTAGCATTTGTAACTTGTAAAGTTTGAGAAGCAGAACATATTGCTTGAAAGTTGAGGCTGCAGAAAACTGGCTTACCCAGCTTCTGCTTGGCTTGGAGCTCAGGCAGAACAGGTTCATGTCTGATACTGAGCTGAACTTGCTCATATATTATTAGTCCCCAGACTCACAAGATTAGCTTCACTCCTCATGATAGGAGCGTACAAGCTTTTAGGGCAGATTAATGACAAATGACAAGTACTCTTCTTAGCAGATGACTGTTCTTTTGTGCATGTAAATATAGATATTCACACAGAGAGCAGCCATATGTATAATTTATTTGTGTGCTTATGTGATGGATCACATTTTAATCTGTGGTGCATCTTTAGGTCAGAAAAAGTGAATGTGTTTGCCAAGTTTATGCAGACATAATTATTTTTGTGTGCCCCTTTTTAATTCAAACCCTATCCTCCTATCCCAAACCTTATTTATCCTTCTTCCTTTGTTTAAAGGCACAGTGCTACATAGATGAAAAATAGAATTTTTAAAACTGGACAGGAAAAATAACTTTTTTCATTAATATTGGTATTGTAAATCACTTCTGTGTACATATATATTTGGGCATTTGTTTATATGACCTGTGCCTATGTTAAGAACAGTTGTGTGTATGGGCAAGTGAGCATGTTTCCACAATATGCCTTTCAGGTACAAAGAACAGTAAATTCTTCCATGACTCTGTCTTCCTAATTGTGTTTCTTCGAGTTATATTTACTACTCTCAGCTGTTTTAATTTATGCTGGGGGAAAAAAAAAAGGTTTCTAAATTGAAGAGTCTAGAGCAAGAAAAAGACATTCTGAATTGACAGTTTTTGCTGTCTTTTTTTTTTTCTCTATCTTATGGTTGCTTAGACCATTAAATCAAAAATTTATCATTTTTTCCTGTTTTCTGCTGAAATCTGATCTACAGCCTGAAAATTGCAATCAAGTCTAAATGACCTATTGAAGTGGGTCCAGAAGAGGGTCACAAAGATGATCAGAGGGCTGGAATACCTCTCTTATGGAGACAGGCTGAGGGAGTTGGGTTGTTCAGCCTGGAGAAGAGAAGGCTCTGGGCAGACATTAGAACCCCTTCCAGTGCCTAAAGGGGGCCTACAAGAGAGCCAGAGAGGGACTTTTTACAGGAGAAGGTAGTGACAGAACAAGGTGGAACAGCTTTAAATGAAAAGAGAGTAGTTTAAATGGGATATTAGGAAGAAATTGTGGACTGTGATTATGATGAGGCACTGGAGCAGGTTGCTCAAAGAAGTGGTGGGTGCCCCATCCCTGGAAGGGTTCAGGGACAGGTTGGCTGGGGCTTTGAGCAACCTCGTCTAGTGAAATATGTCCCTGCTCATGGAAAAAGGGTTGGGAATAGAATAGAATAGAATAGAATAGAATAGAATAGAATAGAATAGAATAGAATAGAATAGAATAGAATAGAATAGAATAGAATAGAATATCCTGAGTTGGAAGAGACCCATAAGGATCATAAAGTCTAACTCCTGGCCCTGCACAGGACACCCCAAGAATCTCACCCATGTGCCTGAGAACATTGTCCAAAAGCTTCTTGAACTCAGACAGGCTTAGTGCTGTGCCCACTTCCCTGAGGAGCCTGTTTGACTGCTCATGGTATTCAAGGTTCCTTCCAATCCAAACCATTCTGTGATCCTATGCCATTCCAGGGATGAATCAGACCTTGTCAAGGCCAAGAAGTAGTTCTGTATCTGTAAGAGAATAAAGAGAAAAGACTATTCCTCTACTCCTCTCTGAAACCATTCATGGTTCCTTGAGCAAAAGGTTTGTGTTCCCAATGGACTCCTGAAAGCCTCATGTGATTTACTTGTGCCTTCCAGAGAGTGCTCCAGCCATGTTTTTGAAACAATACCCAATGGATTTAAGTCAAAGATCCCATCAGTTGGAACAGGGGGGCAATGGACTGTGCAGCATGAAGGTAAACCCAGTCTATATTTAGAAGTCTTTGATACAAAATTTGTTTGGATCCTTTTCAGCCAACGAAAATGGTGACAAAGAAAGATCCATTTTCAAATGGAATATCCAAACATGTAATTTGTAATCCCTGAGGTGTAATTTTATTTTGGAGATTGGTATTTTCCTTTTTTAAGTGTTTATTTTGGAAAGGTGAGTTTCGTTAGGTAGAATGATGATTTGGTGGTGTAGAAATGATAAAGGAATATATACTATTAAAAGTTATAAGAAATCATATAGCAGTATCTTAACAGTTAAAGATTAAGAACTCACTCTGACTTTTGTGACTTTAAGCCTCGTTTATGACTGGCAGACATTATTATTACTTCTTTTCTTGAGAGAGTAATTTCCACTTCAATTTTTGGTTGCTAGATTTGTGCTTAGAGAGTAATTATTATTATTACCTAAAATTGAGACAATTCAGACAGTGCTGTTTAGCTGCAGAACTTTAAGTGTTAATTATGTTTTCAATCCCTTACATCCACCAATCATTTAATGATGTATCTCTCCTAGAAAAAATAAGTACCTGACAAAATCAAATGTGAATTTTATGAAAGATCAATGAGATCTATTGCAAAGGAGCAATTTCAAAGAGAATAATGGAAGATATCCATTGATGAATTAGATATTTTAAAATAACTTATTGGGTTCCAGCAAATATACAGGCATATCAAAAATGTGAAGTCTATCTTTTAGACATTTTTTGAGGTGCTCTTCCCTCTTAATATCTTTACTAGTTATGATGTTGCTCAGTGTGGTCACAACATCAGAGTACCACACTTATACGACTTATTCTCACTATCAAAAATATAATCTGGTATTCTCAGTCTTCCAACAGGAAAAGAAACTTTTTCTTCATCTGGTGGGCCAGAAGAGCCAGCAAAAGAAACCAGTTTGGGCTCTTTCCACAGTTTATGACCAGCCTGATCTAGTTCCTATAAAATAAAAAAGGAGTGTAATTTTGAATGGAAACCTGAGGAATAGGAAACCTTGGAAATACTAGAGAAATAATCTTCAGACAAAAAGGCTTTCTAAAGTAAACAATAAAGTTGTGATTGATATCAGCACACAGAAACTGCCCTGAAAAATGAAAGAAGAAAAAAATTAAAACCCTCAAAATCCTTATTTTAAGACTGAAACTAAAACTGCACAGTTCTAGAGAAGTGCTTTCCAAATGCATGTCAGTGTACAAAGTTAGTATTTCCTGTTGCCCAGAAGACTGCTTTCAAAAAACTAGAAATGTCACTTTTCAATCATCAAAGAACATCTACAAAACACTGGGACTTTTTGAAGAGAACTAATTGTAGAGGGAGGTGAATTCTAAGGAAATGCAGGCATACATTCTGGTAGAAGCCAAAGTATTTATTAAAGTTTGCTAGAAAAATGGTATAATTATCTCCTGAAGAAACAGATTTAGAGGTAAGCAAAATTTTCTTAGCCATCAGTTTTTAACATATATAACTTTACATTAATATACATAACTCTAAATGGAATTCAGTGCAAAACCTGCAATTAAAAAAAAAAAATTTGAGGGTGTAGATAATTCTTTGAAAAGAAACTTATATTGACTGACTGTAAATAAGACCACTATGCTATTTGCTTATATAAGCTGAATGCTGTAAAATATTGCAAAAATAAAATATTGCATTTTGGTTTGTTTAGGGAGGTGATGAATGAGACAGAGATGTGCATTTTAGCAGCGGTTTTTTTGCATACACAGGAAGTAAAGTGGAAGGGCCCAGAAATATCCAGAGCCAAAAGAGGTTTTCATTGGGAAAATTCCATAAGCTATCTGAAAGAGAATTCCCTTTGTGAGTAAGCCATCTGGCAGGTCATTCTGAGTTATGCCAAAAAGCTGAAGCAATCAGAGCACAGTGGGGGGAAACCTTATAAACATGGGAGTTAAATCCAGCTTTATGACCACAGTGGTTGACTAATACAATCTACTGAGAGAGCCAGATCCCTGCACCACCCTACAACTCTGGAGATGGACTGTGCAGGCCGCTATCAGGGAATGGAAAGGCACTGTGCTCTCTGTTTCTTTCGGGAAGCCACTCTGACAGTAATCCAATGGCTCAAATCTAAGGTTACCCCCTGTCCTTTCAAAGAATAATCCATTTCTCAGCAACCAGACCGTCTAGTTGGCTGTTAACCTGAGGTGGGCACAGCATCTGAGCTGCTTACTCACAGAGGGGTCCTTTGACTGGTGGCAAGCTCTGGAGGGTCCAGGTGATGGGATTCAAAATGGAACAGGATTGGACCGCACAAGTCTAGGTTTGCCATGTAAAGCAAGGCAGTATGCATAATTTATTTTGTGTGTGTGTACATTCTGGCTATTTTTACCTTTGGCACATGAAAAGTGAGAACCATCTACACTTGAGGACAACGTACAGTTGTATTCTCTAATGTATTTCCCAAGGAAAGAAACTTACACAATCTCTCTGTTAGGTTTGTCTTAGTAGCTGAATGCATCAGCCAGTTCCTACCAAATCTGGTGATGGAAGTCTCAGATATATTAAGTTGTAGAAGCTTTGTGAGAATGTGTGTCCAGGTAGAGAAGGCAGCATGTATTAGTGTCATGGACAAATGAAGAAACAGCAGTACGGGCTACTAAGGAGACTCTAAACAGGGAATGCCTTGGGAAACCAGGCACATAAAATTGTGCTGCTCATTGAACTGCTTGAACTACTCAAAAGAAAGATACAAAAAAGGGGTTGCAAGGAGGAAAAATCAGAAGGAATTCTGAGTCTTGTTTATTCACAAACAAGAGGAGAGAAGAAAAACAAGAGGAGAGAAGACATAGTTAATGTCTGATAGTCTGCCCCTGCTCAAGCCTGTATGATTACAAAAATACTGGAGGGTAAGTGAAAAGTATAGCTCATAGCTCAGCCTAATACAGAGTTATGCTAGATTAGAGCATGAAAGAAAAATATTCATGCCCTAATGATAATGTTGGAAGATGCCAGGAATATCTGCAGTGATTAAAACTCTGAAATATATTTGAAAATCAACCATGAGTCTTGAAATTATACGATTGGGAAGGGCAGTTCCACCACAGTGATCATATCAACAGAGATACTGGAACTTATTGCCTTCTGCTCTGTTTGGGACTATATTTACCCTTGAGTGTGTTAGTCTTTGATCTGGAATTTCTTATTTTCCTGCCAATTTTAACAGCATGTTGTGAAGTCTGACTGGCTTTCTGGCCCTCAGAAGAAAGTAGAGAAAGGACATGAAAACAAGACAACTTCACAAAAAAAAAAAAAAGTTGAAGCTGCAGGATCGGTTTTCAAGCTTATGAGTAATTGGGATATTCAGGCATCATGGTAGACAAAATCAAAGTTTCAATAGCAAAAATTTTTTGAAAAGTCAAGAAGTCAGTCTTTATAAGAAGATTTCACTGGATCATTTGCACACTGTAAATACACAGTGTATATGAATCTGGTGAGAGAGTTAAATGGGTTTTAAAATGGTTTAGGACTTCAGTAAATTAAATAGAATTAAAAAATCCATTTTAACTAATCTGAGCCATGTGATTGGGCTTTTAGGTAACTAAAGTCAAGATACCATCTTTCATACAGTTTCTGAATTATGGTTCTATTTGGTCTAGAGATAGAAACTTCAAAAGAGAGATCACAGGTCAAGTAGAGAAATGAAACAAGAGCTATAAAACATTAGTCATAAGAAGGATCAGCCATCTCTCCTCCTTTAATTTTTTGTGTCTTCCTTTATGTATGATACATCTCAGCCTTCCCTGGTGCTCAGATTGAAGAGCTGGAAGGTAAGATTTACTGTTAATGTGCTTCTGTGATGCATGGGCCAATGTTACTGACCAAAGGATTTATCTGCTAACAAAGACCAGAAGACTGACACATAGAAAATAAACAATAGCTTTTCCTTGAAAAATTGATTTTGTCTTAGTCCCTAAAACAGCCTAGGGCTGATTCTGTCTGTATTTACTGTCTAAAAATCTGGAGACCCTAATTCCTCAGATAGTGTCACCTGATTATAGCTTCACTGTGTCTCAATATTTTAACACTCTCAGAAATTGGATTTCACAGTGCTTTTTATTTATAAAATTACCTCTTTTGCAGTTACTGGATTGAAATATTTCTATACTGTTTACAAGTGAGGTTTGAAGAATCAAGCTGCACTGTTTAAATGAGCTTAGCTATTCCAAGTTTAGCTGATTAAGGGACCCCGTCCACATGGTCACTAGTTTGTACTTAGTAAAGCACACTCAAGACTTCTTAAAAGCTGGTCACAAACTTGATTGTATGAAATGGTACAGACACTTCTATAGAAAGAATTTGTATATGTTTACATGTACCATGTTTATGTGAAAGATGTTTCAACTGTGTTGTTTGAGTTCTGCTTTGGTTAGTGGTTCTTTTGAACTTAGAAGCTTCTAGAATGACAAATGGTGAGAGTTGCTTACATAATATAGTCTAACCTGATATTCTCTATTGTTATGCTTTAGGGATGACGACCTTCTGAGAAGTCATGTCTAAAAGGAGTCTTCTGCACTTTTTAAATGCACCATGATTATTTCACTAAGTGTTCTAATGTTTAAGCATTAATTATTATCATTGTCATCATAATCATCATCACCAATAATTTTCATTCATTTTTGCAGTATCCTCAAGGAGTCCCCACTCAAAATCTCTCCAGTTTGTGAGTCCTGTACAAACACAAAATGAAACCACAGAACAACTCCCAAAGAGTTCGCAGTCGGAGGGGGAAATGAGGTGAACCACATGGATGTATAGGCAGGTTCCCTTAGAGTTGTTTCGCATAGCAGTAACTTTATTGAGACGAATTCAGGACTGTAAGAAATTACATATGCTTTCTTTCCCTCTCTTGTGTCACTGGCTTGATTTTGGCTAGCAGTCTTTTTTTTTTTCTAGTTTATAGTCCATTTTCCTGGGCTAGATACCCCCAGCAGTTTTTAGTTAACAAAAAAGTCCAATGTGCAGAATATTTCTGCATAAATCTTCCAGGTCCTCTGCATGACTTTGATTTTCTAAGACAAAATTTATATAAGCTGTACCTAATGAAAAGTGCATATATTAGGTGAGGTTTGCAATCAAGTTTCTCCAGTGTGGATTGTAGTCCAATTAATATGACTACAAGAAAAACTGAACAGGTTTTACTTCTTGGGATAACTTATTAAAAAAAAAAAACAACCAAAACATGACACGTGAACAACACTGCAAGTGAAGACCCTTAATACTTATTCTTGATTATTTGATTTAGATGCCTGTTGATTTTTGTGGATTTGATGAGAAAGGAATATGGTTTATTCACCATAAGTGAATTAAGTAACATAGTAATGTATTTGTGATTGTGATTCAACTCAGAATTTTAAAAAAAGAAGCCAACTCGGAAATTTCATTAGTAACTTTGATACATACCCACTCCCAATATATAATGAGTTTACCAACCAATGGGTTTGAAACACTTTTTATAGATGCTCTTTCAGCCTGCCTCCCTTAGCTCGCTCTTTCTTGTGCTTAGCTTTCTTGTGCTTACTGATATTTCTGTTCTTAGTTTCATCGCCATTGACAGCATTTTGAATATGTGCTACTTGAGAATCCTATAATTCAGGTTCATTTCCACAATTATTATCAACCTAATTTCTCTTTCTCTCTCTTTTGTTTTTTTGTTTTGTTTTTGGTTTTTTTCCTAAAGTGCTCGTGCTCTTCGGTTCCTGGTCTCCATTCAGTAGCCTGGATTGAGAAATAGAGTAAGAGCCCAGCTAATGTTTAAATAGTAATTCAGCAATACTTAACCCACTGAAGTGTATACATATTACCACTACATCTGTAATATCTTCTCCATGATTACCCAAGGGAACTTCATGTCTCCTCAGTGAGGTTCAGATCCAAGCAGACACATTACTGCGTTGAAAGCAAGCAAAAACCTCTCAGAAAATAATGAGGACTATTTTAAGATAATGTTGCCTTTGATACTTACCTGCCCATCAGACAAACTTAACTTCAAGTCACCACAGCTACTCATTAGGATGCAGACAACTTCAGGGCAGGGATTCCCTTCCCTCAGCTCGACTCTTCCCATAGCATTGTCTTGTGTCAGCTGTGCCTGGCAAGAACAGATTATGGGTAATGAATTTTCCCCGGCACAGAGCAGGGAATTCAGTGCTTCCCTGCCCTACAGTAGCCTGTTCTGCCATTAGATCCCATCTGGTCTCGGCTTTCCAGAATAAAGAATTTCTGGAAACAGCATAATGTTAGATGAGTGGAAAATTTGCCGCTTTTAATACTTGTTGGATTACTGTAGGTGATTTAGAGGACTCTGTGTGTTATTATGAAGCAGCCCTGCTGCTGGTCCTCCACACCAAGAAAAAGAAAAAGCATATGCTGTCTCTTCCAGACATTCACCTTCAGTTCACAGAACTGGAAGCAGAGTGGACTAAGCAGCAATGAAGAGATTGCTAAGAGAAGCAGTTACCCAGAAAAGTATGTGTATTTATGCGCTGTCTTCCATACAGTAAAAACAGGAAACATAAGAATAGTTAAAATAATATTTGGAACCATTTTTAAAAAAAAAAAAAATTTTTTTTCTTCTTTACAAACTTAACAGAGAAGAAGAAAGGAAAAAAAAAACCAGGAAACACATCACATGCTATAAAGAATCTAGACTGTAATACGTTTGGTCAGGCAGCCAACCAACCAGTGTCATATCTCTTGGCAGACAACAGAGCTTTGTCTTCTCACAGTATTAAGAGAGAAATCCCAGTCAACTCCAAAACTTCCAGTCATCTGGAGCACACATGCACACATGTGGAGCACACATGCTAGTTTACCTGCAGTCACTGTGATTGTCATAATTTGTTTCAGTTCATTGCTATGATGTAAACATGAATAAGAACCATGGCATTCATAAAAGTTGCTATTAAAATTAGTTGGATCCGTGTACTTAAGTGAAATGATGTATATTTTAAGCATCAGACTGTTAGGAAACACGGGAAATAATCCAATCTTTCTAAAGTAAGCATTATAGATTGTCAGTAGAGCCAAATAAAATTCTTTGAGTAGCTCAGAGAGATTCGGTACACTTAAATTAGAATTTTTTTTCTCTCTCATGAACTGGGTTGAACTTGTTTTGAATCTTTTTTTCACCCTTTTCTATTCAATAATTTGCCTCCTTCATCCTTCCACAGTATTACCATATTCCCCCAGTACTGTGAAAAAGTGTAGGATGAACAGCTGAAGGCATCTTCAAAATTTTGCAGAAGCCAAAGTTGCAAGTCATTGCAGATTTTGCTCTGGGCCTCAGGGATAGAGCTGGTGTTTGCCAAAGGCACTCATAGAATCTGAAACCTATTTTGGAAGCAAGGGAGTGGTTCTGCCATGCCAAAACACAGGATAGAAGAGAATGCATAGTCCCAGCTACCTTGTCCTTTCATCCTTCCTGTTGGGAGAGGTGGAGGGACAGTAAGGAGTGAACAAATAAAAAAGCATAGCACAGATGAACCAGCTTCCTTTATTTTTTGTATTCCCTCAAAAAGAGGTGTTATTATGGCTGTGAACAGGAGACATGTGGAAGGACTAGTCTGAGGTACTGTGTCTTTTCCTCTACCTGTTTCCACTCTCCCTCCCGTTTTCCTTCCCACCTCCAGCCTTTTAAGTGCTGTGTTTGGCATCAGAGGCAGAATAAGTTCAGCTCCCAGGGGCAAGAGGCATTGGTCAGTAGCTCACACTAACCTTGTCATCCTGAATGCCAACACTAGGAAACAAGCCTGCTTATCTCTCTTCCTATTAAAAGCAACCAAAGGATATGGGGCGGTCCTTCTCAAAGGTTTGTGAGAGCAGTTGACTCTTTTAGAAGTACCTACTACCCTGCTCCTCACTTGATTCGTACATACCCAAATGAATGAGCCAAAGGTCACAGAAGGAAGAGACAGGAGAACACATTTCGTGGTGAAATTCAGGCTTTCTCTTTAGCTGGTTTTGGTAGTGAGAGAGTTAGTTTTCTTCACAGTAGATAGTATGGGGCTGTGTCTGTGTTGATAATACAGGGATGTTTTAGTTGCTGCTGATCAGTTCTTGCATAAGCATTTTCTGCCCCTCACCCCACCCCACATGTGAGGCTGGGGCTGCACAAGAAGTTGGAAGAGGACACAACCAGGGGCAAGAAGAGGAAAGGGGGGAATGTTCGGAGTGATAGAATTTGTCTTCCCAAGTCACCAGTACGTCTGACAGAGTGCTGCTGTCCTGGGGATTGCTGAACACCTGCCTGTCCATAGGAAGCGTTGAATGAATTCTTGTTTTTCTTTGCTCGTGTGTGTAGTGTTTGCTTTACCTATTAAACTGTCTTTATTTGAATCCACAAGTTTCCTCTTTTTTACTCTTCTCCCACCAGGGGAGAGCGAGTGAGTGGCTGTGTGGGGCTTAGTTGCCAGCTGGGGTTAAACTGCAGTCCTTTTTGGTGTCCAACATGGGGCCTGAAGGGTTTGAGGCAGGGGCAGATTTGACTGAAATGCACTAGATCAAATTTGTAACTGTTATTGCTGTTTAGCTATTAATTGATAGGCTCTTGTGCTTGATGTGGGGCTTGATTGTCGTACTGTATGTTCAAGTCTGGTGCTGGTTAGTGGCTGCTTTTAGCCTTCACTGCTTGCTGTAGTGCTGATCACCTCACTCTGCTCTCACATCAAAATTCTTCGGGAACATTTTGATAACAGAAATGGCAATGGGCCTGGGCTGGCAGCTGGCCAGGGCATCACTGCTGTTTTCATGCCGCTGTACTGGGCAGGCTGGAACTCCAGTGTGAACTCAGGTCGAAGGGACCATGACCTGTGGTTGAGTGGATGCAGGAGGGGGATGCCTTGAAGCCCCTGTGGCCCTGAATAAGTCCAGGCACATTTCGAAGTGTCTGTGGCTGCTGTTACATCTGTGCTGCAGCAAGCGAAGGGATTGTGGTCCAAGGAAGTCTGTGCTGGAGCAGGTACAATTCAGAGTGCCTGTGGATATGTCTATGATGCAGAAGTTATACCCCTGAAGAAACTGTGGCTCATAGATACGTCTTAATTTTTAGCAGGTACACCCCTAAGGAACTGAAGTCTATGGATAACTCCGAGCCAGAGCAGGGGCAAGGAAATGAGTTCATTGCAATGGTCAAAGTAAGAGTCTGATCCAAAGGGACCAGGGTGAATGAAATAGAAATACCTTTAAATTGTTGTAACCTGGGATTTGAGTTGCGTGTTATGGGAATTCCTGTAGCAAAAGCCTGTTGTTGCTAGCCAGGCTACCAGCAAGAGAAGTTCATTGTAATGTTAAACCATGAAAAACTTTTATGACAGGTTTTAATGGGACAAAAGGCAAAGAATTAAAAAGAAGCTTGAATTTTACGGGAGAGCTGGAATATTAAATTTTATGACCCAGAATGTGAAAGCTTCTGACACTGGATAATCAACTCAGTCTGTCCTGCAAGGAAAAACTAGATGTCTGAAGGTCTCTAGATATACTATAAAATAGATTTCCTTTCAGCATCAAATGCCCTGCCTTGTGTTAAAAAATCTGGGGATTTATTTTTCCTTTATTTCTTATATTATTGTTTACTAGTTGTTTGAGAATGAAGTGCAGGAAATCCCTTTCCTTCCTAGTTCCTCTTCTGCAGTTTATACCGGCAGCATCAATCAACTGCCTCAGAACTGGCTATAAGTAGGCTGTGACAAAGAAAGGTTGAAAATGGGAGTGGGAATTAAAGGCATCCAGTTGCCAAAAATTTCTACTAAAACTGTACTACTTTAGTAAATTTAGTAAAAATCTACTACTTTAGTGGCAGCAGCATAAAAAAAAAAACTCTAATAAAGGTACCATACAATATCACTGATTTTATACTTTAAAACGTTAAAATCTTACAGGAGTTCCAGCCACATATTCTATATACTTACTGCCTACTCCACTTTTCATCTCACTGCTGGGCTGTGACAACCACGTGGTTTGAAGAACACTGCCAGGTAGTATCTACCTAGAGGGTACCTCTTCCTGAGATACAGGAACATTTGCTTCAAAATTACTTAGTGTGAAAAGGGACTTTAAAACAACTCTTTCACTTGATTGCTTGCTCATATCACTAGATTAATACACACATACTGCCCAAGTCTATCCCCATCATGACTAACTTTTCAAGCATCTGTGAAGATGTGGAAGTATTTTATCTATGTCTGGATTATAGTGACTTTCTAGCCTGGAAATAATTTCCTGTATCAAAACAGGTGATACTTGATATGGATGGCTATCCAAAGAACATTCTGACAATCTGTATTTTGGCATTTAGTCTTCCAGGCAGTGACAAAAAGCAAGTGGATTGGGCTGTTACCCATGGCCCAAATTCATCATCTGTCAGATCTTACGAGGACTGCATGTTGTGTACCGATTCTTGCTTAAGATTCAAGATATTTGAGATTTTTTCCATATCTACAAACCATAGAGTAATATGTCTTCTAGATTAATGTTTTCCTTTCCAGTAGTAAACTAGAATTTTCATGAGTGTTTCCATAGGTATATATTCATTTTTGGGTAAAAGACTCTGAGGTGAATTAGTTCTTATCCAAGCTATGTCACAGTAGAGATTATGAAAAAAATGAGAAGCAACACAAATAGCCTAAGTACTCACATCGCTACTGAATTTTGCTGGAATACATCTATGAAAGCAATCTGAGATACTTTATTAATCAATGGAAGCACACACTACAGAAAGGAAATGACGGTGCTGTATTCAGTCATGCTTGGCTTTTGATATGGTGGTTTTGTAATAACACTAGTTTAACTAGAATAGTAACATTGCTGTCTGTGATGATTTACCTATTACACTATTTTTTATCCTCCTTAATAATTTTAAAAATAAAGGAGAAAAAAGATTCACAATATAAATCTTTGTTGCTAAAGATAAGGAAACCATTTAAATGCATATTGGGAGATATCAGATTATAAGCTTCTGAGTTAATATGATATATCCCCTTTGGCACCATTACTAGTCTCTGATGGCTATGATTGAAAGCATAAAAAAGATGTGTGAAAGGCTGTATGATGAGGAAATTGTACTTATAAAGGTGATGTTGGATGCCTTGAGCTAAGTATTCATTCAAAGCCCCCATCTCTGTTACCATCTCCTACAGGACAAAACACCTTTAACAGTACCTGATACCCTGAAGTCTAAAGTGTCATTCACATTAATTATGGTGCTTGCAACTTGATATATCAATCTGTGTTACCACCCATCTCTCAGCAAGACTTAACTGAACAAGACTTTTCTACTGAAAAAAGGTCATTGCTTTTCTTCATTTCAGGGTTTGTAATCTCATGCATTTTATAATGCCGAAATAATTGCTCCCACTAGGATATTGCCCAGCTGTGCTCAATTTATAATTTGTAATATTTTCCTTTCTGTAAGTCAACTGGTGGTACATTTTTATGGCATACTCCCAAGTGGATAATGATCCAAACCAATGTATTTATTTAGAGGATTGGATAAACTAGATCAAAATGCATCTGCAAAATATACAGAAAATGCATTCTGTTTTCCTAGTGTTTTTAAAAATATATTTCTCTTACTTCTGGTAGTTATAATGCTTAGTGTCTCTGATTTTCTGTCCCATTGTTAATTCACCAGGGAGGAAAATTGTCTCTTTCCAGTATGTGCCAAGAATTTTAAATATGGAAATGTCAAGATGCTGACTTCCATTGTCTCTGGGTCATGGAGACAGAAAGGTGAAGCTGAAGCAGTTTTAGAGTTTAACAAAACATGACTATGGTATACATTATGAGAAGGGCACAGGGGAGACTAAGGCTTCTCTGATCTCAGCTGTTAACTATTTGTATTTTCTATTTTAATTTACTCAGTCCCAGGTTTGACAAATGAATGTGGCTTCACTTGAAGGACCTGGAGAGAACTTAGCACAGCTGTTAAATGACAATGAATTAATATATTTGCCTCTATTCACACAATGGATTGAGGCCAGAGATGTCAATATACGTGAAAACTATTAATATAAGGCATAACTGCTGTCACTAACAATGTAGTTGTAACTCCTAATCTTAAAAATTAGTAGGTGGGAGAGATGAATGAGTAAGTGACTGACTTCTGTGATGGGGTTGGCTAACGAGGAGACTGTCCTGTGAAGCGGTTTTATTTGCCAAGGTGGCACTCTGTAACAAACAAACTGTAACGTCAGTTCTCTGCCAATGGATTTTCACTTACTACAAACGAGTTCGCTCTCTGCAGGATGAGGCATGCACATTTAAATCTTAGAAAGCTTTCTACTCATGCCATATCTCTGAATTCCCCATTGCATCTTAAAGCCAAGAAACAGCATAAAGTTTCTAAAGAGGTCCAGGCTGTCTTGGCTCCTCAGTTAATATTTAGCAGTAATGCAGTATTTTAGCTTGACTTGGACTCATGTCCTAGTCTACCATGTTAAGTCAAACAGACATAAAAACTATAAATCATAGTCTCACAGGTGATATTAGCAGCCATTATGCTTCCTGCCAGATCAATACCCCTAGGATGATGGCTTTTCCAGCTCTAGCAGTACTAAGAAGCACCCGTAAGAGAACACATCAAAAGGCACACTATTTTAAAACTAGACCAAGCTGCACTAGAAAAAAAATCCACACCTTTATATTTAACTAGACAAATAACATCTCCATCAATGACCAGATTCTCTCATGAGCTGAAAGATGCAGTTTAACTTTCTCTTTCAAAAACATATTAAAGCTAAAATGCCACTGCCTTATAAATGTCAGAAAGTAAACACTCATGGTAGAGTTTAAGCTACAGCTTCTCTTAAAGCAATGAGTTCATTGTTGCTGATAATGAAAAAGAACAGCTCTTACTCAAAGACTTTTTTGAGGGATTATACTCTCCCTTCTCACATATATACACTGTTTAATAAGAAATTGAGATAGATTTAAAATTGTCAAACCCAAACAAGGATTCTAGGGACACTTATAACCTAACAATTATTTTGTAGCTGGGTCTCATTTATCACTTTTAGTTGTGCAAGCCTGAGCCCTAACCACCCATGGTAGATAATACTTCCATGCAGCAAAATTCATTAACATTTCTATCTTTTTTAAATAAATAGACCACTTTTTCTTCTTCACACACTTTTATAGGTTTGTATTTCTCATCCACTATCTGCATTCACTGAATTTTGACGGATCACAAAAATCCCCAGAAGGGAATTCATCCATCTTATTAGCTTTGTATTCAGTGAAGTTTTCTGTCTAGCAGACCTCAGAGGATGACCCAAGCAATAAAGTAGTTAGGACTACTTACATTTTGATAGTGGTAGTGTAAAGATGGTGAGAACTTAATCTATCTTAATAACACACTGGTTTTGATACACTTTTGGGAACAGATACTGTCTAAAAGAAGCAGGCAGTGGTGGAAAGAACCCACCCTGCTAGTTTGGATGATGAGGTTATTCAGCATGACACCCACAGGAGGGAGACCAGGCAAATCACTTCATTGGCAGGGCAGCTGCTGTAACTTGTGATTTTATTTGCAACCTCCAGGGCACTGTGATTGACAACCAGACATAATATGGAGTGGCAGAATACCAACACCAATTACCCTGTGTCAGTTGAATTCACTGACTATAAGTGACTCCACCAAGTTCAGTGAGGAAATGTGTCCAGTTTATATCCGTTTACAACTGTACGGAGGAATCTAATTAACATATTGTGACGGGTAGAGTAGGAGCTTCAGGCAAAGTTTATTAGAGAAGCCCTTCCCTTGAGTCACAAAGGGCAGAAACACCCTCTTGCTTTCTAAACCCCTTCTCAGAGAGGAGTCTAAGTGTGAATGGATCCAGTCTTAGCCCCAGACTTTGTCAATGATTTGAGTCTAAAGGATTAAACAGGTATAGCTGAACCCTTATACAAGCTTAATCCTGCAGGATTAAGGATGGCAAACCAGATACATAAATATAAATAATTTATTATGATAATGATTAGACAGATCTTAATCAGAATCATTTACTACACAGTGTAGAAGCTCTAACTACTAGTATAGTACAGTGCACTGTGAAGCAATATTGAAGCAATTATATAAAATCAAGCAAACCCCAATTATTAAATAGAAATTAACTTTACTCACCCATACCAATGACTGTGGGCAAATCTCTTTCATTCAATCTCTAGGAGTAACCTCGACGGGTGGCCTCACTCAGGAGAGGAATCTCCACACACTCCACAAAACGATACAACAGAAGACTCTGCCATTAAAAAGTGGGACTGGGCTTTTATAGTATGAAGTGGTCAGTCAGATTTCTCCAGACCAGCTGTGTCAGCTCAGCAGTTTTAGATATATTAGTATCACTTGTTTTCTTCTTTATTGGGTACTTTACCATGTCTATCGCATCTTCACCTCACTATCAGGATGTTGAACTTTGAGATTGATAAGTCAGACTGGTTTCAGCATTATTCAACACTAGAAGCAGCATGAAGCCTCCTTTCTCCATTCACCACTGGTAGCTTTGCAATTTGTCATTGTTCAAGTTATTTTACCCCATTGCAGGCAGAACATCCTGCTACACATATTTCATTAAAATTCATTTATTGGTGACAGTATTTAAAACAGATAACTAAAGAATTACAAGTGTAGAAATATTATTTCATACTGATATAACAGAATATCAAAATACTGAGATAAACAAAGGATTTTTTACACTCTGTAAACAAAATCCTTCATTAAACAAGAAACTATCCACTTTTCTTGTTTAACTGTTTTTCAGGTCCTAAACACCATTCATTTATAATGGGGCAATCCAGATGCTCTGCTACCTTGCACGTGTCGTGACCATTTGTATCTCTATAATATAGGTGCAATTTTTATGTAGATCAGGTGCATTGTACTCATCATCTGGCAGTACATTAGTCCCTCTTGGCACACACAGTCTCTTGTATAAAATGATGTTCTTATGGCCAAAAGCATGGAAATGAGACTTTAAAGCATAAACAAAATATTCTAATATTAATCTGGCTGATGCAGGTAGTTATAGCTTTGGTTCCTACACCTGTCACACAATTAAGGACTCGTCTCTTATAGTGAGATCCGAATGATGTAAAGTAGTGCCTTGGAGTAAGAAGAGCTTTTGAAAGTTAGTGAAACATGATGTGTCACTCAAAGCAACCCATCATTACCAAAAAGACTACAGATGAAAAAAACCCAGACCTTAACTGTAGATACCCAGAAAGCGTGAACACAGCTTTAAGGGACTCCTAGGAATATCATAGTTGTTTATTAAATGTATAGAAAATTGTGCTTTGTTCCCACATTCAGTTAGTGAATATCTGCTTGTGGCACAATGTCTTTACCTGTCACCCACCAAGACAGCAGATTTCTCTTCCTTTCCGGTTATGTTTGGACACGAGACCAAAAAAACCTTCTGGAATTTTTCCCAAAGAATTCAGAACTCATCTCAGTCTTAACACGGTAAAACTGAACTTTCTTCCTAAGGGAATCATTCTTCCTTCTTCCAGCAATTTTTCTAATCAGCAAGCTCTAAATTACAGCTCAGAACCTTCACTTCCTTTTGACTCTTCTGTATAACCTGATCTGTCCTTGTTATTAAGATATCCTACAAAACTTGCCTCAGTTTCTACATAAAACATCCATTATTCTATTAGTATTGACAAAACTTGCCATATCTCAACAACTTAATCTATATATTTTCTTATCTGAGAGCAGGAGTTGTGTAAAATATTTGACTTTTGATTGTTGTGAAGAAGTGACACTTCACTTTCTTCTATAAATCCTTCTCTAGTTGCTTTGGATTCTTAACAGGTTCCACTTAGTTTAGGCAATCCATGAATAAAAACAGAG
Source organism: Cephalopterus ornatus (assembly GCA_013396775.1). NCBI lineage: Eukaryota > Metazoa > Chordata > Aves > Passeriformes > Cotingidae > Cephalopterus > Cephalopterus ornatus. Next base: position 38,485 of record VZRE01005989.1, on the reverse strand, counting down.
GCCTGACTATCATTAGACCACATAAAACACATCACCTTTCTTTGATGTGACTTTTAAAAAAAGATATACACATTGAGTCAGCCCTATTTTAGAAATGAATGCTTTCAATGAAGGAGCATCATGACTGGCTAGGAAATACAATTGTGCAAGTTTACCTTTTGTTATGGAAACATATATATATGTATTTGGGGAGATTAGTTTTAATCAAAAATCACTACATTTTGTTTTGTCTTTTTATGCAGTTTCCCACTTCTAAGAATGCAACTTTTCAAGATAGTATCTTCTGACAGGTTAGGCTAGCTCAGTTCCTATTTTTCTTGCACTTGTTACAATGCCTTCCTGAAGCAGTTTCCCATGGGTTGGATCAAAAGACCATGGAAGATTCTCATGCTCAGATCCAGCCAAAACCCCATAAAGTAAATTTCATTCATAAACCTTTATGGAATGGCTCTGTTAACACAGGCAACAACTCATCTTCACTGCAGCAGTCAATAATAAAGCACTCTTTCTAAGCTTCTGCCCTGACTAAATTACATTTCAACAAATCTTAAACTGGAATGAGCTCTTATTATGAAGTGAACAAAGGGCACTATTGTTTTTCTCTACATTAGTAATGGGCATACGTGCTTACATTGTCAGCTGTTATTCCTGACAATGACAACAGATGAAAAAGAATAGACATTTGCAAGATATGGCAAAACTACAGCATACCATAAATGTTAATAGCTTTATTCATTCCAGATCTGGAATGTGACAAAATGACTCATGCTGCAGAACAGGCTTCCTGGATCACAATGTGAGGTAGGAAATGAAATTAGAGATGTTTAACAGAAAGCATTCCAGCTCACCATCCCACACCCACTCTTGAAACTGTTGTCCAAAACGTGTCCCTCTCCTGAGGATTGAAAGAACATCTATAATTTTTTTCATGTTGTCTTTCCTTTTCCTCATTTTTACCTGGTGATGAAGGTCTGAATTACCCCTCCTGTTTCTCATGATAGTGGTTTTAGACCGAATGAAAACAAGAGCCACAGAAATCTGCACTAAAGGTTGCTCTTGTGGAATTTCCTTGCACATTTCCCTCCAATAAGATGCCAGCTTGGGGAACACTGCTCTGAACAGAAGCAGTATGAATGCTAAACAGACACAAAGTAAATGTGTTTTGGCATGGAATTAGATTGATCTCTCTCTGGTTTAATCTGCTAGTGTCATCATCTAATGGAATAAATTAAATCCTTTATTTGTTCTATGTCATCATATACTTCTATTTATACAGATAATACGGAATTAAAGAGAACTATATATTTATACAAATGCATAATGAGATAAATTCAAAACTTTAATGTTATCAGCATGTTGTTACCTCGGGTTGCTGAGGAGGAATTTAGATCCTGGCAGCCTTTGCAGAGTGTGTGATGGGAACCTTCTACTTTGTGGAGGTCAAGTGGCAATAAAAAAAGTAAGTGCCCTTGTGGTGACTGAGCCTGGGAACTGCACAGTTCCTCACCCAGGAGAACACATTTTTAGGAGTTTTGTTTAATAGGAAATTGTCTTTAATTTTATTTTTTTTTAAGAAATAAAAAAAAAAGAGGAAACTATACCATTTGTTTGGCAGCAAAAAGTGCGCTAAATAGTAACAGCACTAGTGGGTGTGGAATTTCCCAGTTCTAGGTATTAACATCGAGAAAAATAATACAACTACTTTTTTTATTGCCACTTGACTTCCATGGAGTAGAAGGTTCCCATCACACAGTCTGCAAAGGCTGCCAGGATCTAAATTCCTCCTCATCAACCTAAGGACTGGAATAGGGGAATTCTGCATAAACTGTTCCCAATGCCGAAGCCTTGCTGGAAAACCTGCCACAGATTCTGTGGATGCCCCATCCCTGGAAGTGTCCAAGGCCAGGTTGGATAGGGCTTGGAGCAATCTGGTCCAGTGGAAGGTGTCCCTGCACATGACAAGGGGTTGGAATTGGATGATCTTTAAGATTCCTTCCAATCCAAACCATTCTGTGATTCCATGATATACAATAACTCTTCATTTGTTCTCTCCTGCTCCTTTGCCTGCTGTGGGAGGCACTGTGGGGACTGGTGAGTCTCAGAGCACCACTTTGGGCTTGAAAACCCCTGCCAGTGGCTCTTCTGCCTGTGGGTGAGATGGAAAAGCAGATGCCAATTTATCAGAATGCAATTTTTTATTCTTCTTCTTCTTTTAAAGGGAAAGTTTAGCATTTGAAACAGGAGTTCGAGGAAAGGTCACCCTTTAAGTCATTCCAGCGTTTAGATAGGATAAGCACAGCATTGTGTGTTAAATAAAATCACAATTATTCTTTTGGGGAGAGCCCCCCAGGCTCAGGGGAGTGGGTTGGGGGGCTCCCAGGGCTCAGGGGAGCAGCCAGTGGCACCTCTGCCTGCTTGTTGTTTGGGTTCCAGAGGGGGTTGTTACCCTAGGGTGGGCACAAAGGGGAATGTTACCCTTTGAGGGGGAGAGGGGACATGGAAGAGGTTGTTTACTTGCTGTTGTTATTGGATTCTTTTCAGTCAAGTTCATCATTTAAGGACATTTTGAAAGGAACAACTTTCAAGAAATGAAAAATGTGACTTTTCCTCTTTCTTACTGGCAGCTTAAACTGTTTTTTGAATGTGAAAGATGCTTCTCTGGAGTCTGTTCACATGACAAAGTTTAGCTTTCATGTTCCTTTTCTTTTCATCACTGTCATTATTTAAGTATCTTATAATATCTTAATATTCAAAAACAGATAATATGATCTTGGTTGAACTTTTCAATTCCAAAGGGTTGTTCTCTCATCACACATGAAGCATGGAAAATTTCTTTGAAATATTTTTAGAAGAAAGTTTAGCCCCAGAGTTAATTATAGGAAAATGTGCTTTTATAGGAGGGAGGGATTTATAACTAATCTTGAAAGACTGAATCATTAGTTTTTTCAAAGGGAATGTTTCTCAATAAAAGCATGAAAAATTATTTCAAAAGCAAGCAACTCTATCTTTCTCAAAAGTCACAGAAAACTCTAAAGGACATCGAAGATGTGAGTAAGTACCATACCAGATGGACAGGAAAATAAACACAATATAAAGGTCAGTTTAGCACTGGAAACCATGAGGGGAGCTTTTCCTGAACAATTACAGCAGACCATCATAATGAGGTCTCTCCAAGAGGTGAAAAACCAGCATTCAATGATTAGACTGGCCTATTATTAAGAATCAGAAACAATGTTCACATTCTTAGACCATAAAGTAGGAGATATGGCAGGATTTTTTCCATATATGTTTTATTGCTTACCCCAATGCTTTAGGAATAAAAAAAAAAAATTATGAAATACAATAAGGCAGAATAAAAAACCCCATGTCTCTCCTTGTTTTTTAATATATATATATAAAAATACCTAATGCCTTTCAAAAATTTATGGAGGTGATTCTGGGTTACTCCGGGATATTGGAATTCCCACAAAATAGCTACTACTGTCTCTTGACTCAGGCCATGATACAGTCACCTCACAACAGGCTGTGAGGTCACACTGGCGACTTTATAGAGAACTTCCACTACCACTTGCTTGATTCTGACTATGTTGAGTTAGGGCAGGCTCAGAATGGCAGATCCTCTTTTGAGAAGCACTTTACATCACCACAATGCAAAAGTTATGTACACTGTAGCAGTTTTTCATGCCACTAACTAGAAAGCAGTGAAGTTGAAGATTTTAAAGACCTTCTGACAAGCAGTGTGTCATAGAGGAAAGAATATGCTCCGGTAAAAGGCAGTGGGAAGGATTTCAAGTTGTGTGAATAAATAGTCACTTCTACCTGCTCAGAAAAGAAAATATATTCTGTAACAACTAATCTCTGATTTATTTCAATAGGATTCTTTTGAAGGATGTCAGCTTAATAGCTTAGGTAAAGGAAAGACACTTTGGATTTATAAATATGAAGGTCCTTTAATATTAAAGTTTGCCAGCATGAGGAGCTGAAGGAAGTGATTTGGGCATAGAGACATACACAGTATTATGTATATAAAAAAAGAATAGCACTGCAGGCTGTAGTAATTTTTTCTGCTCAATAAAACTTTGTTAACTTGGGTTAGAATATGACTCATGCAGTGTCAAGGACAGATAAGAAAGTAGAGCTTATAAAAACAAAGATAAGAGTTAAGCAAAGGAATATATACATATTAACAATTCATCATATTTAGATGTGGTTTACATATTATTATTGACTGAGACAGGAGTTAAGATTATGGTTGCTTTTTTTTTTCTTTTAAGTCAAATTTAGGAATAGCTCAATGCTATTTAGACTTGGTACAATGGTATGATGTACAATAATGTGTCCATTGACAGCTCTTTTGCCTTAGTATATATTAAGAGTGGGAATCACCTTAATTTTGCTGTTTGAAATTTAAATGCCTAGATTAGTCAATCATTCAGGTTCCTTCTGTAGTCAATGGGCACTTTCAGAGGGTGATTCATCCCACACTAACACAGGGTTGGCTGAATCATCCCCCCAAGATGTCGCTTTCCCTCCAAGAGCTACACTTTTCCTACGAAGAAAGAAAAAAAACAACCATGTGGCCTCTGTTTCCAATTCTAACTACTAAATGCAGCTGAAAGTTCAGGCATCAGTTACTGAAGAAACTGCTGCACACAGCCCATGGGCGAAAGAGTACTCACAGGGATTGTCTGGTGAATAATATCAAATGACAAAGGCGCTGGGGAGGCTTGTTGGCAGATCGTTAACCAGCTGCAAACAGAAGGATGTTTGTTGAGCCATATGCAAAACCATAGTGCTATATCATTTTAAAAAATGACTGTCATTGATCGTTGCGTAAAATAAAACTGCAGCTTTTGCTTTCTTAGCTCTGTGACAGCAGCTTTAATTGGGGTTTGGAGGGGATAGTGGCTGCTTGCCAGTGCTATATGCAATCATCCAGCTGTTCAGACAGTTAAAGACCTTAAGATGTTATAGCAAAGGAGCTGGCAGACACTCAGTCTGCCTGCTAGAGACCAGTGATCATCCTAGCAAGCTATTTAAGACTTTATTTAATATGGCAGTCATTAACAGTCAGAGATAAAAGGAAAAAGCACCATGTAATTGATTAGCTAAAACTGCACAAGTTTATACATATTAAGGTGCTTCACTATGCATGCCATTGCCTTCATCTAACAGCACCTTTTACTTTTTAATTTGATTAAACTACTAAAAGAACCTAAATCTCTAAATATCTATTTGATATTGACAGCACAGGATGCTGACAGCTGAATTTAATATTAAGAGGCAATTATTGCATAAACAAGCAATGGACTCTTAAGTCCCCAGTTTGAAAATCTTGGCCCCTTATACATGGAACCTGGTGCTCTGGCCCTGATGAACTGTTCCTTCATCAAAATGGTAACCTGAAGGATCAGTCTGTTGGAAAAAGAAACCATTTAAGGAATGTGTTATGATAAGATTGTATACAATTATATCAAGACTAGGAAAAAGATATCAAAAAAATACCAAATCATAACTGTCTTTGTTCCTATCTCTGCAGCTCATATACAATGAAAGAAAATATGTTCAACTTTAAATAGAAGTAAAACTGCTTCAGAAATATGCTTATAGTGGAACAGGGTGTGGGAGGTTATTATCTGTTGATAGCATTTTGACCTCAGTAGCTTACTGGCACATTCATTAATTTCAGTGGGCTACATTGCTATAGATAAAAATTGAGCTGTACCATGCATTGTTCTGTGAGTAATGGCATGTAATTGTTACTGTAGAAAGATCTTATTTTACTTAGCTTTTTCTTTAATGTACTGAAAGAGAAGTAATAGGTTTGATTTTTTAAGGTCGGGAAGAAACAGGGTGACCGCAGTTTCAGTACTCAATCACACATTAAAGAGCTATTTTAAACTGGTTTATATTCTTTTACACATTTTATATTTATTGGGTAGCTTTTGATACTTTGTATTAGTCCCATACCTAAGACCTTACAAACAGTCATGAGTTTACTGTGCTGTAAGAAAATGTGGACTGATAAATAACAAAGCATATAAAAATATTTTGTCTCTGACATCTTTATCTTGTTGTACCATCCACCACAACTAGAACTTCTTTCATATCTCTAGTTACTTCAACTCTGGCTTTTTCAAGCATTACAGATCTGTTGCAGGGGAAGTCATTACCACTTTGGGCCTTTCTAACAGCAAGCACACTGAACCCTGCATTCTGATGAGCTGAGTTTGCATCCTACAGAAGAAGAAAATCAGCTAAATTATGTGACAAAAACAAAAATTAAGAAAGTTTAAAAGACAATATAATTGTGTTAACGTGTCAGTCATCTTAGCAGTTGTTTCTTGAATTACTGCTAGAAAAGCTCTGAAAAATCAAATTCCTTCTCAGGTGGGAGCTTGCCCCGGGGAAGTAATTTTGAGAGAAACTTTGGCAATTTTACACCACCACCTCCACTTTAGCTGAGTTACTAACTGGTACTAATTGAAAACTGATTGGTACTAACTGGATAATTAACACCTCTGCCTCTTCAAGCAATAATACAAATAATTCAGTAGTATCCCAAGTCTGCAAGCACATCGTTATTCTGGGGTCCCTGCTTCCTTGTGTTAACTCATTAGTAAGTAGGCTGCAAGGTCTCCCAATGGTGACATCATCCGTCTTGTTTGCAAATAGTCAAACGTCCTGTCAGTGCACAACAAATAACAAATACATCATAATAACCGCCCATATCAGCCCGAAGAGGTATGCATAAGAAAACTTCTGAGAGCTTTACACATTTTGTATCGTATGAAAATGGAGATTCGTGTAAGAGCAAGAGTGTATGATTTGATGGGGATCTCAGAGCTACAAGTTTCTTTTTTCTCCGCTGTAAATTATTATAATATTTTCTGGTCATATGGTTAAGGAAGGCCTGAATTATTTTTTAATAGGTCCCACATGTCCAAGGCCATTATAAATAACTATAGCCTACATGACCTTAAAAATAGAGCTCCAGAATAAAACTGATTAGAGAATAAATGCTAGGCCTGAGATGCCCTGAGGGTTTGCTGGGCGAGGTCCCTGTGCCAAGATTCATTTCAGAGTGCCCAAAACTTCATGAAGATTACAAGGTCATGTACAAATGTAGATCCTAGAGTCAAGGATGGGAAACACTAGTTTAATGGGGAAAATTAAATCAATACAAACAAATAAAAATCCCCCAAGTTTCAGAAGACCACAGAACTTCTCTTTTATTTTTATACAGTTTTGATCACACTCTACACACTCTAGTGGAATGATCTAAACCAGTATTATTTACCAGAAACTTTAGGATAAAGGCTGAAATACTAGTGCTCTTTTATTCAAGATAGCAATGGAAGGATGTGGATTTGTTGTCTAAACACATCAGTAGATTTTTTCCTTCCGTCTGGTAAACACGGTTCAGCTTCTGATGTGCAGCTGCTGACACAATATAGCCAAAAAAAAAAAATGGATTCATGAATATGGGATCCTGGTTCATGTAGTTTCCTTGATCTAATAATAAATCTTCATTTCAGCACTCAACTCATTTATTACCTAACTGAAAATATGCTAAGTGGCATTGTTTGTTTCTATTTTGAAACAACTGAACATGATGATCTGAGGAAGAATTTACTGATGTGTAAAAGGAGAGCAATGCACAGCAATGATACTCTTCTTTAGATTTCTGCAGTGCAGGGCAAAGTAGAAGCTGTCTTGAAGGTAGTGTTATAATAACACAGTAAGATTTCAGAATGATATGTATGACAGTGACATTGTGCTTTTTTGGGGTCACACATGAAAAATGCATGGGTGACTAATCTCATCAGAGTAGAAGAGAGGGACCCTAGAAGGGGTCATTTGTTATTTTTTCCAAACAAGTCAGTTCTGAGATGGGCCCTCATGTTTTTATCTGCAGCAGTCCTGCCCCTTCAACCCAAAGTCGGGGATTTTTTGAGCAGAAACTGCCAATCAGGACTAATTGTCTTTTAGTTTTACAACAGTGAAAAATGATTTTTAGAAGCTATGACTCATTTTACCCTAACCCAGACAAGATTATTCCAAGCTGTGCAACTGGTAGGAAAAACCCAGCTGTGCCAAATCATACCCATCTGTTTGAAAACATGTAAAAGAACTGCTCTGGACACAACATACCAGATGCATGAAGCCAAGTATCAAATAAATAAAGAAAGCAATCTGAGCTGCCTTGGCAAAAAGTTGTCTCACACTGAGAGAAAAAATATTATAGACCACACCCATGAGTGATGTCAGTTCTATCAAACAGCACAGAAGAGCATTAATATACATTTACTTTCTTTCTACTTTATATATTGGATACAAACTGGTTTGCTTAATACTTTTATTAACATGTTATATAGAACATAAACTATAGTAGAGCATCGTCTGTGACTTCAAACAAAAAATCTTACAAATCCATGCTTAAGATGTAACACGGGAAGAATTTATACACCGAGGTCCATGACAGCATTCCTCAGGAACTGCTTGGGTAGCACAGGGTCAAGAGCTCTTTAATTTTCAGCTGTAAAATTTATTAAGTGCTTGAAGTTCTGCTCTGAGCACTTCTAGAGAGGTTATCTGTGCACCATGTCCTAGAAACTCTCCCTTGCCTAAGTCTGTAGAGACTAAGAGACTTGGCATCCCTGAAGATTGCTTGGATCCTGCTGCCTATGCCACAGTCTACACAGGATGTTCACAACGTCCCGCACATTGTTCAGAAAGGCACTGTGCAACTGATGATTTAGCAAGACTCACAGGGACTCCTTCTCAGCTGACAAAAGAAACACGATTCATATTTCTACTTCCCTACTTTTGATGTAAATAATAATCCTTAGTTTCAACTGCCAAATCATAATCTTGCATTCATGTAATTTCTTCAGGTGGTCATATGCAGCCTTTGTGGAATGACAGTGGAACTAAAATGCTTATTTCTTTCATGTAAACACTCAGTAATAAATATCTCTTTCCAATTTACATCCTTCCATTATTTCGTTATTAATTTTATGCACTTGTTAACCTTCAAAATGAGCAAGGTCTCCATATAATGAAAATGATAGGAAGATGATCCAGTGCTTCAGGCTGTTAATATTCAATTCCAAATTAATAAGACTATTATCAATTAGATTAGCTGACCTGCTGGTGTGAGTTGCATTTGCCTGGGTCCTCCCCTTGAGCACTAGTTTTGTGAATGGCAGTGGACAATCCTATACTTTTCCTCTCAAAAGTCTGATTAATAAGAGCACCCACTATAATAACCTTTAAGATAATGAATAGACTGTCCTAGCTCCCAGCCCTGTCCTTATGTGATCAGTCAAGCATGAATGGCAAAAAAGTTACTTGGAGACGAAAATAAATGAACATATTGTAGTAGGTAATTAAAGAGGATGCTTTGATATTCTGCTAATCCTGTTTAGCCTCTCCTGTTTTCCTTGTCTGCCAGCTACAGAATTACTGCTGCCTATTTATACAAGAAAAAGAAGCATTAATTTGTGATGAGGTGTGTGTTCATTAGTTAGTATGCAAACTTGAATAATGCTGAGGCACAAGGCATAGCACATTTATTACAAAATATTCTCTGTAACTGCCCCTGTCTGTGTGTTCATTTATGATGTGAGTTCAGAAGTGTGCGGCCTCACCTCGAGCACTGTGTTCAGTCTTGGGTACCACAACACAAGAAAGATGTTAAGGTGTTAGAGAGTGTCCAAAGGAGGGCTGCAAAGATGGTGAAGGGCCTGGAGGGGAAACCATGTGAGGAGCAGCTGAGGGCACTTGGTCTGTTCACCGTGGAGGAGACTGAGGGGAGACCCCACTGCAGATACAACTTCCTCGTGAGGGGAAGAGGAGGGGTAGGCACTGATCTCTTCTCTGTGGTGACCAGTGACAGGACCTGAGGGAATGGCCTGAAGTTGTGTTAGGTGAAGTTTGGTTGGATACTAGGAAAAAGTTCTTCACCCAGAGGGTGGTTGGGCACTGGGACAGGCTCCCAGGGCAGTGGTCACAGCACCAAGGCTGCCAGAGTTCAAGAAGCGTTTGGACAATGCTCTCAGGCAGATGGTGTGATTCTTGGGGATGGTCCTGTGCAGGGCCCAGAGTTAGACTTGGGTGATCCTTGTGGGTCCCTTCGGACTCAAGATATTCTATGATTCTCTATTTAAATCTCATTACATGCATAGACTGATTTGGGGTTATAACTATATCTGAAACAATAGGATTGCTCATATCTTGGACTTTTTTCAGATATATTTTTTAATCTGAGGCAACCCAAAGAAAATCCTGATTCTGTTTTTTAATTGTTGTTTTTTAATTACTGGTTTTTAATTATTTTTTCATTAATTAAAAAAGACCCTTTAAAGTAGGCTCAGATATTGGGCAGTATAGGCTATAGATCAGGACATTAAGACAGAGTTGAGATACACTTCCCGTCTGCAGTGAGAAGGTGTGCATCAGCTCAGGCTCAAGATGTGCTAAGCTGCTATGGGACACTCATATCAAAGCTGGCTTGTTCTAAATCGCTGCAGAGGAGACAAGATATTTATGCACATAGTCCTGATGTCAGTCCTTTACTAAATCTAGCCCTTCACCTCTCTGCCTTTTTTTTTTACGTCTCTTCTTTTCCTTCTCTATAATAGGGATTGTACTTATTTCTTGAGAAGTGTCTTGAGTGTTCCTGGTGACAGAAGCTGAGTGAAGTAAGATCAGTTCTTTGCACTTTTGATCTCTGAAGAGAACACGATAGAAACTTTATGGGAAACATCTTCGAGGATCTATTTCACAGGATGAAAGCAGAAAAAGATAACATCATAGTAATGAGTTGTCAGAGTTCTAAAGGGTCTTGAACATTTAAAAATAGCATGCTACTAAGAGTGGTTTCTCATCTTTCTCTTTAAGTTGCCTGAATAGCAAAAGAAAAAGCAAGAACCACTACACTGAATTTCAGAAAAGGTTCCCATGGAGATTTGGGGACTAGTGATCAGACAAATTAGTGGAATATATAAGGCAGAAAACTTTCAGAAAGTACATGGATAAATATGGTATCAGTGAGAAAAATCAATGTGAATTTTGTAGAGAGAAGTTTGGCCTTGCTCATCCTTTAAAGAATCAATAATCATTTGCTATTGTATATTTGTGTTTCAAAAAGCTTTCAACAGCCCATCAAAGAGATCAAATTATTGTTCCTTTCTAAGATTCTCTTGTGAGCAAATACTCAAAAAAAAGATAGAAAGGGTAGGAATAAATAATCGGTTTTGTCAATACAGGGAAATCAGTCTTGGAGTCTCATAAAGATTCGTGCTGGGTGCTGTATTGCTACATGTATACATAAATTATCCGAAGAAAGACTAAAAATGAAGGGGCAAAGTTTGTTGATAGTATAGAGGGCATACGGAACTGAAAAAGTTGTTAATACAACTGCCAGTAAACTCTCAATATCGAGTTACCTCATGTGTTAAAATTTAGTAGGAGAGATTATTAAATGTGGAGAAAGTTAAAAAGGATGATAGCTATGTAAAAGGTAATTTTATGTTTGGAGTGAGGTGCTCTAAACTGTCCATTACATGTGAGGAAAGAGATTTCAGAGGTCTAGTAGCTGAGCTTGTGAAAATGTTAGTTCAGGAGTCAATGATGGTCAACAGAGAAAATGGGATGTTTATGGATTATTGGGAAAAAAACCAAAGAACCAAAGAGAAAAGCATAATGGCACTTTGTGGACACGGATCCCAGGTGCTGTTGGCAAACCTGTCTCCCCACTTCTGCAAGGATATAACAGAAAAAGTACAGAGAAGAGAAATAATGATGAAAAAAGTTTACAGAGCAACTCCCAGAGAAAGGATTACGCAGACAAGGACTCTTCAGGCCAGAGGAGACACTGTAGGGAGCTTTTGACAGAACTATAAAATCATGAGTGAAACTGAGAAGGTAGAGAGGGGACTAAGGGTTATTTCTCATAATACAAGAATTAAAGGAACTCTGATGAAAACTTGCAGACCAAACAAATTAATGAGGGTATACAGATGAAGCTGAAGAGTTCATTGACATGTGAAGCTGTAAAGAACTACACTGGTAGCTGCAAAATGAGATTAGAAAGCTGGGTGGATAATAAAGGCATCATAAAAATATTAAAACCAGAATCTAAACTCCACCTTTGCACATTCACAAGCTGGGGATCGTTGGACTGGTATGAGGAGGAAGTTTGCTGTTTGCCCTGTTTTTCACGAGTCACACCTAGAAATTGGTTACTGGTCATTCCTGGAGCATCCTGCAAAGTTGCATGAAGATCTGAGCCACTAAGACCATTCCTATATTTTAAGGATCACTATTAATTTTTCACTTGTGAGAAGCTGAAGTCAAGCTTTCTGCCCTTTCTTTTTTTCAGGTTAGCAATGCCACAGTGTAGCTGCCTCACATGAAAAGGTTAGTTCTGAGCCTTAAAGGAAGTGCAGAAATGTTCATGTTTAGCCCCAGAAATGATGCTCTTCATTTAAAACTACAGAATAAATCTCAACAGGAAAAAAATTAATTTCTCCCTTATAAGTTTGTTTCTAAAATGCACTACACTATTAAACATGTCATAGTTTATTCCAGTGCAATTGCTATTCTTTTAAACTGGAAATAATGTCCTACAAGTTGTATTTGAACAAACTCAGTAAAAAAATATGTACTCCCCTTTCTCCTTCCCCCTTTCTGTTTCTAATGGATAATTCTAAATGAGCTGAAGTTTAAATTCCTTACATGAATAGACACAACAGACAAAGAATCACATGAATTTAAAGTAAGTGACGTAAAGTGAATGTTTATTCATTAGTAATGAGTTTTATGCATCTGTAATAAGCATTCCCCTCAAATTTGAAGGTACCTTGACAGCTCACTATGAACTTCTCCAAGTTATTTAGCATACTAGATAAGATTAATTTAACTTTATTGTCTGAGTTGTGCAAAATAATAATTGTGGTATTATATAACTGCATTTTCCTCTTTTATATTTTTTCTTTTAATTAGAAAAATAAAGTGCTAAAACACGTGTTCAGGAAAACAGTAAAGTATGTATTTAACTGCAATACAATTTATTCATTGAGATGTGTATTTGTTGTTACCATGGTCTTACATGCTTTGCTGAAGCTGAGATTTTATGAATAAAACAGAAATTCTAATGAGGGCAAGCAAAAATAGCAAAGGACCTAAAAAGCTGCATTTTGGTGCAGCTCTGTCTTCACTTCCATCTCTATTGATTACATCTGGCCAGCTGACTGCACCTATTCAACATTCACTGCAGGGGTGGAGCAAAAATCAGACTGGAAGACTTGAGGGTTGTATTATAAAAGTAATTTGCCTGCATTGTGCATACATATTCTGATCCCCCTGTTATGGCTGTAAATGTTACATGGCTGTGATGTAAACAAAACATGTCAGAAAAGAACCCTAACTTTTCTGCCTGGTAACTTCCAATAATTCCCTGAGAGGGTCCAGAAGGGGCAATGTACCATGGTGCTGTTCTAGCTCTAAAGATTCTGGGTTGCAAAGTGCAGGCGCTGTTCCAGGGCTGGGAAAAGTATGGATAGTTTTAAGCCAGATATACATATGGAGAAATACTGAATTTCTCCTTACAGAATGTCTACCTTCTGGATGAATTTATGCTTAAACTGGCAGACATATTATTGAAGTACTGTCGTTTTTTACAAATGTCATTTGCATTGCTCTTATTTTGATAATGAAAAAAGATACCTTGCAGCAACAATTCTCATTCTACCGTGGAGGACAGGAAACAATAAGTCTTTTCTTGATTATTTCAACTATTGAGCAAAATGCTTCAGAATCAATAAAAATGTGAGATTGATATGTTAAAAACATTGCTAATGCACTTCATTTCTCAAAAAAATTAATATTATTTTCTTTTTGAAACTTTCATCACAATTCAATTAAAACTATTTACAAAGCTGAAATAAAACTTTTGTGCAATGTTAGGACAATTTTCTTAGACTTCAGTGGCAACACATGAACATCATTCAGACAAAACACACACAGTGTAAGTCACTTCACCCCCGGAGCAGTGTCTCTGTTGTGTCCAGGCCAATGTGGGCACTGAAAACTGACTTGAGGTCTGAGGGTTTCATCTTACTCTGGCTTTGCATCACAGCCTGTGCAGTGCCACTAACACGAGTCACCCCTGCCCTGGCAGGAGTCGCATTCAGCTCAGAGTTGCAAGTTGTGTGAATAAAGACTGTCCGGATGAATAGCTGTACGGAACACATTAACACATCAATTATGCCAGTTTTTGTTTCCACTATTCTAGATGGCTTTGATCCTTCCTCTTTCAGGTGAAAAGGGAAAGGCATAACAAAGCCTTTTTATGGTGTTGCAGCCTAGAATACCAACGGTACAAAAATTTCAGGACTTGTTTAGTTTTCTTCTGTTGGGACAGATCCCCTGTTGCTGCAACTTTTCATGGCTACATTGAACTAATTTGACACCACCTGTGAAATATCTTCCTTTCATTCTAATTCTTATAATTTCATAGACCTAGACTAACATTTAATAACTTGCGAGAGCCACGTCTCTAATTTTTGCACAGAAATGTTTAATCTCCTGATCGTCACTTTTTGTCTTATATTCTGTTGTGTTTTCTTGTTCTTTTCCTGGAGGAATAATGCTTGCTAGTTTGTTTTCATTATTGTCACAGCTGTAGACATTATTTAACACATTAGATGGATTCATTTAAAACATTTATGTTTCCAAAAATGTAACAACCCAAATATAAGAAATGTGAAGAGGTTTTGTTTTTTCTTTTTTCCTATGATTGATTGTTGCTCTAACAGGAACAAAAGTTGAAGGCTTAAGGTCTCATTATAAATAAAATTTATGTTCCAGACACTGATTCTCTGAATGGTCCCCTAGATCCCTGAGGTCTCCTTGTGCAGATATGACCAATTTGTGAGTAATCTCAATATGTTAATGTGAAGATTGCAAACCCCTTTGCTGTTCTGTCTGGTGGGTCTTGTTTGATTATGGATAAATTTACTGCCATTGGTGTAGAGAGAATATGGGTCAGAAAATGAGCAAAGTGTGAACCTGAGGAAGCATGAAGCACAAAAAGAGAGAGAGAGAGAGATGAATGTTTTCATTTGCATTCCTTGGAAGAAGACATTCACTTTATCTTCAAAGTTGTATTATTTTCAAGCCCACTTGTATGATTTTCATTGCATTTTTTAAAAACAGTGAGCAATTCCTAGAGCTTGTTGAAAATCAAATAAAGAAGCAAGGAAGAAAAAGTCAAGAGAACAATTTTATGACAGAAAATATTGCTTTTTGTAAATGAAAATGCTTTGTCAGAGAAGATTTCAGTATCTTATGAGTTTCAGAACATTTTTTTTTTTTACTTCCTTATTTGAAACTTTCTCTTTTCATCCCAATAATGTCAAAATATTTCATTATGGTATTGCTAAAATGTTTATTTTGGTATACTATATTGCAATGTTTTGTCACTATGAAATATATCCGAATAGTAGCTAAAAAAAACCTAACACTTTGGTAATGTCATTGCAGTGCTTTCATACTAACATATTTTAAACTTTCCATTGCATGAAATAAGAAAGTTGCACTTTTTAGTACTGTTCAGGGTAAAATTTTAGAACCTAATAAGATCTAATAAGTATTTTAAATTGTAATGCAAATGAATCAGTAAAGTAATATATGAGTGGATTTGTGGTGGGTTCTTTTCTTTGTTTCTTTGTCTCTTTTTGTTTTTTGTTTTGTTATTGTGCTGGAGTGTATCCTATAAGGTTTTGGTTTTTTTCACATACTTGTTTTAGGCACTTCCGTTAATTTAAAGCAATTAATAAACATAAATTAAGTGTATGTGTATGATGGGTATCAGCATGAATACTGTGGACTTTTCAGCATGGAACACTGTTCTCAAACAGATAAGGCAAATAAAATGACACAGTTGTTTAATACCAGTGCTGATTTTGGGGACAATCAGTGCCAGAGGTGGCAGTGGCAGAGATGTAGTAGGGAGATAGTCACCTTATGAATATGGAGTTTACTGTAAGCCCTTTCAGTGTGGTTTGCACTCTTTTTTTAGCCAGTTTTCCCATTAGTACTCTACTGTTTGCTTAGTCCAGTAAGGAGAACTGGACTCTGTATTTAGTAGTGTCAACTCCATTCATAAACACATTTGCAAAGTGAGAACCTCATGACCAGTTTCCTCACCAGAAATACATAAAACTGTTGTAATATAACACTTGATAGCAAAAGGGGTATTGACTGAAGAACAAAACACTGTAGAGCTGAATGAATGGTACTTTCAAGTTGAAATGACAACTCTTTTTCTAAAAGTTGCATTGACTGTTGAATTTAACCTGTTTCCCTTAGCCCAGCTTTACTTAAATGGTGCAACTTAACATTGGAAAGAGCGGTCTTTATATTAATAATTTCATTTTGTCAACTCCCTTCCTACAGTGAGTATTTGTTTTTGCAGCCATAATGACAAAGTGCACGAGTTGTAGGTGACAGGCTGACATATACAACACATAGAAGATAAACATGTCCAACGTACAGCTACATACCCACATTACCCTTCTGCCAGGCACTGGGAGGGCAGTAAAACTGTTGGACGCTGCCCAGGTGAAACTTGCCTGCCACCACTTCTTAATTATACATGTAGTGCCCATGCCTCCAATTTACTCCTTTTATTAACAACTAAACAGAAAAACATCTGTGTATTAAGGAAAAATACTGCATTACAAAATAGTTGTCAGGACTGTTGTTTCCTAACCCTTCGGCAGACTCTTCAAGGAACCAACCTGGGATAAGGGAGGCTTAGTATCCATCTTTTTCATATAAAACTGCAAGAGGACACTCAGAGTTATTTTAATTTCCAGCTCCATGAACACTTCTTAAGTTCTAACAAAAATAAACAGCAAGAATGAATAAAATTACCAGCGTATATATGTATTGTGAAATCATCTTATGCCTTCTGAACATGCATGTGTTCTGTGTTTACCTCATTGTAGAGGGACAATTAATTGGTGGAAATAAGCTATTTTATTTTACTTTCTGTTTGAAAAGCAAATAGATGTATGTTTGAGGGAAGGTTGTTTACATATTTCCCAAGTTGCTTGTTGCTCTTTCTTTCAGTGTCTGCTTACACTTGAATTTGTGTTATGCATCTGGCAGCAGACTCAGCCTTACGTGATTTTAGCTTGGAGCCTTCTGGTGGAACAGAGATACTTGTTTGTGGTGCTAGTTCCAAAAAATGATCATGTTGGACAAGCTGCTCCCTATACAGGCCATACCAACACTGCAAATGCAGCGGCTTGGAGAGGGCAGGAGAAGGTCAGGTATAGGCCAGCACTGGTTGTATATTGGTGATTCTCTGTTCCTGGGTTTATCCTGTGAGATGATCATGTCATATTTTCTCTGCAACTTGGTCTGTAACTGTACAGTAGCATGCATGTAGCAGCTTAATCCAAAAATCCTTTAACAAGGTCCTCCACTTTTGTGTTTTCATGGTTCTGAGGACACCCCCATCCCTGCCCACCCCTGCCCAGAACCACTCTGGCACCTCTGCACCTGCTGACGACTGGGGCCATCAGCCCCTTCTCCAGAAATGCTGCAGAAGGACCAGCCTCCATCCCCCCGCAGCCCCGCACTGCCCAGCCACGGGTGCCACAGAGCTGGGCCCCCCCAACAGTTCACATCCCAGCCTCAGAGATCCACAGCACCCCCAGCCCCAGCCCCACGTCCCGAGGGAGCTGCCCTGCTCTTGCTGTGCCCTGAGACGCGTAAGAATAGTCAAATTAATAAAATGAGGTTTGTCCTGATGTGTTAAAGGACCATGCTGAGTAATTCATACGCAAAGTGATTTGTGACTGTGCACATAACGTTTGCTGGCAGAACACCTCAGTGCTCTGCGGAGATACAACTCTGACTGGGTTTCCTTCAATCTTTCAAATATAAGAAATTGGATTCAATGCACTGGGCACGTCTTCCTTGCAAATTTTTGGAAGTGTAAAATACTGTCAATGCTGTTAGGAGCAGAAAAAATATATTTTTGAATTAATATATAAGTTGTTCAGACTTGCTAATATATTTTAATCACGAACAGACCTGACTAAAAGCTTCCTTTTAACTCTGCAAGTAATTGAAGAATTTCAAAAGACAAGAATGACCTCTTGCTGTGTTTTTCCTTCATTTCTGTTGAGAGAAAAGATTCAAATCTTCTTTCTAACTTCCCCAATCCTTTTTAGTCATTAACCCTTCAATCTAAGTGCAATTATTTAAAATATTTTGGTGGAAATCCCTCTTTAATCAGAATAATTTATCAGAGCACTTGACAGGTCAATCTATAGATACACTTGAGGATGACAATAATTAAAAAGCCATTGAAAAAATGTATTCAAAACCAGGTTTTCCTGGCACATATTTTGAATGTGAATTTAATGCTTGCTGAGAATCCCGACAGTCCAGTCAGTCCAGGAAGATGAAGTCTGACTTTTTCCACAGAGAAGCACTTGCTCGAAAAATACCCAAGTGGAGCCTTGCTTCAAGACTAGTCTTAAAAGAGGCAGGTATTTAGTCTCCATAGGTGCATGGTGGTCCTTGGATTTGTCAGGAGAACCAATATGAGAGTCAATTAGTTCCCATTATCATGTGGCTCAATAACGTGCAAACACAACTTGCTCGAATTGAATTGTGGCTGCACACTAATTTCACACAGACAAGTGAACAATAATGTTCTGGTAGTGATTATGAGCTGCTTCTGAGCTATGCTAAACTTGTACCAGAGATTGGAAAGGACGTTAAAAAGACCTCTATAAATTCATGCAAACCTGAGCTGGCAACTACAATTTTAACAATGGAAATTTAAAGTAGTGCAGCTCCTCCACTCTTTCTGCTTTGCAGAGGTTTAACCATTTCCGAAAATACCATACCTGTGTTTTGCTGCATTCTCAAGCTGCAGCCCATCCAGGTTATCAAAAAATCTTTGCTCCTCCCAAATCTTTTTGCTTCTTTAATAACAATTTCCTAAGACCCAAAGGCTCCAGTTCCTTAACATTTCCTCCTTAGAATGTAATTTTCTTTCTTAGGCAGTAGTGCTTATAAAAATAAACTAATTGCAATTTTACCAACAAGGACATTGTGAGGCAGAAGTACATAATCACTAGCTTTTTTTTGCACCCATTTGCCAATTTGTCAAGTAACTGGTACTGTGCTTAACACAATGGTGGGTCATTTTAATGAGTGCCTTTGAATTTTCTGCTTCAAGTGTGTGATATGCAGAGCAAGGCTTTTTAATTTTATTTGTGTTCAAATCTTTGGTTTAAAACTTCACTATTGATTTTATTACAGGACTACCATCTGCATATTTCTTCTACCTCTACTCATGTTCCTAGAATTAAACAAGTGCATTTACACCTATGCAAAACTAAGAAAATGGAGAGTGAAACTGTTGCGGTACTTTTTTGACTGAAGAAAAAACATGCTTCTAGGCATAAAGAACAAACCATAATCTGTGCATATAATCAAGCATATTGCACACACAGTGATCTATGCTTTAAGTCTACCTCTGTAAACTGTAGCCCCAGCAGACCTGCCCAAAAAATAATGAAGGACATGTTTGAAATGAGTTCAAATACAGCTCACTCTAAAAAATAAGGCTTTCGTCAGAAACTTAAAGGGAAATATTTACTATGGGAAATGTGAACCTGAAATACGAAAAGAAAAGGAAAAAGAGAGGAGAGGAGAGGAGAAGAGAGGTGAGGAGAGGAGAGGTTATGTTAAATAGACTATTTCATTGCAGTCTAGGTTGTAGGCACAGCAATGTTGGATTCAGATTATTGTGACAATCTGGTTTTGTCCACAAAAGTTTCCAACTGGCTTTCCAAAAGACAAAATTTCAAATACTCTGGCTTTGGGAAAAGGTCCCTAATGGTCCTTAATTTTTATAAATTAGAAATGAGAACTAGATGTTGAAATATCTTTGAGGATAGGGACCAAAACATTTAAGCATTTATTGCATATGACAGTATAAGCCAAAAGATGCCTAATGATGGCTATGAAAATGTAATTAGGCATTGCTTCACAGAGTGCTTAAGTCTATGCATGAGGCAACGCTGATTGCCTTTGTAAATATGGTTATGAGTGTTGAAACTGAGAGGTTATTTTGTAACTTTTCAGTAGAAAGACTTTAATACAGGATACATCATTGTGCATTAAATAATTCCTTTTGACATTTATTTTTATTTAGTTACTTAAAGATCTTTCTATTAGAGATTCAACACATATTTTTCTCCAGAATTAAGTACACTGAAAACCAAATCTAAAGTAAACATTTCACAGCACTGCTTTATATGCAAAGCTTTCTAATAAATCTTCAATTTTACAAACACTCTAGCAGCAAAAAATACTGAAAAAAAGGCATAACATTATCCATCACAAGTGCATTTTCATGAGGAAGCCCGTGACAAGATTTTCTGCCGTCCACCAGTATTTGTGTTCCCAGGAGGTAAGCAGGTCACCAATTTGGTAAGTACTTATCAGCATATAAGCTTTCAGGTTTTTCAGTGTATTTAGAGTGCTGACTTTCAGTTTTGCTTGAATAGGTTATAACTAATTCTAAGATGAACCCCAAGCTTTTTAATCAACTGTGACAAAAGCCTATGTGCAGTTCTGAATAGCAGCTCTGAAAGATGGAAATAAATTACCTCTTTATTTTCAATACCAGTAGAGTCCCATTTTCCATTTACACCATGTGATTCTTGTTAGTTGAGGGAGTTGCCATAAATTAGTCAGGGCAAATGAAGTTTGTAGCACAGCCACACTTCCTTTTTGCTTCAAAGCAACCATTTTAAAGCACAGATCCTCCCCCCCAAAAAAAGATTTTATGTACTTTTCTCACTGTTTATTAATTTTTATTTATAAAATAATTAAAAAATAATGTGAGTAAAATCCTACATAGACGAAGAACTGGTTTTAATACAGGATGGGTCATGCACTGTGGTTAGAACAAATAACAACTTTTTTTTCAGGGGAGAGAGTTTTTTGATAGTTTGACTTTTACAAACAGCTTCCTTACTTAGCTTAATCAAGTTGCAGAAATAGTTTTGAAGCATCATAAATAGCCTGGCAAAGACAGAATGTAACATGAACTACTGGAAAAGGTATGCATGGTGTTGTAGGATTTTTTGTTTTAAAAATTTAATCCAGAATGTTAAATTTTCTCCTAAATTTTTGGACCCTAAATTTCTGTCACCCAGAACTTCCAGTCTCAGACTCTGAGCATATTTGAGAATCTATTATTAAGCCAATAATTTGCTGAGTTGTGCTTTTAAGAATTGTCACGTCCCATTAAAATATATTGTTCATCCTAAAAAGCAAGATTTAATTGAAGACCTCCCTAGTCTTTGCATTAACCAGCCTCAGATTCTGAAAAACAACTAAGAAAATAGTTCTAATATAGCATACACTAAAACCACAGTATATGTTTTTCCACAGGTGACTATAAACTAAGTGAAACTTGCTTTCTGGAACGAGAATTGACTAGCAAGAGTTCCCAGTTCAAGTACAGGATCACCCATCCAGAACAAACTCTCTTCATCCTTAAGTATCAAACCATGTTACATACTACATAAACAGACACATACACACATATATACATACAAGTACATGCACACCCATACGTATACCAAAGAGCAAGACTTTAAAAGTCACATGTCAAACATTCACTATCAAAACCAGCCGGTCACTTCTGTTGTTGTTTTTCATTTTGTTTTGTTTTTTCTTTTAAGCACACAATATGTTCCCTAAGTTTTGGAAATGGTAGTTTCAATAAAGGTGCAAAAAAGTGATGTATTTCAGAATTCACAGAGTGTGTTGAGTGCAGGTTTTGCAGTGCAACAGGCATCAGCGTGATCTTCTAAGAGCCCTCCTCTACATCTGAGCCTAAAACACACATGTACTGTTGCTGAAATCAGGGAGAACTTTAGGCCATTAGATTCTGTGGTTCTATGTGATTATACACTGTCACAAACCAATCTGGTCACTATTTGGCTGTTTTCTGACATAGACATTTACTGTGACATTTAGGAGCCTCAGTAGAAAAGCCTCTCCATTAATAGAATAATTTTTCTGATAAAAAGATGTAAAAAATATTTTTTTCTGTTATTAACATTACAGAATAACTTTATCAAAAGAATGTATTATATGTTGCTCTAGTGTCTTAGCTTGATTTAGACTTGAGAAGTTTAAATACTTAAGAAAGTTTTGTGATAAGATTAGCTTCCTGGAGACCTGATCTGTCTCCAGATTTCTGTTTGAGGGGAAACAAGACCCATAAGCAATATGATAAGGAATGTCATATAAAATACTGCAGAAAGCAGGGAATTCTTGCTGGAGACTCTCTGAACTCAATTAACAGCAGAGCTGCAAACATACATATGTCTGTAGATATATACATGTATATAGGTGTACCAGCTAGTGTTTGCAGAACTGGGATGTAGATTTTTTAGTTAGTTCCAAAACCTCAGTTACGGCACACAGAGGGACTATGCCAGCTCATAAAGTCAATCAAATCTGTTAAGAGCTCTGGCATTGTAGTTCTGCATACAGTCTTGCTGGGTCTCTAAAACAAAGTAGAACAGATTCAGTATTTAGTCAAGATAGTGTTCTTACTGTTGTCAAATCACAGTAATGAGATTTTGGCTACTGATATAGGCAGCCTTAAGCGACAGAAGTGTTGGTCATGAAATTTCTGTCTCTGTCCTGACTACCCTCTGTCTACAGAAGAAAAGTGATCACAACTTGGCCAAAATCAGGTAAAATTACCTTCCCTCCATTTTGCCCTCAGGAACAGACAGAAGATGAGTTGGAATAAGAAGAGAGAAGCATCTGTACCATCTCCCCACTTGGGTTTTAAAGACAGAACAGACAATGTATGGGAGGCTCTGGATCAGCTGTTGAGGAGTGCATGAATCCCATTTTAAATTCTGCAATGCTATGCATGTCATGGGGGAGGGGAAGGCATGTGCAAACTGCCATCTTCCCTAAAGCACCAGAATGCAAAAAAAAAAAGTCAGCTCAAAAATGAGAGGCAGAGGCCGAGAAAACAAAATGTAGGGAGACAGAGACACAGAACCGAATGTCTGGATTGCTGTGGGACTGGGAGAATCAAGCTGATAGCTTGGGAAAAACTTGGCAGTGGGCGATAACAGGGTACTAAACAGAATAGTGATAATAGAGGAGAAAGTACAGACTCTCCTCTCTAGCTGTAGTGTGTAACCCAGCCTGCAATTTGATCTCAGACAGGTTTTCTAGCAAGAACCCCTGTGGTGGGAGCCAAAATTGCATCACTGGAAGTTTGTGAGAGTTGGCACACACCAGGGGCAACAACAGAGAACTGAAAATGGAAATACGGGCAAAGAAATATGATATCTTTCCCCTGAATAATCCAAGGACAATTTCATGCCTTTTCTGAGTAATGCTTTTTAATTGTTTGAGGCTGGCAATACTTCATTCTTTTCCCACTCACTTTGTTGAAGTAATAAACACTGATCATCACAAACAAAGCTTAAAAGTACTTCTAGAAATATCAGATTGCGCAAAACTTCCCATCTACTTCACCTCATAAGACTCATTATGAACAAGAGGGTAGAACCCAGCCATGAAATACCTCCTGTATGGGGGGGTGTGTCCTGCTGCTTCACATGGGGACGAGCCCCTTTCCTCAGGATCTGGCTACCACCATGTGCCTTGCTGCCTGTAAATAGTTTTCCTCTAACTGTTCATTGTCTCTGACCTGGTTTTCTTACCTAGTTTTATTCTGCTTAACTCTGTTATCTTCAGCAAAGTACATTTCTTCTGATACACCCTGGCATACATGAAGAGATTCAAGTCCTTTTTCTACACAAATACAAGTGAAAGCATATATCCTTTCTACAGCTTATCCTTAATTTCCTGTCCCTCTGTATCTGTTTATGAATTATCTATGAATTGGTGTTAAAGCTGAAAAGCAGCTAGGCTAAATTTGTATTAAATTTGTATCAAACAACTACATTATTGTTCTATAAACTAACAAAAATAGGTGATTATCTGCTTTTCTATATCTTAAGGCACAGTTTTTAAGAGCTTGGATTTCTGTCTTAAGGAGAGCGGGTATTTAAATACATGGAAGAACATTTATTTCCTGTGCTTGATTTCTTCCCCCATGAGGTGATGCAATCTGTTTGGGGGCCTGGAGAGACGACGGAAGGAGCATAAAAAGCAGGTCCTGGAAGTTGGTCTGGAGAGAAAATTGAAGGGAAAGGAATAATGGTGGGCTGGAAGCAGCTGACTAAATTGACATTTAATGGAAGGGTGCAAGGAAGCAATGCCAGCGGGAAGTGTTTTGTCCCTTGACTGGCACGAGAGGGGACTAAGCTGCTTCTTTTCTATGTTAAACCCAAGAGGAAATGTTTTTCTCTTTCCTGAAGACGGATGAAAGATTTGACAAGCCTGCAGGTGCCAATGGGCTATCACTGGGGTGGCTTCAGAGCCGTGCCACTGGACTAGGTATTCAGGACCTCCACCACCCCAAGGATGAACTACAAACGAGGGGGAAGAAGACAAACTAGCGCGTTTGTCGTTTGTTCTCTGAGAAGGGACTCCCACCCCAGCGGGACAGGCACCCCAGGCTCCTCTGAACCCGGGGCAGCGCGGGCTGAGCAGATCACCCACCCCCCAGAAAAAGTTAGAAACCCTGCCGCTGCCAGGGACTCGCTGTCTCCGTCCCGTCCCGTCCCGTCCCCACGTCGGGTTCCGCGCAGGCGGTGGGGACGCTCAGCCCCTCCTGCCCCGCCTGGGGCCATTCGCTCGCTAATTGCTCCTCTCGCATCGACCGATCGCAGGGCGGGGGGGCCGCAGCCGCCGCCCCGGCGCTATTTGAGGGCGGGCGGCGCCGCGCCGCACCTGGCCCGGCTCGGCCCGTCCTCCCTCCCGTCCTCCGCAGTCCTCGGCCATGGCCGGGGCTGAAGCCGCCGCCGCCGATGAGTTCCGCGATGTGATCCGCAGCCGCTCGGGTAGGCACCGCTCCGCGCCCCTCTCGTCCCCGCCGGCGGGGCGGGATGAGCGCGAGGCAGCGCTCGGGAGTTAGTTGGGTTTTGTGTTCGTTTTTGGTTGTTTTTTTTTTTTCAGTGCTTTTCGAATTTTTTATTTTTTTTTTTTTTTAATTAGCTCAACTTTTCCTTTGCGCTGTGCGGCATAGAAGGGGTTCGCCCGCTCGCTGGGCGAATCGCGCATCCCGGCGTGACAGGCGCTGCCCGAGTCCCAACAAATGAGTGTCGCCGTGCGGGTGCCCCCCTCCGCTTCCCCCCCTCGGGTGTCCCCTACCTTGGGCTGTGCTGAATTTGTGCCTCTTGTGTAGCGGGGCAGGTCGTTAAAGCTGTAAATGGGAACAGCTGTAAGGCTCCCCCAGAGGATAAAGTTTCAGGTGCCTGCGCTTTTTTTTTTTTTTTTTTTTTGTTTTTTTCACGGA
>VZRE01005989.1:0-12964 GCA_013396775.1 Cephalopterus ornatus | reverse complement strand
TACTGGAAAGAAACAAAATCCTTGGTAGTAAAGGTATTTATAGACCATTCAGCATTTGCTCATTTGCAGTGCGAGCGCATGTAGAGCTACAAATTAAGTTAACTCTTCTTGAAGCTGTATGTGCTTGCCCAGTCAACAAGCCTTAAAATAGTGGTGTCGTTGGACAGTTAAATGACGTTTTAAAAATTATCTGTGTTGTACTTGTTGTAAGAAACAACAACAAAACACTTGCCCTGTACTATGGAATAATTAGGGCTGCTATGGGAATTTTGACTGGGGCAGTGTTTAGATGGTAATAAGTAGAACTTAAGTTTTCTACGATAAGTTTTGTGACTGTTGGTTTTAGCGGTTGGTTTTTCAGCAGTATTTGGTGTTTTTGCGCTGAAGTCTCAGTGGTGCAGTTCCTGAAGATCTTGTAGCAAAGTGTTTTTTCTAATGTTACCAGCCTACTGTGTTTCTTCTCATACTAATTGCTTCTCCTTCAATTTGGGCCTTTAAAAGGATGGATATTGCCCTAGTGGGAGTACGAAGAGTTGGGTGGCTGTTCGGATTTTTTTCCCAAGACCTGCTTTTGGCTCCAGTGTCATGTCTTTTAACTAGATTTCTGCACCATGAGGAGAATGTGAAAGCAAAAAAGTGTCTGGTGAGCTGTCTCCATAGTCATTCCCGGTTAGGCTGCTTGTGTTACCTCTTATAGCAGAACATGTTCCCTGTTCTATATTTAGCTCCCTTACAGTTTAGGGGCTGTAAAATACGGAATGAGTCCACCACAGAAAAAAGCTCCCTTCTTTTAAAGGTTGTCCTGTTAGTGTATAATGATGTATTTGGGCAGTTGCTGGTTGGAGGTGAAACAACTTGAAGGCTGAAAAAAAGTATCTTCAGGTCCATGTGATTTTCAGAAAGTAAAGTTGCATTTAGTAACTTTATCCTTACCTGCTTAAAACTCTGAACTGCGAGTGCTTTCTTCCCACTTCTCTTCCCCTATAGCTAGTAGCTACTTTCAATGTTCAGTTTGATTTCCCATTTTAAAAATTCATAATTGAGAACAGACGCTCTCTGAAAAGCTAGACAGGAAACGTTACCTATGCATTGCCTAATTATCCCTTCTACTCCCTGTTTCACTTGGAAAGTCTGTTTCCAGATCAGCTTCAGTGACAATATGTTAGGTGCATTGTATCATATAAAAAGAGTAAGATCTCAAATGTCTCCAAAATGCTTTTCTAGTTTCCTGCTATAAAGTGCTATCAGAATTTAGATGTTAGCAGTTACATGGAGCAAACATTTGGGCTTCTTAATTGGGCACGATTCCCAGGTGTATTATCTATGATGAATAAGGGATAGGATCAGTTTAAGAATCACAGAATTGCCCCAGATGTTTATAAGCCTGGAGAGATAAGGAAATTCAATTTCCATGGTAATATTCATCACAGGTATACCTTTTTTTTTTTTTAAGCAGCATACCCCACAGTGATCTCTTACTCCTGCTTATCTTTCATTGCTATTATCTAACTCTGAAATGCATTGCTTAAAACCTGACTATGGATTTGGGTAGAAATAACATATAACAAATTAACGCAGCTGTTGGCACAAGTGAGCTGAGAAGAACTTGGTGAGGTGGTGTTCACAAGCTTTGATGGCTTGTAGGTTCATTTTGGTTTGGATGTTTTTCTGTAACCCGTTAACTAGGATAGGGCATTTTTGAAGTTTGCGTGTCCAAACAAATGGAGCATCCCTTCTCAAACAGTTTTGGATTGGAAGTTTTAGGAGGGCTTCTCAAGAGTGAAATGCTGGCGCAGCATAATCATAAGCACACCTTAACCACGTAGTAATGGTAAGGAGACTAAATTGTTCTCAGGAGACACTTCCGGGGCCTGCAGAAAAGATTTTGTGACCCATTAAGAAAGATCTTGGTGACTGAAATGAAGATAGTGTAGCAAGCCCTTGGAGACTTAGGGCATCAAGTACTGAAGGAGCTTTAAAAGAGATTATATCCCACTTGTTTTTCACTGTGTTTATATTAATTTCATGCTTCAAGGGTCTGTTGCTTTCTGGCAGCTTCTGGATACAAAGCTTGACCTTTGGTAGGTGCAGGTTTTGTCTTCTCACGAAACTAGAAGAATATAAGGTGGAATATGTTGATGTACTTGCCATATAAAAATATTCTGCACTCCTGGATTTGAGGTCGTATTCAAAACTCAGAGCACCAATATTTGAGTAAGGTGAATGGGCTGATGCAGATAGCATTAATTTGGGCACCCTGCTGTTACTTCTAAGTGAAATAATTGGAAAAAGTTATGAGGATTCACTTTATGTAACAACAAAATAAAATCTTAAAATTAAAGCTTGTTAGCACAATTTATGGGAAAACAGACTCTGTCAAATATTCTTTATGTTAATTTTTATTGATAAAGTAATTTCTTGCAGTATATTTACAACACTGAAAAATATAGCACTAGCAATAAAATGCTAACATTTTATTGTGTGTTTAAAACACACAAAACAGTTGTATTGCAAAAGATGCCATCAGGGAATGGTAATAGAATTGGGTTTTCCTTGTTGCATCTCTGTGGGGATAATTACTAGCTCTGACACTAATTCATCATTTTTCACTTTCACTCATATAGAATGGCTCAAGTTGCTTGAGCTTTGAAGAAGATTCACACATATGCAGAGCTTAGGAGTGAGGAATGTAAACTGTGCTGCCAGAGAGAGGGAATAATTTAGTGCTCACTGGTAGGGGCTCTGTTCAGCATGTCCTTGTAATGTGATGACATAGGAAAATAGGTGTAGGAAAGTGATTCTTGACTGTTG
The DNA here is from genome assembly GCA_013396775.1 of Cephalopterus ornatus. Lineage (NCBI taxonomy): Eukaryota > Metazoa > Chordata > Aves > Passeriformes > Cotingidae > Cephalopterus > Cephalopterus ornatus. The sequence goes on along the minus strand of VZRE01005989.1, from coordinate 10,153 downwards.
TATATGGCGTGGCTGATGCTAGTAAGAGAAATCTGTTTGAAAATATCCACAAAACCTGAAATCCAAGGTGAACGTCTTTGGAGCTCAGACAATAATGTTTTTAAGCTTTTTATTAGTTTTTAAGCTTTTTAATAGTTGCAGAAGTAACTGTTACTTACTTTGAGTATATTCATGGCCAGAAAATCCTGGATGCTGAAGACCTCCCAGGGAAGGAAAAAGTAAGAAGGGTAAAGTCCAAAGCTAACAAATTAAATTTCAAGCATGTGATATCTTGAAGAAAGAAGATGATTAACCTCTGGGGTTAGATCCTCCATCTCTAGATGTGCTTAGTCCAGCAGTTGGTACTTCTCTGTAAAGTGAGCTTTACTCAAATTCAAGTTACTGTATTCAGTATTTAAGACCCTATCTTAAAACATCAGTCCAGTCATCCAGTCCCTTCTGGCCACAATGGTATTAATTTGTGAGCCTTCTCTAAATAGAAGGACACTTTCTACCTGGCTCTTCAACTTAAGGTTTGCCATCAGAACGAACTGGGCCTTCCCCAAACCAGACAGATCACCCTGTTTCTTGCTGATGCGAAACTGAAGCTGAACATATTCCTTTTGCCCTCAGTGAGGGCACTGGCAATTCTTAAAATATCAGCGCTAAACCAAAATCCATCTGGGTTTTGAAGTTAGCAGGCTAAGATTGATCCAAAGAGCTGTTGAGATAGTATGAGCAAAGAGACAGTGTAAAACAACTGCAAATGTGAACTTTACAAGTTGCAATCACTTCCTTAACCATCCATAAGTATTCCAATCTACTAAGTGTGAATCTTTAATGTATCATACTCAATGTCATGCTTGTTGAACACATGGAGACCATGTTTGGGTAAATGGATGTTGCAGAGCTTGGTAAAATCTCTTTGTAATTTAATTTCTCTGAAGAACATGTGGGTTCCATTTCTCAGAATGGCTTTGCTGGCTATGGTCAAATAGGACCCATCAAGTCTCAAATACATTTGTATGTTTGCTGTGTTTAAAAGAAAACTTCTTTAAAAAAAGAATGTAAATACAACTCCAAACAGAGAGTGAGTGGTTTTCTGAAATAAAAGAAGTCTATATGCCGTAAACACTTTCTCATCAATTTAATGAACATTTCAATTTCATTATTACTCTTGCAGAGTTTAGTAGCTTTAGTCATGATTAGCAAAACAAAGCCCTCAAATTTCTTCAGTTCACATGGAGCCTTTAGAAAAGGGCTTAAGACCTCATTTGTTCTTAACTTTTACAAAAAAAAGTATGCAGCTCTGGAGTAAGCTGCTGTTTTAACTTGATGACTTTGCTTAGAGGAATGATTTGCTGTGGGTTAGGGTTTGAGATTAAGGACTTGATTCTATCCACATTGCTTTCTGCTAAGTTGCATGACTTGAAGTTCTGACTAGAAGACAGCTGTTGTGGTCTTCATTTAGAGAATAACGATTGATAGGAGTTGGCACTAGGCAGTGTAAACCAAGTTTCCAGAATATATACTTGCTTTCCTTTTGTGCTTTAATGCCCTTAATAGGTAAAGCTACAATGTGTAATGGTGATAATAGCAGTTAAATAGACATAAAGGGGTTCTCCTTTCTTTTTCTTCCTCGCTTCCTCTGCCCAGCTTCATTGATGTGTAAACAGTATGATTCTTAGTACATACCCCAAACTGAATAATCTGAGTGGGTGCTTTTCCCCTTCTCCCTGAAGGATCCAGAGACCTGACAGATTTTCTTGAGTTCCTCAGTGCAGTGGGAACATCAGGGGATGTGCTCTGCCTGTTTGGCTGCAGCACGTCACACTCACCCTTCACCCAAGGATGCCATGCGAATGTTAGCAGTGTACCTGAGAAAACAAGTGACTCTACAACTTTATCTGCATAACAAAGTCTATATCCCGAATCTGAGGTGATGAGGGAAACCTCCTCTGCCAGCATAGCTCTGCTCTGCTGGGCATCGTGATGCTCACATGCCAGGGGGCTGGGACAGGATGTTCTCTGTGCCCAAACGCGCGTGCTGCTGGTTGTTAGCATGTTAAAATGGCATTCACGGGGTACTGCTGGGCAAGCAGATAAGTGATATCTCCACTGAATCTATCTGAGCTTTAGTGGCATGCTGGTGTGGCATTGCTACTCCAGCTGCAAAGAGTTGGATCCCCTTCAAAAATAAAAGAAATGCCTTTGTGGCTGCTGAGGGTGTGGAACCTTGGCTCTGATGAATCACTAGTGCTTTACAGTGAAGGGAGACATGTGCATGGTATCTCTATTCCTAGAAGTGCAGTGTGTGGGAGGAACTGTGGATCTTGTCCAAAAAGGTTTTAGGGATGAGTGAAGCTACTGCATGAGGGGAAAGTATAGGGGTCCGTGGTCATAAATCTCACGCATGTGTAAAAATAAATATTTATACATATTTCTCAATACAAAATTTTGAGGTTGGATGTAGATACTTTCATATCACTTAAAGGAAAAAAGAAAACAATGCTGATAAATTTGAATGAAATTAAATTAAAATGTTGATATAAACTGTTCAGACTAGTTCCTGGTCTTGCCAGTCCATCCATGGTTTTGTGGGACAGCTGTAGCATGCAAAGCAATTGTAGGACAAAAGCTGCTAGTGATGTGGTAGCAATATCCTCCTATTCTTCACCCCACTTCAGGACTTAGATAAGCTGGATCTAATAAGCAGAATTAACTAGAAATTTTTGGCAGTGTTTACAATCACACCCTGTAAAGGTGTCTATAAAGAGGTGATTTTCAAATACATGGTTTAGATATGTAAAAGAATTTAATCACTGCAGTAAAAAATTCTTGAGTTCAGGACTTCATCCTGTGCCTTAAACTATTGTACTCAAATCAGCCTTTGTTTGTTTTCTTCAAATAAATTAGATTGCTTATGTATCTCTTCCTGTAATTAAATTTCCAGCTTTTTTTTTTCTTTTATTTTGAGGTATTTCCATTATTTCTACTATATTTGACAGGCTTCATTTTTTGGGGGGTTTATTTGTTTGTGGTTTTTTGTTTGTTTTTGTTCTGTTGTTATTTTTTAAATCAGAATGAGAACCTAACCATCCATTATATAATCTACTCATCTTGGTATAACAGATGCCTTACTCTGCAGGATGAAAAATTGTCTTTTGGGTAGTTAGGTGCATATTTTTTTTCCCCATTTATGTATTTAGAAAACATGGGATCTAGTATGCTCGGAAGTGCTGATCACTTGCAGCTTCACTTACAAGTGAACTGAACTGGAGGGGATGAAAATCACTCCTAAAGGCATTACCAAAATGTCTCAGAACTCAACTCCTGTCAAGCACTAGCCTCTGCTCAATAGTATTTTTTTTCATTTCAATGTTAATAGGTCATCTAAACAGTGTTTTATTTAAGATACTGAACTTAATAGCTAGCTTTAAATATCTATATTTAATTGCCTGCCTTCTGTATACTGTTGCCTTGACAACAGTATTTTTGTATGCTGAGAAGTTGTGATATTTCAAATGTCAATCTAAAGAAACACTATAGGTGTCTTAAGCTAGCTTTAGAAATGTCGCATCTGTAAACAATTTACATTGTCACAAGTTAAGTGCAGGTATGTTAGTTGTGCACTGCAGCTGGTTCTGTCCTGTGGATAAGTGCTCAAATCTTGTAATTGTCTGTATTCATGTAGGACATTAAAGGTAATGGATTAATTTTCATTAAAGGGATCTCCTGCAATTTGAGTTTTAAATGGGCAGAACTCAATTCAACGCTTTTTCTTTTCCTCTTTTTAAGGTAGGAATAATTCACTGACTTGAATGAAGTGGTGACTTGTTTGTGGTTATCAGGAGTGGTGGGGGGGAGCGGGGAAGGGGGGACCATCCTGGCGTTAGGTAACTTTGAAGTATAAATGTCTTGAGAAAGCTGAACTGTGTCCTACTGGGCACCAGTGTCTGTCTGTGCAGTGTCCCCTCCATTTTTGAATCTCTGTAATTACTCTGAATACAGCTCTTCTTTCTGGAGCTTTATGGGCAATCTGCCATTTTGTGTAACCTGGCAAGTATTTTACTGTATTTCAAGGTTAGTTTTTTTCTGTCCTTATCCTATGGGATTGGTATCAAGAACAGAATGTGATTGAGTTATGCTGCTGCATGCAACCAGATACCATAAATAGTATTATCTACATCAAGTCTTGGAAGTGGTTGCTGGATTGCTTCTAAAGTGCACTTTGGCTTGGCTATTGAAGCCATAGTTTGGATCATCATTTTGAAATATCAATCTGTTTATTACACAGATAATACACTGTTTAACAAATTTATTTTCTTGTTTAGAAGACTGATTGAATTGTAAAGAAATATACATGAACTAAAGCAGTTTATATTTTGTTTGTAGCTTGCAAAAGCTCTTTTTACCTTTTTTTGCAGCCAGCATGTCAAAAGGAAGTGCACTCTTATCCAATTATTTAGAGTCTTTGCCCTGCCTAACAATTTTCAGTTCCGCCTTGTACAAGGAGAAAAAGAAAAAAAAAACCAAACTGCAATGTATATGAGACTTTCCCCCAAATACAGTGTTCTACCGAAGTTTAAGATAATCATGGAGGCAAGAAGGAGCTGTAAAGAGTGTGAATTTGTGAAAACCTCTGAACGATCTGTGGTCCCAAATAAGCTTGCTGAAAAAAGTGTCTAGTATTGTTTTAATCAAAAGGAAAGGCATATTTTAGGGAATACTATCTGACTTGTATCCTGAGGTGGTGTATTAACAAGTAATCACTGAAGTGAAACTGTTATTTAACTATGATTTCATGACTTTGTGATGTTAACTTTTTGCTAGAAGCTGTTCTCATTTTTGGTAATGGCAAGGAACACTTGCTATTTTAACGTTTGGAATTTATCAGACTATGTACATGCAGATTAATATAACAATTCAAGTTTCTGTCGTAAGATTAGTGGAAGTAGGCTAGCACAATAAAGGTTGTTTAATAAATTTATATTCAGTAATATTTCTGTTTTTGATGGCCCATGTTTGCTGTGAACCATCTTCATGAACTGGCTTCATTCTTGCAGACTGACTTTAAAATGTGAAGCATAAGTCATTTACATCTATGACTTAAACCTATTTCTTTAGTCCCAAGTGTACCTTACAATTCTAGGGGCATCCTCTCTTTAGGCTATCTAGAATTGCAGTAATCACGTATGTTCCTGACAAATCTAGCAACTGCGAAAAAAAAATCTTCTATACTGCACTTTTGTTTCTGTGTTGGTTTTTTCCCCGCCCACAATAATTAAGCTAATTCAATTAGGCTTTGTGTGATCTTTCCCCTTTCATCTCAAGTGTAATGTTTTGTTGAACACTAGAGGGAAATTACTAAGGATTGGCAACGTGCACTTGCTAAATATTCTTCCTATGAATGCTAACCGCCTCCTCAGAAGGATTTCTGCTTGTTGTGGATTTAAACAATGATGACTTCATTATCTTGAAACTCTGGAAAAGTCTCACTGGTTTCTACTTTGACTGAAATGCCAGCGTGCTGTGGAAAATGTGTGAATCTGCAGAGGACTTGCAGTTTGGTTGGGATTCTTCCCCCATGGGTTCCTGCACCCAACAGATGGGTGAAGAAAACTTCTACTGTGTGAAGAAACGCTCTGGTCTTCTTCCCGATCCATATTGGACTTGCTAAATTTATGTTAATACAGTCATATTTTTTCCCTCCTCTTTGTGATGCTGGTGACAGCAATAATGACTAGTGTTAGAAGATGCCCTGTCCTCTGGGATGACTGCTGGGTTCTGAGTTTGTTGGTTTTTTTTTTTTTTTTATAGCTGTAAAATTATCAATAGAGCAGGAAAGAGCTACAGGTTGAGGCCTGCTAACACTGCACCAAAATTTGCTACTTGTTCAGCATTTGCATGCTGGCTTGATTAGAGCTGTGTAGTGTGGTTGTAACCTGAGGCTGCTTCTGTTGAGGTAAGTTCCTGCACATGCAGACTCTGGAAGTAGTCAAGGGAGAATTTGGTTCATTAGAGATAATTAAAGGAAACAATGAGCACTAATTGGATATAATGTCCTACAGTAAAAGTTGGTAAACTTCCCCTGAGCCCTTGGCGGGGACGGGGGAGGGGAGGGGAGAAACTAAAAATATTTGTTTGAATATAACCAGAAGGGTAAAGGTGATGGTCCTTAGGCAGTCTAGTCTCTTCCTGCTGAGCTCTCCCAGTGACCTTGCCTAGAATTGTGGTCTTATGGGTTTCTACCAGGTGTCCTTCTAAACAGAGAAGTCAGTCCGCAAATGGAATGTGAGGTTATGATTTGCATGGCAGAGTAGAAAATTAATTCATCATGATGATTGTCATTTGGTTGATAGTTAAACAGAGGCGTAGATAATACTAATGCAGTCTTCTTGCAAGACTGAGAAGTCAATTAAACCCCATGCAGCTGAGACAGATTTCTTTTCATAAAGATTTCTTTCAAGGCTCATGTGACTTCCTCCAGATAATAAATTAGCAACTGAGAATGGAATACCAAAGTCAGTTTCATTCTTTAAACTCCTAATATCAACTCCCTCAGGATACTTCAGGGAAAAAATCAGCTACAGTAGAATTTTTCCCCTCCTTAGAAATTGGCTCTTAAAAAAAATTAAAAAATCCCCGAATGACTTGTTTAGACTTATGCAAAATATTCTGCTAGAAAGTTCTTAGTAATGTGATATGTCAGGATTTCAATCTTCTGTCGTGGGAAAGAAGAGAAGGTATGGTGCATAGACACATGACTACTGCAGTCAAACAACTAATTCATATTCAAAACATAAGCACTCACCAGGAAGAGTTTAAAGCTTGTGCAAATCTAGAGTAGTTTTAAAAGCTCCAGAGCTTACATTTAAGTACTGTGTCTTTGTGGTTAGTCTTTTAAAAACAATTATTTCTGCCTAATTAGTATTAACAGTATCTTTCATTTCTGTAGCTGTTGCAATTTGAATAATACTTCCAAGTTTTAAACTATTCACTTCCTGAAATTGTTCTGCAAATTGTTATTTAAATTATAATAGAAGGGCAAGTTTTTGAAGCATCAATCTGAATAAACATTGTGAAATCCCAGCTTCATTATAAAAGATGAATCTAATGCTCCTTGTTTCAAAATGTTATACCTTCTAGCATCCTAAATAGATAAGACAATATCAATTGAACTGCAGAGGTATAATATTTAAAGTCGTGCTTTGTCTTTCTTTCTTTTACAGATGGAAGAGAGAAGGATTCTTTCTTCTATCTGAAATTGAAATAATGCTGTCCTTATAGGAACATGTTCTTTAGGAAAGGAAAACTCACCAAGAATTGCAGTCATGGAACAGGGAGCCCAGATATAGCTAAGTTTGAGATTATATGCCAATACGTGCCGTAATAGGGACTGATGGGGAACCTTCCGCTTAGTATAGGTCTGCAGAAAATCCCTGATTCTCAGTGTTTAAAAAAACCCAAACAACAACAAACCAAACAAAAGCACAAACAAGCTCCCCCAACCCCACCCACAAAAACAAATACTGCAACAAAAAAACCCAAACCACCAAAATACAACAACAAAAATCTTCCAGACAGCCTCTCTCTGCTTCCCAGAGTGTGAGAGGAAAGCTAATTGAGTTGCCTGGCCATAGCAGGAACGTTGCAGCTCTGACTCTCCAGTGTTAATTAACAACTGTTAATCTACTTGTAAGGAAGAAAAATGAATCTGCATTGTATTTCAAATGTGGATGGTCATTCTCTGAAGAAACGCAACTTTACCTCACATTCATACCCTAACTGAGCCTAATCTCTTGAGCACCTGCATCTAGGGTGCACGTACCACTGCTGTGCACCCAAGAGCTTGACTTACAGCTCCATACAGGTCCTGTCAGAAACCTAATGCAATTTACTGGCATTGATAATGCTTTTAATGAGACCAAGGCTACCAGCAGCCTGATCTGTAGGCTGGGCTCCTGACATGTTAGTCCTGGCTGTTACACAGTGATCTGAAAATAACGTGATGGTAGCTGTTGGCACTTCTGGAAATGGAGTACGATGTGAAAAATATTGTGTCATAAAAGAAAAAATAAGGGATGATGTAGTACTCTAGTGGTTGAAAGTAGTGGGTGGTTGGGTTTTCTAGTAAGTGGGATTCTAGTAGAGAGGGAAAAGGCTTGTGTGTTTGTTACAAATGCTGTGGTTCCCTGCCAGAACACTGTTAACAAAGGAGAGATGAAGACTCAAAATAAGCAAATGTGTTCCCTTTAAATAACACCATGAATGTGTGGTAGGTAATGAAATTATTGGAGTGCTGTATTAGTTTAAAACAAGTTTTGAATATGTAACTGCTAGAAGGGGTGTATTCTATGTATGTTTACTTAGGCAGGTGGAAAACTTGTGAAGAGAAAGGTATAGTATCTTAAAAATCTAAATTAATTGACAGTGACTGGATGGGGAGGAATTTGTGGTTCTCTCCTCTGTCTCAGGTATCTATAACAAATATATATTCTAACTGTGGAAGAAAAACAATAATTTCACTTCAGATTCCTTATTAAGTATTTCCATGTAATTAAATTAGAATGCTGCCTGCAGCAGTTTGCAAAACACTTGTCAAAATAAAGAGCAACTTGGCATATTTTTTGTTTTCAGGACTTCAAGAGCCAAATAATTTCAATCCAACCAGATCCTAAAACTGGCACTGGAATTAAGCCTTTTTTTTTTTTTATATAGGCGTTTACCTGTGTAGAAACTGATTTCACAGACATTTCTTATAGACAGGAGTGTGACTGGAACGAGGATATCCCTTTGGAGGATTGTTGTGAACCAGAAATTCCATTGACTTGCCTTCAGTGCATATGCAGCTTATTTAATGAAGTGATGAGCAAAGTACATAAGCCTAAATACACTAAGAGAACAGAAGCTGTGAGTTTTCTAGATATAATTATGCATGGGGTTTCATCTGTTTCTTCCCCCCTGCCCTAATGGGAAGCTTATCCACTTACTGCTGTTCATAAGAGCTTAAGAAAGCTAAATTCAGCTGTTTTGTCAGTGCATGTGTTTGTTCAAAGATAGTCTATTCAAGCATGAACCAAGAGACTTCAGAGTCAATTATCAAAATCGGTAGAAAATGCAGGTGTGTGAAATGTATTTTTGTTTTTTTACACACAAAAAGTACCTGATGTTTTGTAATGAATCAGCTCGAGTTTATGTAACGAGGGGTTTTGTGTTTGCATTATTTGAATGCTGATTTTCTATCTCAATTCAAGAAAGTTTACTGGCAATGCCATAGGATCCCTCACTTCTAGAATATAGCACCAGTACTTAAGTAATGCTTATGAGTTAACTTTGAGTTGTTTCATGGCACATAGCATATCCTATACATGGCGTTGCTTGTGATGCTTGAAGTAGGGTTCCAAACTACAGTGTTCTGTTAAATTAATACATTTTGACTGAGTTCACTGATAAGCATATCTAAGATTTTTTTTTTTCCTGAAAATACAAAATCAATGATCTATGATTTAGTGCAAATCTGTTATATTCAGGTACACGTTCCAAAGCAATAATTACAGTAGGCTCTTGGTTAAGAAAGCTTAATTTTCTTTTAGGACAAAATTAGTGTCTTGTAGTATTTAATATCTACAGCTTTCTTTTATAGGGATATATCTTAATTAGAATTGATATTTTGGTGTTTTGAAGAGTAGAGGTCATATATTAGTAACTGAGTGATATGTCTAAATACTTTAAAAAAAATAAAAATTCTCTCAAACCGCAATAACACAAACCAGTACAGAATACATTTTATTTTCCTTTGGTCAGGGCCATGTTTCCCTGTCTTCCTAGGTACGTTAATACATTTTGATTTCTAGAGCATCAGTTTCCTGACAGAGCAACTGGACCATGCTTCTTTGGTTAAGAGGTTGTAGTGGTTTTGATTTTAGACCCTCCTTGGTAACCAGGTTGTAACTGAGGAAGTAATCATCCTCCCAGTATTCCATACGATTTTCTACGTAAACCAGGGTATAAATAAGAAGGGGGAGAAGCCTCTTGCTCTCTCTCCTTTCCGATAGACCCGAGAACAAGTTCTCTACTATCGGCTCTGCTCGTATGGAGGAGTAAGGCCCAGTGAGGCCTTGTGAACCTTGAGAAGCAAAAAATGCCGGCGATCGCTTGGTGCAATTCTACT
>VZRE01005988.1:0-13159 GCA_013396775.1 Cephalopterus ornatus | reverse complement strand
TTTGTGCTCTCAGAAGAAAAGCAACTGAAATACCTCGGGAAATTCTGGTTTCAAGTGATTTTTTTTTCCTTCTCCCCCCCCACCTTGCGTTTCACAGCTTGAGGTTTTCTCCCTGACCTTGGCTTCTCGCTGCGTGCCCCATCACAGGTCCTGCAACACCTCATCCTTCATCCCCCATCTTTGAAACCCTCCCATCCTCTTCCTCCTCCTCCTCAGGTTGTCACTTGCCACCGAACCAAAGCTCCTGAACCTCGGGCTCCTTGTTCTGGGTGACGCTCCCTGGGTTAGTTTGAATGTCTGAAGGCTTTTCCTCTAATCCTGCTCCCCAGCACTACTGGAATTTCAGCACCTTCAGCCTCGGCTCTTTGACTGTTCTCCAGTTAAAACTAGGTCAGAAACAACTGTCAGCTTCTGATATTTCACTAGTCCTGTTTTATAAGTTGTAACCCGGTGTTGTGCTTGCGTTTAATCGCTTGCTTTAATTTTGACATATTAAATGTCTCATCCGGCTCAGCCCGAGCAGCCTGACACGGTAAAACTGCTCCAAATAACATCTTGGATGGAAAAGCCACGGTTTACCTTGATTGGGTCTGAAAAGGTGAATTATCTGATGCCAAACTGACAGATTTTTTTTCCTCTTAACTGTACATTTGCTGGCGGGTTTTTTTTAACTGTAATCAGCCACCTTCTCTGTGTGTCTGGGCGGCTTTTTAACCTGCTGGGTGAAAGAAAACAGCTTAAAAACAATAATAATAATTGGAAAGCGACAGACAGGCGAGGAAAGCAGCAATGCAGGCGTGCTGCGAGTCATTTAAAATGGTTATTTTCAGCTGAGTTGTGGCTGACTGGACCCATTCAGCGTTTTTATAGGACTTTTGTTGGACTGGTGCTTGAAGTGGTGTCTCGGTGTTCAGTGAAATCCACCTGGTGTAATTCAAGAGTATCCTTAACTCCTTCCTTTTGGGCAGACTTTGAGCCAGCCAGCAGTCTTGGAATACTTGGGCATTCTGGCATAAATGGCATTTAAAGGAATTCTTACTTTTCAGTATAACTTAAGGGCTCTGGTTTTAAAATTCTGCCTGAGCTGCCGTCCCTAAAAAGCTTTCCAGAATGGCAGGTTGCTTATTAAGCTGTTCTTAATACACTTAATTTCCTTGGGTTTTTTGTGTGTTTCCTGCTGCTCCTTGAGAAGGATCCCAATCGAGGCACGTGGTGGAATTCCTGGGATGTCCTTTGCCAGGGCCGGGAGTTGGATTTTGGTGATCCTGGTGGGTCTTTCCCAACTCAGGATGTTCAACGACTCCATGATTTTCTAGGATCTGAGGATCCCTGGGCTGGAAACCCTTGGGTTTGCAGGTGCCAGGGTGATCCAACTCTTCCTGACACACCTGAACAGCCTCCACGAAATGGGGGGGAAATGTGGGAATTACTACCTGTGTTTGTATTTCACCCGGAGGTGAAATACTTTATTCAAGGGCAAACAAAACCAATTTCGACCCTAAACCTGGCTCTGTAGTTCACTCCACATCACTTGCACGGCGTGGAGGAGCTTGGGTGTCTTCATCAGCCACGGAAACTTTATTTATACGTGATGGGGATGAGGGGGAGTTGTTTTAAGATGTGCTGTCGTGACACACTTTTTCTGCGTTAATTTGGGAGACGTTTTTCTCCTGGTGAGTTGGGGGGTTTTTGTACAGTGCAAAAAAAACCCCCAAAATACTTGTAGTAGATACAAGTTGGTTGCAGCTGGTTGCGGGGAAGTTTTTAACTCTTTAAGCCCTCCAAATGTGAGGGTGAGTTTTTCATCCATGTCTTAGCTCTAGGTGATGCAGTGGGAACGGTTCGTGCTTTAAAGTCCTTAAAGGTAAAGAATTGTCCATAACAGCTTTTGTAAAGTAGCAGTTCAGGGAAAAAAACCCCAACCATCAACTCTTTGTCTTGGGATTCGAATCTTGAGAAACAAATCCTGGCTCTTCCCAAGGTTTGATAACTAATTCTCTTTTTTTCTTTTTTAAGTGGAGTAGATTTAAATCATTATTTTCCAGTGATAGCCACAGGTCAGATCTGAGCCATTTGAGGGGTGGGAATGAAATTTTCCTCAGCGTTTTCATGAGCTTTTTTTTTTTTGGGCTTTGTTGGAGAGGTGGCCGCATCAAACCTTTCTCCCCCAGATCCAGAGGGGAGCACAGGAGCCTTTATTCCATCAAGGTGTCTTGTGCTAGAGGAACGACCCTTAAAACACTCGCCTGAGAAGACCCGAACCCCCTTAATTCTTGGGGTAAAACTCTTTTAAGTGACTCCTTCAGGGAAAAGCAGAGCTGCCGTTCGTTCCCCTTTAGCAGAGTTGGGAATTTTGGACGATTCCGTTTCCTTCTGCCAGTTTTGTTGTTGTTGTGGTGATGGTTTGTCTTGCTCTCCTCGGTCCTTTCCCAATTTAACGAGATCATCTGACGGCTCCAATAAAATTCTGCTGCAAAACAAACCCGAGCTGCATGGGAGAGAGGATTGCCCGGGGAATTTTGGCCATGGATGTGTCTCGATGGGATTCTTGCCAGGCCGAGGTCTCTCTGAATTGTCTTGTGATGCAAACCTGTGCAGATGCTGCAGACGACTGTTCGTAGAGGAATATTTAATATTATATTTAATATCATTAGTATTCCCAATGTATGGAGGCAGAGCAGGAATACTGTCGAAAAAACAGTGTTTCGAAGCAAATCCACGTGTCCAAAAAACAAATCTCAGGGTTTGCTCTCCTTTGCCTGCACTTTAGAAATGCCAATATTTGCCTTCCCTTGTTTTTTTTCTGTGCCCTGTCTTTAATTTACTGTATGTGCTAAAAGATACGCAGTGCAGCTCTGCAAGAGAGGGCTAGATCCGAGCAGACTTAAAATTCTGCCTTAATTTTATTTAAAACGCTTTTTTCCCCCCGCATAAGCGAGCCGTTTGCCGTTTTTAATAAGGGGTGAGCTTTGGCATGTGCCGATTTAACTCTTCCCCCCCCAAATTACCTGCGAGTAATAAACAGGTAAAACTTATTTTTGGGTTTGTGCTTTAAATTATTCTTTTTTTTTTCCCCAGTGAATCTGCCAGCACAGCGTTATCTTTGCAGGAGGGCTTTGGGAAGATGCTGTTGCAACTTGTTTTATGCTTTCCCAGTTTCACCTTCTATTGCTTTCAGTCTGAGTTAGAGGAGGAAGATCCCTTCAGGAAAAATGGCGATAAAAATAAAGAGTTAGGGCTGGATTTTGCCTGTTCCCTGTTGTGCTGGTGGGGAAGGGGAAGGGATATTCCAACCTCTGCCTTGGGGAGAACAGGACAAGACCCTGAGATAAAAGTCTTTAAATGAACGGGCAGTTTAGATTCAATCCAGCACTGACTAATAAAATTAAAATTAAAATAGCTGCGAGGGCTCCTGGTTCTGTGTCAGGGAGGGTCTGGAACACCCTCCTGGAACAGAAAACCCATTAACGCAAACTGAAACTTCCTTTTCGGGGAGATGCAGCAATTGTATCAAAACTGGGAGTTGCTTTTTTTTTTTTTTGTTGCTTGAAGGAAGGGAACCTCCTGGGTGATTAACACTAAAAAACTGGGCGCGGTGTTCTTTCATTATAGACATTTTTAATTGATTACCCGACGGCTTTGATCGGTCTGAAAAGGGCTGAAAGTTGTACGGGGATGCAAAGGGGTTTTTTTTTCCCCCCTCCACCCCCAGAAAAAAAAAGCCTTTCCTTCCTAAACGTTTGGAAATGGTGGGAGTTGGCCCTGTGACAATAAACCCTCCCTGAGCCTCGTTTAATCGTGAAATCGGTGGGATTTGGTCACGATTAAACCGCAGATCATCATCGTTTCGGCCCTCAGTGGCTCAAGGAGATGAGACTTCACGATTACGGCTCCTCTCCCTCTCCTTAATGAGCCAAGTCCCCCCCCTTCCCTCCCTGGAAAAGCAAGAAGGAAAAATAGGGAATTAAAAAAAAAACACATAGAAAAATTCAAAAAAGGAGCGTTGTCCCGTCGGGAATTTTGTGCCTGCAGTCTCCAAACTTGGATTCCCAAGTGAGGCCGACTGCCGACTCCGCTGGGGACCCGGGGCTGTGCCGGAGTTAATTGGGAGCCACGGTCACCCCCCCTTGATCTTTTCCTGTTCCCCGCCGCACGCGTTCCTCAGGCTGCGAGTCCCGTCTGGTTTGGGGTGGCTTTGGAGCTCCCCACCTTCGTTTCGGGATGGGTTTGCAGCCCCCCCTCCATTTTGGGGTCTGTTTGCAGCCCCCCTTGCCATTTTGGGGTGGGTTTAGAGCTCCCCCCACTTCATTTCAGGGTGGGATTGGAGCCTTCTCTATTTTTGGGGTGGGTTTGCAGCCCCTCCCTCCGTTTTGGGGTGGGTTTGGAGCTCCCCCGCTTTGTTTCGGGGTGGGATTGGAGCCTCCTCTATTTTTGGGTGGGATTGGAGCCGCCTCTATTTTTGGGTGAGTTTGTGGTCCTCCCTTCCATTTTGGGGTGGGTTTACAGCCCCCCCCTTCCATTTTGGGGTGGGTTTGCAGCCCCCCCTCCGTTTTGGGGTGGATTTACAGCCCCCCCTCCATTTTGGGGTGTTACTGTGTTCCTTTGTTACCGCATCCATTGCCGTAGAAATTGAGGAACAGGGATTTCAGGGAGTCCTTAGGTGGTTCCTGCTCCTGGGAAGGACTCAGGCCAACGGATGAGTGTTTTCCAGAGCCACCTTCTCCAGCCAAACGAGGTCTCCTGCTCCGCCGCGATCGGAGTAAACTCCAGACCAACTCACAATCCTCTAATTATTTCTCCAAGGATTTGAGCCTCCTTTTAATTTTCTTCCTGAAAGGCACTGCCTAAATTGCATCCGTGCCCAGCTTTCCTTTCTAGTGGAAAACTACTGTACCTTTTGTGCTGGCCAGACATCGGGTTTGTCCTGGGATTTTTTTCGGTCTCTCGGCCAGTTGGAGCTTCCCTTCCCAAAGCCACCTTTCCCAAGGGTTGTTCTCTGATGCTAAAGATGACCAGAGTATCGGACTGCGTCCGAGACATCTGTTCTTTTGGAGTTGGAAGCTTTATTTTTTGCAAATACGGGGTCAGGAGATAAAAACCACCCGTCGCTTAGCTCTTCTGCGCTAGGAAGCGAAGAGCGCTTTGAAGCGCCTCTGGAAAGTTTCATTTGGAGTTACCCAGCTTGAAACAAAACCGTTCTACTGGGCTTGAGCATAAAACTTCAACCATCTTGAACGTAAACCGTGGCTGGGGTGAGTTTTGGTGGGGCTGGTTGGTGCTGGGGAGGGTTTGGAAGGCGAGACCCACCGAGGAGCTTCGTACTCGGGAGGAATGAAGGAGCGAGGCGGGTTTGGGAGGCTGGGTGATGGCTCTGGTACAAGACAAAATCATAGAAATTTAAAAACTAGTCCAGAGGAGGCCACCAAGATCATCAGAGGGGTGGAAGACCTTTCCTGCGAGGAAAAGCTGGGAGAATTGGGATTGTTCAGGCTGGAGAAGAGAAGCTTTGGGGTGACCTAATTGCGGCCTTCCAGGACCTGAAGGAGCTACAGGAAAGATGGAAAGAAACTTTGGAGAAGGGCCTGGAGTGACAGGACAAGGGGGAACGGCTTCCCACTGCCAGAGGGCAGGCATTGATGTGGTATTGGGAAGGAATTCTGCCCTGTGAGGGTGGTGAGGGGCTGGGATGGAATTTCCAGAGAAACTGTGGCTGCCTTGTCCCTGGAAGCATCCAAGGCCAGGTTGGATGGGGCTTGGAGCCACCTGGGCTAGTGGAAGGTGTCCCTGCCCGTGGCAGGGGGTGGCACTGGATGCTCTTTGTGACCCCTTCCAACCCATTCCACGATTCTGTGGAAAAAAGAAGTAGGAAGTGGCAGAGCAGCACAAAGCTGCTGCCGGGCCCTGAGGCTGCCGAGTGCCCCCTCCACCCCTGTGCTGAGTTCTGGCTGGCCAGGCCTGGCTGTTTTGGTAGCCAGGCCGAGTATTTTGGTAGCCAGGCCGGGTATTTTGGTAGCCAGGCTGGGTCTGTGTGTCCTATTTCTCACTCCACCTCCTCCCCCTGGAGGGAGCCCTGGCGGGGAGGTGTTGAGGGGGTTCCCTCGCAGCTGGGGCTGGGGGTTTGATTTGAGTTCCCCGCTGAATTCTGCGGCCAGGATCCCACAAACAGCGCTGCATTTAATTCAGGAGGACCTTTTTACCGTGGATTAGCTGAGATCAGAAGCTGCAGGCATGCGAGAGGGAACAGGCTGCGCGGCTGGCTCAGCTCTCGTGCCTGTGGGGTGACATCTTGATGACAGTGGAGTTTAATTGCTTTCTGCTTTGCTGATACAGGCTGTTGTCCATGTAGGGACAGCACAAAGCCTTTCCACTAGGCTACAGTTTGGCTTTTAAACTTAATCATGTGTCTTCCCCTCTCTAAACTTACTCAGAGGTTGAGTTTTCCCATATTTCAGTGGGACAATAATATCTTTAGGTGCTCAGGTGCTGTAGTGGTGTGGAAGTCTGCTCGTGGTGCTTCCTGCCTGAGGAGCTGGGAATGGTGGATTCTGTATCCTGGTGGAGCTGGGAATATTGAATTCTGTCTCTTCAGGAGCTGGGAATAGTGAATTCTGTATTTTAAGGAGAGCTGGGAATATTGAAATCTGTGGCTTTAAGGAGCTGGGAATATTGAATTCTGTGGCTTTAAGGAACTGGGAATGGTGAATTCTATGGCTTTAAGGAGCTGGGAATGGTGAATTCTGTAATTTTAAAGAGCTGGGAATGGTGAAATTCTGGAACTTTTTAAAGAGCTGGGAATGGTGGAATTCTGTAACTTTTTAAGGAGCTGGGAATGGTGGAATTTTGTAATTTTAAAGAGCTGGGAGTGGGGAAATTATGTAACTTTGAGCTGGAAATGGTGAAATTCTGTAACTTTAAGGAGCCGGAATAGTGAAATTCTGCTGGAAATGGTGAAATTCTGTAACTTTAGGGAGCTGGGAATGGTGAAACTGTAACTTAACCAGCGATTTCAGTAATACCAACTTGGGTTTTGGTTTTTTTTTTGAGGTGACGCCTTAAAGCCCCTTATTTTCTATCTCGTAGAAACACTTGATTTTTTTCAGCCTGGAAAGTTAAAATTCTGAGGCAGCAACATCTGTGCTGTAACAGCCCGCCTCAAACGGTGCAGTTACAACTGGTGTGCCTTTTTGCAGTTTTAGCAATTAAAAACTCTTTTCAGATGGGCAGCGTGGCGTTTTTTGGCTGACATAAAAGCTCTGGAGCGTTTTATTGCTGCCTCTTGCACTTCATGGGCAGGATTTGCTTTAATGTTATTTATTAAATTAATATCACACAGTGATAATGTGTCCATTAACGCGTATTAGGCAAATGATAAATGCTAACAAATACAAAACTACAGCTCAGAGTAATTGGGAGGTGTCCAGCTCCTAAAACTCCATCTAAAGCGCATCTCTTAAAAAAATTATCTGTTTGAAAAGCTCCTGGGAGGATGCAGGAGAATCCCAGCTCCTCCCCCAGCATTCCTGTGACTGCCCTTCGCGCCCTGAAGCAAAAAGTTTGGCTTTTTACTCAGTTTTTACGTGGAATTTCCAAGGCTCTTTCCACGAGAATGTTGGATTCGAGTAGCAAAATCCACATGATTTTGGAGCCTCGGCAGACTTCAGCCCCCTCTGTCCGTGGCCTCAACTTCCAGAGGGGATCCTTGGGAGGCCCTTAAATTGCAGCTGGAAATCGTGTTGCATTTTAATTCCATAACTAATAGATGGGACATCCAGAAAAAAAAAAAAAAGGGATATTCAGGAGGCTTTTTACTGCTGTTTCTGGTAGGAGGTAAATAGAGAAACCTTGGAATAGCAGAATATCTTGGGAGAGAAGCCTTTTGCCTCTCCCCTGACGTGCAGTGGCTCTCTCCTGGGCCAGCTTTGGCTAATTGACTGCTAGTAAACTTCACCCAGCCTCAGCTTGAAGCCGTGGGTGTATTCCAAGGGGTTTCTTTCCCCTGGGATTTTATATTCCTTGCTGCTAATGAACTCGGGGACTCCGGGGGGTGCCACTGGGTGGATTTGCTTTGGCTCTTAGGCTCTTGCTTTGCTTTGCTTTCCTTTGCTTTGCTTTGCGGGGTCCCTGGGGGTGTGTTGGAAACCAAAACGGGAGTGGGGAGGAAAACGAGATCTCGAGGTTGTGTTTTAGCCCTGCAGGAGCTTTTTTCCCAGGTATCCAGGTGTGCTCAATCCAGGTGTCCTCCCAGGTTGGGATCTGACCCTTTTTATTCCACCTCCCGTGCCCTCAGTTGTGCTGAGAAGCCAGAGGAAGCAGAGCAAGGAGTTTTTTCCTATATTTGGACCTCACTGCGTGGGCAAAAGGAGCATAAAATGGTCATAACCAAAGAACTAAAGAGGAACTTGGAGTTTGAGGGATTAAAGATTCTGAAATTCGTGCGTTTTAAGCTCCTTCTGTTTGTTCTCTTTTTTTTTTTATCGCTGGTCCCTGAAGCGCCGCAGCTTTACCTGGGCGCTTTTTTTACCTGGAATTGCACGTGATGGTTCAAAATACCCCGTTAATGCCAGCCTTGGTTAACAGGATTTTATAGTTTATATTTATTGGAATTCTTGCTACTAATTTTAACCCTTTGCAAGAAGCTTTAAATTCTGAAAATAAACACCACCACCCCCTCCCAGTTCCAACATAAATAAGGGTAAATTTTCAGTTGCATCTGTGCCTCTGAACGTTCAACAAAACAGGACAAACACACCAATACTAAGTTTAGGCAAAGATTTTCCATAGGACACTGCCTCCAGTATGAATTCCAGTAAATACATAACAGAACTTCCCAAAACAACATCTAATTGTCTGCATTTCCCTGAAGAAATGGGAAGGTTTCCAGCTGGTTACTTGACCTGAGGGTTTTCCAGTGTCCTGTGTAGGAAATCATCCCTAACAAGAGTATTTTACTAACTTCAAATTCAGTTCTTCTGTGTTTTATTGACACTCTCTTGTTCCCTCCTGCTCTTCCCCTCAGCCTCCACGTGCCAGATCTGGAGTGTTTGAAGTGTGAGGAGCTCTTGGTGTGTGCCCACCACCTCTGAGAGCTTTCAGAGCCTCTCTAAAGGTTTGCTGTCCCCCCCTCTATCCCAGGGAAACCAGAGGACGGGCATAAAACCGTGATAACAAAAGGCAGATACCTTGTGGGAGCTTTGGGGATGAGTTGTGCATTTGGTTTTTATTTTATTGGTTTGATCTCACGACTTTGGAAATAATCTTAACGGTGTGTCTGACAAAAAGCGCTTGGGTCTGTTGGAGTTTGGTTCGTGTTGGCATCCCAGGGCAGGGCTTTGGTGTTGGAAAACTCGCTGCTTTATCTCTCCACCATTCCCAAAGAATCCAGCAGGAGCTGTGGGAGGCAGGGAGCTGGGCCTGGAAGTGTGGAAATGCTCTTCCCAGGTAGGAAGTAAGTGAAATTTTACGGAGTAAAACGCTGGGGTCTGTTCAGACCCCCTTTCGAGGGTCTGTTTTCCAGGCAGGCAGCGCTGGTAATCCCAGTTTGGGTAGATCTCGGGGAAGCTGCGGTTCGGATGTTCCTTTGGAAGTGATTCCTGCAGAGCTTTTTGTGGGGCACCAGCAAGTTGGGCTGCAGGGAGGGCTTTGGTTTGTTCCAGCAGCTCCTTTGCCGTTCCTGTAACCGGGAGGAAACTTGATGCAGCTCCTTGTGGGATCTGGCAACCAGCGGAGCCCTGGGAATGCTGTGCCAACCTTCCAGCCCTGCCTCGGGAAGCCTTTGGCTGGAACAATAGCGGGGAGCAGGAGTGGAATTCCTGCCTCTTAGGTGTGTTTGAAGGGGCTTTGCCCTCTCTCTGAGCGTGCAGAAATCGGTGGTGGCACCCCGCGTGTTCCTGGGAATCGTGCTGCTTCCTGCCTGGACCTCTCCAGTGCTGTCACCATTCCGGGGTGTGTGGAGTGGAACATCTGGCACCCTGGCACAGCAAGAAAACCTGCTGAGCTGGCAGGTGGCTGCTGAAAAGTACCCAAACTGTGCTTTCCTTGCTTGGATTTTTGTCTCCTAATCCGCTCCCGGTACCTGCAGGTCTCGTGGGAGGACGGGGGCGGGAATCCAAGGGATGGGATGGTGCAGGTGGCCCCGTTGCTCAAAGCAACGGATGTGGCTTGTTTTTCCTCCACAAAGGTGAGGTCTCACCAGCACCCTGGATTTGCCCAGGATTTACCGTGTCCCGGAAGCTGGTGTGCTCTGGGAGAGGCAGAGCTGCGCCCGCAGCAGTGCCACGGTCCTGTGCCAGGGCTCAGGAGGTGCCCTGTTTTCTTTGGAAAGACACAGGGAAGGACCTGTGTCCCCTCCAAAGGTGGATGGGATGGCATTTCTAGGAACTGGGAGGCAGGAAGTTCAGTCGTGGCATCACCAAGGAAGAAGAGTTAGGTGACTCTTAGGTGACTCTTCAGGGGATGACACAGGGATTTTGGAAGTGGCAGCAAAAGCTCCTTAAAATTGGGGTTTCTCCGTGCAAGGACATCCAAGAAAGTTAATCCGAATGAAGATATAAATCCAAATGCGGTTTTAATTTGGTTTAACTCAGTTCCTCTGTTTGCATGTGTTCTGGACAAAGGTGTCCACGCAGGGATTTAATTTCATCTAATAAAAGTACTTGGATTCATATCCTTAATTAGTTTAGGGTGTGCACGTGTTCTCTTCTTCCATGAGCATTTCCAAGCGACCTGTAGCCAAGGAATTGGGCATCAGGGAAGTGCTGCCTGTGTAGGTGCAGGGGTGGTGTTCCTGAGAAGCCAAGAGTTTTCCCTTCCCTGCTTAAAAGGGGAAACTGGAACAGAGCAATGTCTTTCCAATATCCATCTCTTCCTGGGATCCCTTGCGGCAGGGAGTTCCAACACTGATATTCCCACACTGGGGCTCACAAACAGGACAGCTCGGGAGCCTAAAAGTGCTGAATCTTGGGAAACAAACATCTCAGCTTTGCCATTTCCCTTGCATAAACACTCCGAGCTCGATACCACACAGCTTCAAACCAGTTGGTTTGCAGGTTGGGGAGTTTATAAGTTCTGTAATTTAGAGCTTGTCCTGATTTGTGCAGCAGGACTTTTGTCCCTGCCTCCTTATCCCACTTCTCCCCACCTTTCTGTTCCGCCGAGCTTCCCAGAAGTTCCAGCAGAATTTCCATCGATCTATAATTTGCTGTACAAGAACCACATGGAGGTTGGTTTGGGGGTTTTTTTGTTTGTTTTTTTTTTTTTAAAAATCCAGATTTTTCTCGTGTTTCAGATGCTTGTTTCGCTCGAGTTCTGTTCCTCCCGAGTTTCTGGCCACGCCGCAGAGCGCGGGGTGAAGCGCACAGAGCTGGCCAGGCCTGGCCATGAACAGTGTGCTGTGGAATGCAGTGTCGTGGCACTCGAGGAATCCACTGATCTCTGTACCGAGAGCAAGATATTGTTTATTGTTGCTTTATAAAGGTTGTTTCGGGTCTATAAAACTCGTCATCCCAGCGCTGGCGGCTCCGAGCGGGTCCGTGTTTTTTGCTCGGCGTCGTAAAGATCTTGGGTGTGCTGCACATCTGGGGACCAGGGTTGGATGAGGCTCAGGCTCTGTCTTGGGCTGGGTTTATCCAGCTGGGCTCAAAGGATAATTTTTTTCCTGGTGAATTGATCCGTTTTTAGTGTTAATATCAGCGTATCCTGGCTGAGATTCCCTCGCTCCTGGGCTGAGAACGCTTGGAAAGGTTTTTGTGGGAGACGGTGATAGGCTTAAGGGGTTTTCAAGCTGGTTAACTCTTGTGCTGCTTGAGTCTAAATATCTGCTTCTGTGATCCGCTGGGAATGAATCCACTGGAAATCAATCCATTGGAAATCCATGCCAACCCTGGTGATTATTTTTCCCCCCATGGAAATGTGTCTCCCGTGTATTATGGCGACGTTTTCGCTCCTAAATGACGCTTCAACCTCTTTTGTCAGTTCTTTCTATCCCTTCGGAAGGGCTTCCCGTTGGAGCACAGTTCCTGTCTCGGAACGTTGGGTAGGATTTAGGAAATAAAACCTCCCCAGCCCCAATTCTGCTGAAATGGGAAGAAATCAAAGCTTAGCCTGCCTTGAACTGGGTCTGGTATTTCTTCCCCTGTCGTTAAAACCTCAGGTGAGGGTTGGAATTCCGAAGCCTTTTTTAGAACTCACAGGAATATGGCTTTTGAAGTGTAAGCAAATGAAGCTGGAGGAAGAGGCTGATTGTTGAAACAGGCAACGTTAACAACAGGATTTTGCAACGAAGCTCCAGTTTGCTTTTCCAAGCTTTCCCTTGGAAAAAATTCGCTTTGCGTCTCCTCGGGCCGAGATCTGTAATAAATTTTCCCTTCACGTGTCCAGTTTTTTAACTCAAAACTTCATATAAACACCAGAGAGATTCGGCTGAGCGGTTCTGTGCCCGAAATGTGGTGTAGGGAGGAATGAAGTGTCACCTCTGAGCTCTTCTCCTGAACCAAAGGATAAAAACCTTAGTTTTATCCCTTTAGAAATCACTATTTCAGGAGTTTTTGTGTTTTCTTGCTTGGAATCCTCTCTTATTTCCCCAAACCTTTTTGCTTTTAAAAACAATACAAAGTAAAAAAAAAAAAAAATACAGGTGTTAAAAAAACCCAACCAAGCTGAGCTATTTTTTGGGGGTGAATGTCGGAGCTTTAATTTCTCTGAGGTGATTTTTGGTTTTCCATTTGTTTTTGTTTTTTTTTTTGTAGGATGCTGTGACATCAAAACCGGTCATCCAGTTCCAAGGAAGCCAAGGGGTAAGTCTGTACCTGGAGTGCCTTGGGAAGTTACGCAGTTGGTACGAGGAAATTTGTGCTATTCCCACCTGGAGGAATGATGATGCTCTGATTGCTGAAAAGGGGAGAGGTCGAGCTCCAGGAAAGCTTTTTCCTCCTCTTTGTTTTCTGAGCTTGCTAAAAAACACACGAAATGCAGCTTTAGAAGGCTGCGCTGGTGGGGTAGAACCAGGAAAAGGATGCAGCTATCCATGGAAACCTCACCTGTATCCCACGGGAATGCCATGCCAAAGCCTTTGTGGGTCCCGGTTCTTTCCGGCAGCAAAAACTCCCGAGTGTCCTGCAGCTTTATTTATATATAATTTATATATATATTATATATATATATA
>VZRE01005985.1:58894-76341 GCA_013396775.1 Cephalopterus ornatus | reverse complement strand
GGCTGCGTGTTCGAATCACGTCGGGGTCAGGGCGGCCCTCCTGGGGGCTCCCTTTTTTACCGGGCGCGGCGGATTTTGGGGTACCCCTGGGTGGGACGGCGGGGTCGGGGTGATGGGGACACGGGTGTGGGGCGCCGGGAGCTGCGGGGAGTCCTTGCTGCCTCCGGGGCTCTGACTTTTGCCCCCTCCCCCAGGCTGTCGCATCATCCAGGGAACGGGCTTGAATTGAAAGAGTGGGTTTAGGGTTGGATGTTTGGGGAGAAATGTGTGCCCTGTGAGGGCACTGAGGGACTGGGATGGAATTCCCAGAGAAGCTGTGGCCTCTGGGAAGGGACCTTAAAGCTCATTTCATCCCACCCCCTGCCCTGGGCAGGGACACCTCCCACTAGCCCAGGTTGCTCCAAGCCCCATCCACCCTGGCCTTGGACACTTCCAGGGATGGGGCAGCCACAGCTTCTCTGGGCAACCTGTGCCAGGGCCTCCCCACCCTCACAGGGAAGGATTTTTTCCTAAAATCCCATCTAAACCTCCTCTCTGCCAGTTTGAAGCCATCCCCCTTTGTCCTCTCACTCCATGCCCTTGTCCAGAGCCCCTTCTCCAGCCCTATAAATAGATTCTCTCCATCTTTCCTCTTGGCTCCTTCAGGGCACAGTTAAGACACTCCCCAGCTTCTCTTCTCCAGGCTGAACAATCCCAACTCTCCCAAGAGAGCTGCTCCATCCCTCTGATCATCCCGGTGCCTCCTCTGGACCGGCTCCAGCAGCTCCCTGTGCCGGGACCCCGGAGCTGGAGGCAGCACAGTCCCCCTGTGCCCCGTACGTAACTTTTACAACCTCAGAAGTACTTGTTTGCTTTTCCTCAGCCCCGTGCTCTGTTATTTTAACCTCTTTTTACGTTCCGAAGGAACAATAAAGGCAAAAATCTGATTGCAGGCCGGATAAAGCTTCTAAGTGGTCATTAACTCTTAGCTGCTTTAACCTGTTGGGCAGGTGATGGGTTGTGCACACCTGAGCCCCTCAAGTCTCGATCTCTTCCCATGAACTGGCTTTTGTCTCGACTGGCTTTGCCTTTGAACTTCGTTGCTTTGTAATAGCACAAAGGAATGATGCTTTGAGCTTCTGCTGCCTCAAAGATTGTGATGAAAAATAGCCCCAGACTAAAAAGAAATAGAAATCGAGTCTTTATTGCCCCCTGTGCTGCTTTCAGTGATAACAATTTTAATTAAGGAAAAAGGGGTGGGTAAAAAAAAAATAACCTCCTATCTGGAAGTACCCACAGGCATGTGAAAAGTGTAATAATAAAGCTGTTTGTAAGGTGACAGCAGGAAATGTTTAAACCTCACTCCGGAAGCCTGAATAAATAAATAAATATACATGTGTTTTTTATTTATATTTTATGGCCTTTCTAGGTAGCGGCTGTGTCGTTAAGCTTGGTAAGGTCTAAATAGTTAGATATTCACCCCAGGCATGTGGTGGGATTTTGGGGTTGTCCTGTGCAGGGCCAGGAGTTGGATTTGATGGTCCTTAGAGGTCCCTTCCCACTCAGAGTATTCCATGGTTGCGTTTTGTGAAAAGGTGACACAGTGGGACAGAAGTGAAATGTACTGTGTGTTGTGATTTTTTTTTTATTTTATTTTTCTTTAGTCTCCCCAGGGCAAAAGTAAATGCAATATGAATTAATGTGAAGGTTGGGCTCGATGATCTTGGAGTTCCTTTCCGACCTTAATGATTCTATGAGTGGGAAGAAGTAATATTGAAGGCAAATACTAAGAGCTGGAAAGTAATATTAAGGGCAAATATGGGTTCTGGTGGGATCTCCTGGATCCACGGGGGCTGTTCCCACTGCCATCTGTGGGGGGCAGTGCCCATCTTCCTTCCTCCCAGATTTTGTGGGCTGATAAACAGAGGTCCCCGGGGCAGAGCTTCACCTCTGGGGTGTGGGATCACCTTCCAGCCTCTCCTGGGCTGCTCCTGAGGCTTCCTGGGGACACTGGGAAATCCAGTGGGAAAACAGCCCCTATTTGTGGAGGCCCTAATGAAGGGGAGTGCTGATGGCAAAGGGGCTCTGTTTATATAAAACCTCATTTTCTGAAGCAATTTCAGCTGAGTGTTTGCTGGTGCTGCTTGTCTGAACCCCGTGCCTGGTGTCCTGTGAAGAAATAAAACCAAAGAATACCTGGATATCACCGAGGTCATTCCATTTTATGCTGCCCCTCTTTACTTTCCAGCATAGAGTAAGGAAAGAGGGTTGTTCTAGGAAAGAGAAAAAAAAACAAAAAATCCCCCCAAAAAAGACATGAAAGAGCAGATCTGAGCCTCTTGCCCTGCTCAGGGGAAGCAAATGAGCTGTGAATTTGGGCAGCTTTGCTCCTCGAAACACCCAATGTGTGTGAGCCGGGGAGTGTTTTATTTTCTTCCCCCCTGCCCCCTAATGGAGGTGGCAAATGTTCTAATCAAAAGCAGGTCACCAGAGAGCGAGGCACGAAGGAGCAGCTGTTGCACCCAGTCATGCACGATATTCCTGTGCCAGAAATGATTCATTTGGGCCCCGTAATATATATGGAAATGTGCTGCAGGAGCGTCGCTGGAAATAACCTATTGTGTTCACCCGGCCCTGGCAGAGCTGGGCTTGGCTTTGGGGTCTTTGAAGTGCCTTTTCCTGGCTTGGATGTGTCAAATAAACACCTCTGAGTTAGGGGCTGCACTTAATCTCTCTCTACGTTTGCTTCTTTTAGGCTGACTTGGCTGAAGGCAACACCTTCAGCACTGGGAACATCCACTAAATGCAGGCTCTGGCAGGGAGCTGGATGGAAGAGAGAGAGAATAAAATCCTGCAGCAGGAGCACTCTGGATGAAGAGGTAAAGCAGGAAGAATAAAGGGAATGAAGTAGGTGGACCGTTGCAGAGGTCTTGCAGTATTCTGAAAAACATCTGAGCTGAAAGGGATTTTTGACTTTTTTTTTTTTTTTTTTTAACTCAAGTAGAACATTCTGTGTTTTAATCTTCCAACAGCCCTTTTGGGGGAGTTCCTTAGCACAGAAAGCCGGTTTGCCCCCACCTTTTCTTTATTGTCAGGTCCTTTGATGTTCTCTTCAAAGATGAAGCCCAACTTCCCATTTACGCTGCGGCCCGTAATGAACATCCAGCTTTGTTGGAGCGATTAGCTTGGCTGGGGGGTGATTTCTGGTGCTGTTTAAAAAAATAAAAACATAAAAAAAAATAAAAAGAAAAAAAAGTTCTCGAATCCTGAGCGGTTTGGACACGTTTGGAAAAAAAACACTGAGCCAACAGCTGTGCAGTGGACTAATCTGACAGTACAGCAGCTGTCATAACAAAAGCAGAGCTGCTTCAAACACAGCTCCTTTGTTGGGTGATTGAAAATGATTTAGAGGAAAAGGTTATTTACTGCCTCTCCCGCGTGGGGTTGGATCAGGGACTGTCCCCTGTGATCCCCCAGCAGATGAATGGGCTCTTAACCACTTCCTCCACTCCAGCTTAGAGCCTCAGATAGTTCGGGGACTCGAATTTGTTCGGATGCTTTGCTGCTGGTTTTGCCTCCAGGGCCCTCTGTGTTTCTGGGATCGTCTGACTGAGGAGCCCCCCCGAGTTCTGGGTTGGTGGCAGATCACTTCAGCACTGCTCACACCCCACATCTGTAATCACTGAGAGCTCCGGGGAATGCACAGGGGGGATAATTAAGCAATGTCACTTGTAAAGATGGCCTGAACTGGGGCTGCTTTAAAGTATCGAATTATGCAACCTGGTGTAGATATTTCAGGTTAATTCCCTCATATTTTAAGGCCCTTTTCCCCCTGCCTTTTTTTCTCATTCAGACAGAAGTGCTGGAGTAACCTTTGAAACAAAAGACTTCAAAGTGACAGCAGCCTGTGCCTCTGGCTATACTGAAGTAAGTAATCTACTAAAGCATGAATATTTTATGTCTCTACAGCTAAATGAAGGAAATTACAAGTTGATATAAACTGATGTTCTTTGTATTAGCTCATGACAAATGCAGCAATTACCCCCAATCAGTTAATTACAGCATCCTTCTGTGGCCTGCCTTCCACTTCCACGAGCTTTCTTTTGTAAGAGGGGTGAGTTAACTCACAGTTCCTTTGTGCTGCTACTTAGAAGAAGGTCTTTGTTTATGCTGCTGGAAATTATATCCATTTTAATGCCGCAGAGACAGTCACTGGTGTTCCCTCAGTCCCATCTTGCCACTTTCCCTCTGGTTCATGCTCTTCACACCTGGAGATGTCTGAGGATCCTCTGGAGCTCCCCTTTTTGTCTGGCTGACAGGACAGCAGCTCAATACCCCGCTTCAAGAGCGCATTAAAGTGAGATATTAACAATTAGGGGGGCTGGAGGGTCGCTGCTTTAATGGATGAACTTCAGGTGGGTTGTGGACGTGGGTGGCCGTGTTAGAATTCACTGCTGAGCTGCTGAAAGCAGAACAGGCTCCACAGACTCCTCCGAGTCCCTTTCAGCTTTGAGCTCCTTTGTAAGAGCAGCTTTGTGAAAATACACTCCCATTCTTCTGAGTTTTGCACGGGCAGAAGAGGGAACCCTGGGAGGCTGTCTCCTGCTGCTGTTAGAAAATCATGAAAGTGTTTTTTTTTTTTCCTTGCGAGGGAACACAGGAATCAAAGGGGGCCCTGACCTGGAGTCGTGGTTCAGCTCGAGGCCAACCAGGCAAGTGCTCTGCTGGTGCTGCTTTGCTGCCAGTCCTCCAGCAGCAGATCCCAGACGTGCCCCACGTGCCATTCCTGGTCATTCCTTGCCTGCTGCATCCCAGACACCTTTCCCTGGGAACAGGAGGTGTCCAGGATGAGGGCTGGGCAGCGCTGGGTTATCCGAGAGCAGGTAGTGACAGGACAAAGGAGAGTGGTTTTGAACTGAAAGAGAGGAGATTTAGATTGTTTGGAAGAAATTCCTCCTTTGGAGCATGGGGAGGGACTGGGATGGAATTCCCAGAGAAGCTGTGGCTGACCCATCCCTGGAAGTGTCCAAGGCCAGGTTGGATGGGGCTTGGAGCAACCTGGGCTAGTGGAAGGTGTCCCTGCCCGTGGCAGGGGATGGGACTGGATGAGCTTTAAAGTCCCTTCCCACCCAAACCATTCCATGATTCCACGATCCCTCTGTGCCTGCTGCAAAAAAAAAGTGGGACCTGGGTCAATCTCAAGGGATCATTCTAGCAGAAGCCTGGCTTTGTGGCTCTTGGATTTGTTTTTTTTTTTTTATTCTGCCCTAATTGCAAGATTCCCGTTTAACTTATTTGGTAGGATTCTATGTCTAAAATATAACTTTGTGTGTATTTTATAGTGATGAGAATTCAATTTTCCCCTCATAGATCCTTCAGGAAAAGGGCCTGAACCACTTCCAGTTATTGACACTGACCCAAAAATCTGCATGTGACATCAAAGGTGATGGTACCTCAAACTGAGCTGGAAGATCTTACGCTAAAGGAGAGACTGAAGTGAGATGGTTTGCTCTGGAATTTCCTTTTTATCCAGGAGGCAGAAAACCCACCTGTATTTCCGTTCTTCCCATGGAACTGCAGTAGGGTGGGATTTAAGGAGCACATCTCTCGTGGGGATGACACGTGTCTAGGGGACATGTGGCATCTCTGGAGCTGAAGGACAATCACTTGTCACTCCTCTGGGGTGGCAGCAGAGGAAATATTTGGGCTGGGTGTGCTGTTCTTTGCTGGTTTTCCTCGGGTTTTTTTTCCTCAACTGTCTCACTTCTCTTTGCCCCCAGCCCCTTCTCCCAGCTTTGCTCAGTTCCCACCTTGGAAGTGTGGATGGAATTACTGATGGACTGACATCCCGTTACCACCCACCTCCTCAAAGGGTTTTGTTTTCAAGCTGCCTTTTTTTTTTTTTTAAAGCACTAAATGCTCCAACATTTAACCCCCAAAGGAAAGAAAACCGACTTTCTCCGCGATCTGAATGAAAAATTTTGAGGTGGATCAGGAATTCATTCACCAAACTCTATTAAAATACTATTTTTTTCGTAGAAAATCAGAACTCCACACTGATTTCTTTTACCCACATCCTTTTAAAATCCGGTTTTTACACAGCCTGCTCCTGTGTCTTATCTCTGCCTGGCCCACAAATGATTAACCCTCCTGCCTTTGAGACCTGGAGGACGAAATGCTGCTGTTCAAAGTCCCTCCCCTCGCTCAGACACTCATCCAGCTCTTTCCCAGAGGCACTTTGGACCCTGCCCTGGGATGTGTTGACCCGTTGGGCTGCTCAGGAGGGCAGATGGGAACCCGCAGGAGCTGGTCGTGATCCCAGCAAACTGCTTCATTCAGTCCCCTGGGAAGCCCTGGGTGGGGCTCAGCTGCTCCCAGCCCTGCTGCGTCCACAAACCCTCTTCCTGGGAGCAAACAGCCCTTTTCCAGTTGTGGCTAAACGTGGAATTATCCTTTATTTTCACAAGAAGCACGCAAAGCCAGGCGCTGCAGTGAGGCGGCTTAGAGCTCGTTCTGTCGCGTGGGGCTGCTTTGGAACCTTCCCGTGCATGAGGGTGGGTTTATGGGGTTTTTGTTTTTTTTTTTTGCCCAGCACTGTCTTTCCCAAGTGCCTGCCTGTCTGGAGGGGTGTCTCGGTGTGTTTGCCAAGTGGGCGCTCGCCGCTGGTGGACTTCTCCCCGTGGGTTAAAGACTCCGATTGAGAGATCCCGGAGCTCTTGGCTCCTGTCTGCTCGTGTTAAGGTGACTCCCTGCACTGTAACCAGCTCAGGGCCCTGCAGGAGGGAGAATTAATTAATTAGCTAGTTAATTAACTGTCAGCTGGCCAAATCTCCGGGAGAAATGACAGCGGGAGGATGGATGGTGTCTCCAGTCCTCCGCGTTGCTCTCCGCTGCTGGTGTCAGAGCACCACCTCTGCCTGGGCAGGTCGTGCTTTTCCTCTTTACCTGCAGCAACCTCATCTCCTCTAAAAGAAAAGCCTCTTGCTGGGCTGCTGGGGGTGATTTTTGCTGCTTTTCCCCCCCCCTGTTTTCCCACCTCCTGGCCTGCTCAGTGCAGCTCATCCCACCTTTCCCAGCCAGAAGTGGGTTAGCGCTCCTTGGGTTGAGTTGGCTCAGGCTGAAGCGAGGTGAGAAAGAGGTAAATAAAACCTGACTGCGGGGCTTATTTGTGTAATTTGCAGGAATTCCTGCAACTCTCCTGCTGTTCCCATGGAAACAGATGTTGGGTCTGAGGAAAATGCTGTAGGTTTTCAGGACTATTATTTTATTCCCCCCCCTTTAACAGCGACCCCCTCCTTTATCATTTCTAAGCAGCCTGGGGGGAAAAAAAAAAAAGATTCTTCCGCTTCTTGAGGCACAGACGTGGAGTGTGAGGCTCCATCCTTTCCCAGACAGACAGTTATTTTCCAGCCTGTTGGCTCTGACTCATCCACCAGGCAGGTTGGAACACCTGGGGTTTTATGGCCAAGCTGCTTTTGTCACATTTAAACTCGCCTTTTCCCCCTGCCTTCATCTCGTTTCTCTTGTCTCTCTCAGGTGTTGGGCTGGTGCAGACTGTTCATCCCTGAAGGTGAGGCTCCATCCCTCCATCCAAAATGGCCAGTGAAAGGTCATTTTTTGGACTTTTTTTTTTTTGTTTGTTTTGTTGTTTTGTTTTTAAATGGGTGAATTAAATGCTATAAAGGTGAAAGAGGGTTTGTTTTAATGAGTAATTAGTATCAGGTATGTGGGGCTGTGAGGGTGAGGATCATCAAGGCAGAGCTCTGCCACAGGGCCCTGGTCTGTGTCCCACCATCCCCTGCCCCCTGTTTTATCATAATCCATCGTGTTTTTCCTTCGAGCCAGAGGCCCCTGGTTGAGGTGAAAACCCCACTCACCAGGTGCTGTGCACACAGGATGAGGAGCCCCAACCAAACAGGGGAACCAGGAAGACAAAAAGCAGGCAGGAAAACTAAAAGGAGGATGTAAAAACCCAAAACCAACTCCCCCCCCAAAAAAAAGCACAAAAAAATTAAATCTCAACCAACCAACCAAAAACCCACCTGGGGCCAAACCCAGCATCCTGAGCCAAGGTGCTGGGTTTTTTGGCCCCCAGCCCAGAGAGCAGGAGCTCCAAAATGCTTCCAAACGCTGACCTGCTGCTGTGTTTCAGGAGGGGCTTTGTAAACCACGGTTTGTCCCCAGCTCTGAAGTGGGAATCTGCTGTGCAGCGGGATTCCAGGGACCAGCTGCAATCTGTCCCAGCCCCTGGGCCACCACCAGCCACAGGGGTCACCCAGTGCCAAGGCAGCTCTGAGCTGGTGCCCAGCGCAGGAGCCCCGGGATGGAGAGGAGCTGCCAACCCTGGGGCTTGGACATCAGCTCATCCCAGAATATTTAGGTTGGAAAAGACCTCCAAGGTGGTCGAGCCCACCCTGTGCCCGATCCCCACCGTGACACCCAGCCCGGAGCGCTCAGTTGCCACGTCCAGTCCTTCCTTGGACACCTGACAACCCTTTTCCAAGAAGAAATTCCTCCTGGAAATCACACCAGCCCCCCCTCTTCCCTTTCCTACCCCCAGAAGATTGGTCTCCCTACACCCAGCTCTTCAGAGGTTTGAGAAGACCTTTTATGATGGGTTTTTTTTTATTATTATTAAAATTGTGGATTGTAGCAGGAGCTCAGAGCTCGTGGGAAACCTCAGTTCCGAGCTCCTGGACTCCTCTGTAACCAGTCTGCTAAATAATATTAACAACAACTAACAGACACTAAGTGTCCAATAGTGCCAGATTGCCAATAGCCCCCCTGTTAAAATCCACTTTGATTCTAAAGTTCCTCAGAATTGAATTCTCTGTAATGAAGATCTTCGTGTTCGATTGGCCCCGTGTTGCAGGGGTTTATTTAAATACAAATTGAATCCTCCCACTGGAGAGCTAAACAGGAGATTAAAATAGCTGCCAGGGGATGGGAATTTGCTTTATGAAGAGTCGTTTGACTCAACTTCTTGTTGATTTCCCCATTTTTCCTATTTTATGGCTAGAGATGCTTTGGAATTGTTGCCTCTCCCAACCAGCAGCAATGAACCTTGTCTGGGTCACTCTGGGGCTCAACTTTAATCCCTCTCCAGTTAGCTCTGGCACTGTCACTGCTCCAGGGAAGTGGCCACTGGAGAATTGAACCCTTCTGATGTGGAAACGAGACTTTTCCAGCTCTGGAAGTTGCAGGTTCAAGGGATGACGGTGCTCAGAACTCTGTGCTGGTGGGGAAAGCTGCACGAGCAGAATTCCCTGGGGGTGCCAAGGACTTTGAGAGCTCCAGAACCCCTTCAAGGGGGTTCCTGAAGGATTAGAAACATCTGCTGGGCTGAAGTACAGCTGGATCCCCGGGGAGGAGCTGGGAAGTTTGATGGAAGGTGCATTGAAAGGATCTTTTTTTTTTTTTTTTTTTTCCTTTTTTGGCTTTTGCTTAGAAATGACTTTTCTGCAAATTTATTCTGCAACACTTTGCAGGAGAAGAACACGCTTTTAACACTTTTTTGGAGAAGCAGGTCAGGGAAGTGAAAGCCTGGGATGACTGGGAAACGGGCCCCCAGGGTCCTGCATCCCACCAGTGC
This sequence comes from Cephalopterus ornatus, assembly GCA_013396775.1. Lineage (NCBI taxonomy): Eukaryota > Metazoa > Chordata > Aves > Passeriformes > Cotingidae > Cephalopterus > Cephalopterus ornatus. Next base: position 66,770 of record VZRE01005985.1, on the reverse strand, counting down.
CTCTGCACCCTCCCAGCTCCTCGTGGGTCGGGCTGGGGCTGCAGGGAGCAGCGATCTGGGGCTTGGTTTGGGGGGCCTTGTGGGGTGGCACATCCATGGGATGGGCTCTTCCCTCCCCGAGCCCTGGGGTCCATCCTTTGGGCAGACCCCCGCTCCCTTCCCAACACGGCCTCTCTGCCCCTCTCAGGGGCAGCTCCAGCTTTTCCAGCTCCTACCCTCCCTTTCCCAGGAGTTTTGTCAGCGCTGCCAGGAGGGCGGGCGGGGGGGAGAGCCGCCGTTCCAGAACATCCTGTGCCATAAAAGCCATAAAAGGCTGAAGTACGGACTGGTGATGCCGGGAGCCCGCCCGCACACGCGGCCGCCGCTCCGAGGAGGAGAGCAGATGGGGAAACACCCTCCTCCGTGACCGCCCTACATCTTCCACAGGGGGAAGATCAGCGCCGCTGGATTTATGGTGATTTTCCACCCCCCCACCCTCCTCCCACGCAGCATTCCCAGCGCCGGCTGCTCCCGGCGCCGCTCGCGTCCCTGGAGGCGATTGGAAGGGGATGCTCGGAGGGCACCGGGGCTTTTCGGGGTGAAGTTGCGGCGGGTTCCTGGCCATGCTCCGCCTGGACTCGGTTTCCCCGGAGCCGTGAGTACATCTGCTCTTCCCCAGCGATCCCGGAGGGAGGGAGGGAGGGAGCTCCTCGCTGGAGGTCAGTGGGTTATTTGGGAGGGGATGCCTTTGGAAGGGAACAGCTTCCTCCCGGTGTCAGGCTTTTAACGAGCAACCGGAATAAAGCTTTGAGTTTCTGTTCCGCCTCCCCTCGAAAAAAAATGTGGGCTAAAAAAGATGGGTTTTCCCTTACTTTTTGTTCAGAAGGGTGGGGTTACCCCTACGTTTTATTTATTTCCTTTTTATTTTTTCCTTCCCCCCAGTAGCCCCCAAATCCCGTATTTTCAGCCTTTCTCCTCCCAGTAGCCCCCATATCCCGTATTTTCAGCCTTTCCCCCAGCCCAGGCCCTGGCAGGGATGGGATTGTGCCTTGACCTCCCCCCAGCTGTGATCTGGCCCTGGCTCTTTGCGTTCCCTCCGCAGGGATGCAGCCGAAATACGGAGTGACAGGAGCCTTTGAAACACAACCAGAGAGGCTGCAGGGCTTGAAAAAGCCCTTCTATGTTTGTGACTCGTGCAAAAGGGGAGCTGTTTGTGCAGAGGCAGCTTTGGGGGGCGAGGGGAGGGATGCAGGATGCTGGTGGGACTCGGATGGGGAAGGGGATCCCTTCGGTCCTGCAAGTGGGTCTTGACTGAATTATAACTCTTGAGCTAAGCTGAGATGTGAGCAAATCTTACCTTGTTCTGCTGATTCCTCAGCCCACACAAGGGGGAAACAAAAAAAAAAAAGGCTGGGCTGGGCTCTTTCTCTGTGCTAAAATAATGAAACAGCTTCTCTGCCTGTCCCGTAGCTGCAAACGCTCCTGAAATGCTGGTGCTGTGGAATATTCCCTTCCATAGCCTTGCTCCTGTCAGCAGCTGCAGGAAATTGCCTTTGGCACGCTGAGGGTGGAAATGATCTCAGGGGACTGGGATGGGGGGAAGGGGTGAAGATGAGTGGGGGGAGGTGAGATCGGCCACAGCCTCCAAACTGCACCTCCGGGTGTCTGCAGAGGATGCTCGGGAGGAGCAAAACGAGCCGCTTGTGAGTGCTGCTGCTTTTTATTTGCTTGGTACAATTAATTATCTTCTAATCCTAATGGTTTTCCTCTTTGCTTTCGCTTTTTTTTGTTGTTGTTGTTTTGGGTTTTTTTCCCAGCTGGGTGATTCGCTGAGAGAGGCAGAGAACTAGTGGATTTTTTGGTGGTGGTGGTTTTTGTTGTTGTTATTTTTTCTGGGTAGCTGTTACTATGGCAAGGAAACTTGATTCAGAGAGAGGTCAGAAATACCAGGTTGAAAATTTCATGCATGTTCTGTTTAAAGCCTCAGCTGCCAGGGTTTGAGCGAGGGAGAAGGAAAAGCACCAGAGTCCCTGGTTTTCAGAGGCTTTCCAGCCTTTTCTGCCTGAAGGTAAGGATTTATTTGCACACCCAGGCTCGGTGCTCTGTGGCATCGTGGCCTGGGACTGTGTGACAGTCAGAGCTCGTGGAAACGCTGCCTGTGCCTGGCTGTGTCACCAGAAATGGTGCTGGGCTGGGTCCCACAGCCCCTCCCTGCAGGTGACCCCGGCAGAAGTGGGTTTTGGGGGAGTTTCACGGGCACCAGGCTTTTCCAGACCAGAACCAGCAGTCAGTGATGAGGGTTTGGAGAGATCTGTGAGGGGTGCTGAGCTCTCTGGACTGCTGTACAACAGGGTTTTGGGGTGCTGGGCCCCTCTGAAAATCTCTTTGGTGGCAGATAAATGAGCTGTATCCCTGGAGGAGGAGGGATTTCTGGTTCCCTTCTGGGTGCTGAGCAGAGGGAACGTGGAATTGGAGCTTCCTGGAAAACGTGCCCCTGTGAACGCTGTGTTTCCTGGCTCTGCTGCCTTGAGGGATCATTTCTTTACAGCAAAGGCCTGAGCCCAAACCAGGCTGGAGTTTACCCAGCAGTGCACAGGGTGGTTACACCACCACATTTGTCTGCTTCCAGGAGGAAAAGCAGCTCACTTCCATCACTGGGGTTAATGGGGAGCTTTGGGTGCTGCTCCCACACCTGAAACTTCTTCTGCGTGTCATTTGGGGTGCTCCTTATCCTGCTGCCTTCCAGCACAGGTGAAAACAGCAGAAAGAAGCTGCCACTTTGTGTCCCCTCCTTCCTCATCGCTTGCTGTTGTTTATTCCTTGATAAAGCTCTGATTTTACCCCATATCAGGGAAACTCCTGCTGCAGGTTGTTACCTTTGGGGTTTTTGGGGAGATGTGGAGTCCCACCTCCACCTGCAGCTTCTCTCTGTGGGGGAACTGAGCACTGAGCCCCAGGAGAGCAGGAATGACGGTCCCAGGAGAGCCTGCCTGAGGTGTGCTTGCTGTCCTGCTCCCTCTCTGCCCCTTGGAACGAGTGAGTGCTTGAGGAGCACGAAGACACTTCCCAGGGGCTGGTCCCTTCTCCAAGCTGTGCATCGGATCCTGTGCTTGGAACAGCTCCAGGGAAGCACTCAAGCGTTGCTGTAACTGGAATTGCACTGGGAAGAGAGTGAGGAGCAGGCAGGGGTGAGCTGGGCTGTGCCTGACCCCCCTTTTTGGCAGTGGGTGAAAATCCTGGAGATCTCCCCTCAGTGTTCCCTCTCCTGGCCTTGTACAGCCGTCCTTGGGGCAGAAATGGGTTGGTTCCCTGCCCTGAACCATCTCCTCTGAGCTGCCTTCCTGGAGCCTGTGCTCTGTCATCTCTGCTGCTCTGGATTTGATGGAGCACAGGCAGCCAAGGCAGAGCTGGAACGGAGCTGCTCCCTCCCACCCGGTGCTGAGGAGCAGGAGCTGCCACTGCTGCTGGGCTTCGGGTGCTATTTCCAGTGTGTCGCCCCTGTTCCTGCCTCTGTGGTGATGCCTGTCCCCGGAGCAGTGGAAATTGTTGCTGGAAGTTGTTGGGTGATGCCGGGTGTCGGGTTGTTTGCAGCCCCTTCTCCCTTGGGAGTGCCCTGGGCTTACGTGGGGAGACACCAGAGCCTTTTCCTGTTTAGTGGGTTCCTCTGTCCCACTGGTGACTGGCTGTGTCTGTTTTAAGCTGCTCCTGGTGACAGCAAGGAGCACGTGGGCTGTGTTTGGGGTTGGCAGATGTGATGTCCTGGGCCCGGGTCCCGATGGGAGTCCTGGGTCTGACCCATCCCCAGATCCAGTGGTGGAAATCTGGGATCGTGCTGCTGGAGTTAGTGGAGCTGGTTGTCGGAGGGGGGAGATTTGGGCTCCAGCCTCGTGTGCTGGCCCTCTGGACTGAGGGAATTCCACACCTGGAGCAGCAAAGCTTCTGAATCCTGGGGAGAGGTGGGATCAGGAGGAAGGGGAAAGCGGCGCCGAGCACCGACACCTCTCCCTGTTCAGCCCGTGGATCCCTTTACACACACCAGTACTTGTGATAAACCACAAATTATGGCAGGGAATAAATACCCCTGAGCCAGGGGCTCTCCAGGATGTGGCCAGTGTAAGCTGCAGGGCGAGGGATGGCTTCTCCTTGGAGGGACCATCGGGGTGTCCCAGCACAGGGAGCTCAGTCCTGCACACCAAGAGCCCTCACCCCCCTCAGTGGGTACTGAGGGGGCTCCCCCTGCCCAGCCAGGCTCCATATCCACTTGGAAAAGACCCTGGAAGGTTTGTAGGTGCTTGCTGAGCTCTTAAAGCAGTGATTTTTGTCCTGCAGGGGCAAGGGTTGGGCGCTGGAGTGGGCTCAGCCCCGTCCCCGCCACCTCCTCTGGGAGAAAAGCAATTTCCTCTTCCTTTTGATTTCAAAATGTCAATGCTTCCAATTAGTTGGGTATAATTAAGTGGTAATTCCCTGTGTCTGGGAGAGGGAGGTGGCTGCAGTGCACTGAGGGGGTGGTCAGCATGTTTTGACAGCGCTGGCATTGCTTCCCAGGGAGACTCAGGTGGGATGCTGGAGACCTGGAGACAGGGGACGTGGGCACAGTGTTTCAGCTGACCTTGATTTTCTTTAAATAGCATGAAAAAGGAATAGCAGGTTATTTGTATGCCAAGGCAGCTGAATGCAGGCAGAGCTTTGCATTACAGCTGCTGAGGGCTCTGGAGATGCTGGTTGCCCTTCTGGGACCACACCTGGGCTGAATTTCCAGGTCTTTGCTTTGAATTTCCCAGGTCTTTGCCCTGCTTTTTCCCCACAAAGGATCTGCCCAGCACTCCAGAGAAATCCTCAGCCGCCTCCAAGTGCTTTGAGCCACGCTCTGTGTGCTGGTGTGTTGAAAAAGAATCTTTAGGCCATTTTAGACAAGTATTCTCAAGCTTTGGGTAGTCCTTAATGACAGCAGAGAAAATTGCCTGGCACCAGCGGGTTCTGTGCCTGTCAGACACCTGAGTGGTGCTGCCTGTGCCTCATCCCAGCACTTTGGAGTTGAAGGAATTGAGGCACAGGGCAGGAAAAGAACTTCTGGATGCCTGAATGCAAACCTCTCGTGCTGCTGGAAATAGGAGCTGCCTCTGCTCCTTTGCTAATTTACTGGCCCGTGCTGGACTTGTCCGTGGAAATGCATGAATATTCACCTGGAAAGCAAATAAATTATTCATGAGAGCAGTGGCCCAGAGCTGCTGGAAGTGCCAAGGCACAAATCCAGGAGCTGATCCCTTTGCTGTGGTGACGTTCCTGGGGAGGGGAGAGCTGGGATCTGGGCTGGGGTGGGGGTTGCCCCCTTGCCCTCAGGTTCTAGGAGCATGGGAAGCACGGCCTTGATGTGCTACTGCCGCTTCTTATTGTTGCTTTGTGTTCCTTTGTCCTGCTGGGATGTGCCCGTGGTGGGTCCTGCTGCTGGAGGGTGACAGCCCAGGGGCGATTTATCACTTTGTTAACCACGTTCTTTCTGCTATAAATAATATTTAGGGGACTACTGAAATTTATCTGGGAGAATAAGTTAAAATAACCAGCCCTGCTCGCACTGATTGGTTTTCCTGCCAGCTCAGACTTGTATGGGAAGGGATTTTGTTGCATCTCAGTGCAGTGGTGAGACCTGTTTCACTGATGCTCTTGATTTTCTTTATGGAATCACAGAATCCCAGAGTGATTTGGGCTGGAAGGGACCTTAAAGATCATCACCCTGCCATGGGCAGGGACAAATTCCCTAGCCCAGGTTGCTCCAAGCCCTGTCCAGCCTGGCCTTGGAAACTTCCAGGGATGTGTTCTGTCAACCCTCCTCTAATTCCCGCTTCCAGAGGAGATGTAGGAACTACAATACCCATGGATACTGACCTCCAAGCTGAGGAGTTTGCAGGGATGCTGTGTTTTGCCTGTCTGAAGTCCGAGGGCCACCTCTGTCCCCTGCCAACCTGATGGGCACAGCGGGCACGAATTTCTAGGAGCAGTAACGTGGCATTCCCTTGCGTGCTCCACACGGGATGGGGCTGGGGGACAGCAGCAGCACGACCCCTGTGTGCAGGGGCTTCTCCCCTTCCATGGAGCCTCACTGCTCCCTGCTGTGGTCCCCAGAAAGGATCAGGATCATCCCAAGGGATGGCAGGAGGCTGGAGGTGGCTGTTGCTAAGCTGCAGGCTGCGTCTGCGCTGGCTGTCAGGGCTCTGGGCAGACCTGGCACTTCTGGGTGAGGGGTGACCTGTGCCTGGGTCAGGGAGTTCTGCTGATCCCCCTTGTTTACTCCCTGCCACGGATGGAGCAGCAGGAAACGGGTCTGGGTCTCCCTTTCGGGACAAGGGTTCCCTGTGAGAAACCCAAGGGCCGCCAGACTTGGCTGATTTATTTGTGCTTAGATATGTGAGACAAAGGAGAGCAAGCCGGATTTTTGCACCCCGACCCCACGTCCACACTGGGCTGAGGGTGAGCTGAGGTGCTGGTCCTGCACTGAGTGTCAGCCAGGAGGAAAGGACACGGGCCCAGGAGTGACCCTCTGCCCCAGGGGCTCCCAAACTGTGTCCTGCAGCAAGGCAGAGCCAGCCAGCCCCCGCTCTGCTGCCAGGGAGGCCCTTCTCTGGGGCTTAGTGTGACCTCAGCCATGGGGAAACGTCTCAGGAGTCTGTGTGTGGGGACAAGAGGGAATGATGCTGCCCCAGAGCAGAACAGGCTCAGCCGGGAGCGTCCCTTTGTTGGGTTTTTTGGCAGCTCCTGGCTCTGCCCTTCAGTCCCGTCTCCAAATGTCTGAGCAGGCAGCACGTGCTGGGAGGTGCTGCTGTGTCTGCAAGGGCACAGAGAATTCTGACTTTGCTTTAAGGGCAGTGGTTAAATAAAGCCAATCACACGGTGAAGGTGGGGATGCTCAGAGCAAAGCCCCCTTTACTCCACGCTGGGCAGGAGAGCAAGTGCTGCCTTTGTTCCTCTCTGCCTGCCCTCTCCCTGTCCTCCTGCACTAATTAAACTCATCTGCATCTTGCTTATAGATGTTCAGAGACAGGAGATGAAATAAAGACCGTGGTTTTCCAGCCAGAGCTTGTGCTTCTCCTCCAGGGATCCCTCACAGCTCCCTGCGTGTGGCACAGTCCTGGGCCGGGCTGGAGAAGGTGGGAGCTGGGGGTTACTGGGGTGGGTCCTCCCCAGGGTCCGCCTGGAGACGTACATGAGGAGGAATCAATCGGGTCAAAGGAGGAGGATGCAAGGAAAAGTTCCCCAGGAGGCAGGGAAAGAGCCGGGGAAGTGAGCAGACGTTCGGGAGCCTCCTGGGTGTGTGAATGTCACTTGGGGGCAGGGATGCTCGGGAGGCAGGATAATAAAAAGCAGGAGAACAAACTGACTCCAACCTGCTCGCCTCGTTATTTTTATTTTACACACACACACATGCACACCCCACCTCTTTTGTTTTGTTTTATTTTTAGGATCGGGCTCTGCAGGAGCTTCTGAGGCAGGTCTGGGTCTGCAGGATTTGTGGAGATGGAATGAAAGGTACCGGTGGTGCTGCTCTAGGGGGTGGCAGAGGGGCTGTGGGGAGAGAGGGATGCTCTGCTCCTGCTCCTGGCTGCCCGGGCAGGGTGGTGTTTGCACTCCCTGTGTCTCTTATTGTTTTTTCCTGGCTTTTCCAGAAGGACATCGAGGGGCTGGAGCGAGTCCAGGGAAGGGAACGGAGCTGGGGAAGGGGCTGGAGCAGCAGGAGGGGCTGAGGGAGCTGGGGGGGCTCAGCCTGGAGAAAAGGAGGCTCAGGGGGGACCTTGTGGCTCTGCAGCTCCCTGACAGGAGGGGGGAGCCGGGGGGGGTCAGGCTCTGCTCCCAGGGAACAAGGGACAGGAGGAGAGGGGACGGCCTCAGGCTGGGCCAGGGGAGG
>VZRE01005985.1:45295-58812 GCA_013396775.1 Cephalopterus ornatus | reverse complement strand
AGGCTCTGGAATGGGCTGCGCAGGGAGGTTTGGAGTCCCCAGCCCTGGAGGTGTCCAAGGAAGGACTGGACATGACACTGAGTGCTCTGGGCTGGGGACAAGGTGGGGATGGGGCACAGGGAGGACTCCATAACCTTGGGGGTCTTTTCCAGCCTCAGTGATCCCGTGTTTCCGTGATTCTCTGCTCCGTTCTGCAGCGTAACCACCCCCCTCACCATGGAGCTGGCCAACACCAAGGACTTCCAGTGGAAATCCCTCGCCCCGCTCCCGAGCCGCAGGGTCTACTCCACGCTGGTGGAGGCCGGGGGGCAGGTCTTCGCCATCGGGGGCTGCGATGACAACGGGGTCCCCATGGACTCCTTCGAGGTCTATTCCCCCGAGGCCGACCAGTGGACATCCCTGCCCCCCATGCCCACGGCCCGGGCAGGGGTGGCCGTGACCACCCTGGGCAAGAGGATCATGGTGATCGGAGGGGTCGGGGCGAACCAGACGCCGCTGAAGGTGGTGGAGATGTACAACGTCGACGAGGGCAAGTGGAAGAAGAGGAGCTCGCTGAGGGAGGCGGCCATGGGCATCTCAGTGACGGCGAAAGGCAAGGGGGGGACATGCCACCGGGCTGGTGGGGTGGGGAGGGTTGGCACCACTTCACAGGGTGGTGGTTGAAGGTTGGACTCGATGGTGTTAGAAGGGCTTCTCAACCTAATTGATTCTGTGATCAGCTGCTGCATCAGGCACAAAAGCTTTTTGGGCAGTGGCACGGGGGTTCTCTTGTTCCCCAAAACCTTTTCTTTTGGCATCAGTTCACAAGGTGGTGGTTGAAGGTTGGGCTCGATGATCTTGGAGGGCTTTTCCAACCCAGCTGATTCTGTAATTGCTGCATCAGGCACTAAAGCTCCTCTGCAAGCTTAACCCCTGGTTTAAATGCCCCGAGCTCTGCCTTATCAGCCCACCTCATTTCTCAGTTTCTAAGGGAATCCGTGGAGCACTGATTTCCTTTAGTGTGCTCTGCCCTGCTTTGAAGAGCCTGGGGTGGGAGCTGTGTTCCTGAGGTCAGGCAGCTCCCGCCGTGCCTGGGATTAGGGATCTAATCTCCAGGCAGCTTCTTTGAAAGCTGCTTGGTTTGTTTGCTTAAGTGGCTTTAAAAGCTACCGTCAAGGAATGCTTAAAAATAATGTTTACCATCCTGGAGATGATTTTGCAGTCTGAGAATAAGCTCTCCTGACTGATAAGGCAGGGTCAGTGTGGGGTGAGAGGCCGAGTGTGTTTTTGCAGGGCGAGGATTTCTGGTGCTTTCCTGTCATAATATTGGGGTGGTTTGTTATTTTTTTTTTTTGGTTCTTGCCTTGTCCAGACTACAGGGTGTATGCAGCTGGTGGGATGGGCTCTGACCTGCGGCCACACAACTTCCTGCAGCACTATGACATGCTCAAGGACATCTGGGTGTCTCTAGCAGCCATGCCCACACCCCGCTACGCTGCCACGTCCTTCCTCAGGGGCACCAAGATCTACGTGCTGGGTAAGGACCAGCCCTGCCTCCTTCTCCTCCTCCTTTGACCTGAGCACTGAGGACCTCCCTGGAAGAGGCTTTTGGGGGTGTTCTCCTCCGTCCTGCCCTGATTTCTCACGCACTCAGAAGCACTGGGGGGTTTTGAGGCAGGTTTGGGTTCACAGCTCCGTGGTGAGCACCCGCGAGAGCCCCTCCAGCACCCTGGGAGCTCCCAGATCTGTGCTGGCTGGGTGGGCTCCCCTGTCCCCCTCCCCACACTGCTGGAGGATGAGGGGACACTGGTCTTTGCCTGCCTGGTTTGCAGCCCTGTGACTGTGCTAAAAGCCCTTGGACTCAACTAAATGCATAAAATACTTCAATAAATAAACACTTGCATGCATTTTATAGCAGCAGCAGCTTCACAAAGGGACTGCCTTTGGCAGAGGAAAGACCTGTGTAGTTGGGCTGGAACAAGCCCTTTGCAGGGGATGATTTTCATGAGTTTTGCCTTGTAGAAATGGAAACCAAGGCAGAGGAACGTTGCTGTCAGCTCGTGGCCAAACGGCACGTCAGGATCAAAACACGCAAGTCCTGATTTCTCAAACGGCCAGACAGCCCTGGTTTGCTTTAGGGGTGACCAGAAAAGAGTCTTTGATCTATTTTGCACTTTGCTGGCTGCTGGGGAACAGTTTGTGAGCCCAGGAGCGAGCGCGGGCTCTGCCTTCAAAGGCATCTGAGCTGAGAATAGCTGTATTCAGCTGAGCCCGATGGGTGGGGGGATAATGTGGATCTTTGGCAGTGGGAGCAGCAGCTGCTCGGGCTCTCCTGCTCTCAGGAGCTTGGCAGCAAGGCCAGGGCTCGCTGGATCTGAGCTCATCTGAATTGCAAAGGCTCCCCGAGCCTGATCCCTGCTCTGCTGTGAATTTGTCTCGATTAAACCAGTGCATACTAAACACCTCCCAGTGCCGGCGGCCGGGGCGCTGCGGGGGTGATGTGCTGAGAAACGAAGGGTTTTTGTGGCGTGAACCTGCAGCTCAAGGAGTGGGAGCACAAAGGTGAAGAATTCCCTGGCTCAGCAGGTGACCTGAGACCCCAGGAGGCTCCTGTGGTGCCTGCCCTGATCCCTCCCTCCCCCTCTCCCAGGTGGAAGGCAGTCCAAGTACGCCGTCAACGCCTTCGAGGTCTTCGACACCGACACCAGGTCGTGGACCAAGTTTCCCAACATCCCCAACAAAAGGGCCTTCTCCAGCTTCGTGCCCACGGAGGACAAGCTGTTCAGCCTCGGGGGGCTGCGGCAGGGACGGCTCTACAGGCAGCCCAAGTTCATGAGGACCGTGGACGTGTTTGACATGGAGCAAGGTGGGGCTGTCTGGGGGCACTCGGGGCTCTGCTGTCCTTTCAGAGCACAGAGCTCTCGTCTGCTGAGGCCTGGGGCTGCTGGTGTTTGAGCCCAGCCCAGAGGAAGACCTGCAGCCGGGATTAACAAGCGAAAAGGGAAGAGCATGATCCAGAGGCGGCTGGATTCAACAGCTGCCTCCTGACCTGCTCATGAGGGACCCGACCCATTTCACGGGGTTTTATTACCCCAAGGTGCAGCAGCAAAACTGCACTCCCTCAGGCGAGAAGGTCAGAGAGGTTTTCCAGGAGGGGATGCTCCCATAACACCCAGTGTGTCCTGTCCCTCCCAGGTGGCTGGATGAAGATGGAGCACTCCTGCTACCTGAAGAAGAGGCGAGCAGACTTCGTGGCTGGGTACCTGAAAGGCAGAGTTGTCGTGGCTGGGGGACTAGGTGAGGCACTAGGGGTGCTGGGAACACTTTTAAAGCCAAGTGTGGGTCATGTGTTGCCGTTACAAAGAGGAGAGATCCTGGTCCTGGCTGGCTGGAGGGAGCAGGGCAAACCAACCCCATGAGGGAGTGGGGTGCAGAGCGCACAAGGGATGCTCGCTGGTTATTCCCAGGTAACCCAGCGCCTCGCTTTGTGCTTCCAGGAAACCAGCCGACTGTCCTGGAGTCTGCAGAGGCTTTCCACCCCGAGAAGAACAAGTGGGAGACCCTCCCTCCCATGCCCACCCCGCGCTGCGCCTGCTCCAGCATCGTGGTGCGGAACTGCCTGCTGGCCGTGGGGGGGGTGAGCCAGGGCCTGAGCACGGCTGTGGAGGCCCTGTGCCTCTCGGATTCCTAGCTGGATTCCTAGCTGGATCCTGCCTGGAGCAGGACCTGCCCCTCACTGGCCCCGGCAGTGGCACTGGTGGTGGTGCTGGCAGCTCCTGGGGTCAGGTGAGTGCCACCCAAGCTGTCCTGGGAGCTTGGAAGCTCGGCTCTGGAGCCACCAGACAGAGCTGCTGGTCCTCTGCTGGGCACTGCTGTTGGAGCCCCATGGAGAGACCCCCACTTTGGCCAGGGGTCCCCTCCAGTCACCTCCAGAGCTCTGTGGGGAGATTCAGCCGAAGGAACTTGGTGCTGTGTCTCCTGCCCACAGGGAGGACTCTGGAAATCTGGGAATTGTCTCCCTGCAGCCATCCTGACCCTCTAACAAAGGGTTTGGAGGTGTTGGGACTGCCCAGACAGGTCAGAGGTGGCTCGGGGAGGACTGTTGTGGTGTTGCCCTCTTTGAGTATCTCTGTGCTTCCCTGCACGGATCCCTTTGGCTGCAGCAAGGGAAACTCCGAGCCTGCAGCCAGATCCAGGGGATCATTCCTTTGCCTTCAGAGCGAGGCTTTTCCTGCAAACCTGTAGCATTTACCTGGCACCTCGGAAGAAGCTGGAGTGAGGGGCTGCCAGTGCTCCCTGAGGGATGAATGCCCAAGGGGCCGTTCTGGCCAGAGGGAAGACCTTGCTTTTGGCACAGGACTAGCACAGATCCTGCCTTTGCTGGGCTTCATGCAGAGATGGCCTCAAGTCACAACGTTCCAACCTGGTTTTAGCCACTTCAAGGGTTTGGGATCTTCTCCTCAGCCCTGGGAGAAAGGAGCAAAACTGAGCTGTGCCTCTGGTTCTGGCACACTTCACCCTGGGGACAGGCAGTGGTTTTGGGGATGCAAAAAAACCCCCCAGGCAACCCTGGCCATTGCCTCTGCTTTGGTTTCACTCTTCCCAGGCAGTTTTGGGGGGTACAATTCCAGCTTGTAGCAGTTGCACCATTAAAATTGTCTTCGGGAAAGCCCCTGGAGGAGCCCGTTCCGTGCTCTGGGGCTGTGGCAGGGGTGTGACCGTGTGAAAACGTGGGACCCAGACTGAAAAGAGGGAGGGGTGGGAGTCTGGGATCGTGGAATCGCAGAATGCTTTGGGTTGAAAGGGACCTCACTGACCACGTCATTCGATGGGCAGGGACACCTTCCACTAGCCCAGGTTGCTCCAACCTGGGATGGGCAGCGATGTGACCCCATCATTTGTCCTCTTCCCGGGCGTCACATCCCTCATTAATCGCGGTCCCGGGGCTGCGGGGCGGCGGGTCCCTGTGTCACCGCGGTGTCACACGGAGGGTGCGGGGGCTCTGCGGGGCCGCTGCCGCGGAGCACCGAGGACACCGTGCGGCGGCCGCGGACACGGCGGGGCCGGGGATCGCTCCTGCCGCTTCCCGGCAGCGGGAGAGGGTCCCGTCGGTCGGCAGCCGGCTCCTTCTCCAGGCTGGATCCCCCCGCATCCCGAGTGCCACGCAGCTGGGATGGCAGGGAAAAGGCACCGGCTCTGCCGCTCCCAACCCTGCCCGGGATCCACATCCCACCTGCCTGGCTGTCACACGGCTGTGACAGTCCCTGTCAGAGACTCACGGGCTGTTCTGGGTGGGAAAGGACCTTAAAGACCACCCAGTTCCACCCCCCTGCTGTGGGCAGGGACATCTTCCACTAGGTCGGGTTGCTGTCCCCATCCCCTGCCACTCTCCCACCTGTGATCCTGGTGTTTTCTTCGTTAGGGCACCGTGGTTTGGAAGGTGGATAAATGCAAACAGCTGGTGGCAGGATGGAGCTCTGCACAGCTGCACAGCTCTGGCTGGGATGGAGGGCCAGGATTTTCTATCTGGCCACATCCCTGGGTGGCTCTGCTGGGTCTGGCAGAGCTGAGGGAAGATGCTCAGAGCACCCCTCTGCATGTGGAGCCCTGGGGGTGCTGCCCCCTGACCCCAGAATGCTCATAAATCATCCTTTTAAACTATAAAAATCTGAGGAAGATGGAAGGAGGCTTGGAGGGAACGAGGAGCCCTCTCCTCCAGACCAAACCCTGCGTCTCCCTGCACAGCAAATCTCTGTTTCAGCTGCCTCTGCACAGCGTCTGGCTGTTAATGAGGAATTTTCCTTTGTCCTCAAGGAACCTTTCCCACACACAGCACAGCCCGATGCTCCTCTGCGCTCGGCTTCTCATTAGCCCCAAGCCCAGCTCAGCGCAGCAAGGCCGAGGCTCTGGGCTCGCTGCTGCTGTGCTTTGTTAAGCTGGAGCGAGGGGAGGAGGGATCTGCTGCCTTTGTCTGGCTGCAGCACAGCTGGAGGCTGATCCTTTGCTTTCTCTCCCCAGACGGGCTGCAGAGAGTGACAGACAAAGCAGTGTCATGGGAATAGAGCTGCTGTAAGACTTGATGAAGAGATGGCGGGGACGGGGGACAGGGCTGGGGTGACAGTCAGTAATCAAAGCTGGGGATGTGCTGAGCATTCAGAGAGGGAGAAAAGAGGGGCTGTGAGTCCCCACGTAGGGAGAAGCAGATCCAGGGCAGCTGCCTTTGTAGTGAAACCCAAGCTTTCACCGCCAGACAGGATCCTGGTACATCCCTGGAGCTGCTGAGTCCCCGTGGGGGCCGGTGGCACCGGGTGCTCCTGGCTGAGGGGGGGCTTTTCCCCATGTTGGAGCCAATGCAGAGTGCAGAGGAGGGAGGGTGGCATTCCCTGCCTGTGGCACGAGCTGGAGGATTGAGAACCGTCTCCACTGATGGCTCTCACAGCTGCACCTTGATTCCTGCCCTCCTCTGCCATGCTCCTGCTGCCGTGGGAAGCAGGAGCCCGCAGGAGATTTGTCCAAACCTGCTGCTGTTTGTCACACAAGGGCCGTGCCCGCCCTCCGGGTGAGGGAGGTGTGACCCTGGCCGAGGCTGGGGAGCAGGGAGGGGGATCAGGTGCTCCCGGCTGTGGGTGCAGTGGTTGGTTTGTGTTGTTTAAGCAGGTTTAAGGGGTTGGTTTGGGCTGAGCGGTGCTGGACGGGCTCCCAGAGCTCCGAACAGCAGATGGCATCCATGGGCTGAGCTTAGGCTGGAGCAGCACCTCCAGCAGCCATCCCAATCCCCTGGTCGGGCAGAGATGGACCATACTGGTGGGATGGCTCCGAAATCCCATTTGGGGCTGAACTCCTGGCTAACAGCACAAGGATCCAGCAAAAAAATGGATGTGAAAAGCAAATGCATCTCCTCCAGCACCTTGTTCCCAGGCATCCCCTCTGATCCAAACACCTTCCAACAGCTGAATTCTGCTCTGGGATCCAAATAGTCCTTAAAGCTGCTACCCCAGAGTCAGTCAAGGAAACGTCTCTGGGGTTGAATCCTGCTGCTGCAGCCCCCTGAGCTCTGCAGGGAACCCCTAAGGATTAGCCGGCTGCAGAGGTTCTTTCCCTGGATAAATGCTGCCTTGTGGTTTCCTGCAGATGATGCTGAGTGCTTCCATCCTGGGAACTGGTGCACTTTGTGCCTGGTGGGACGAGGTGAAGCCTCAGCTGTGAGGTTGAGCCCAGTGATTCAACCAGTGCTGTGAGACGTGGCCTCTGACGGGAACTGCCAGTGGTGGAGGGGCAGCTTTGGTGGCTGTGTGGGGCAGACCACCAGTTTTTGGGGCGAGGGGTGATGGCAAATCCTGCTTTTCCCTGGAAATTTTGACTGTTCAGCCTTGGGCAAGCACAGAGGTGCCCTGTGAGACAGGGGCTGTGTGCACAGAGGGCAAAGTCTCTTGTGTTGGTACAAAACCAGTGTGTGCAGCCCCCTGGCACCGTGCAGGTGTCCCTTGGGACCAGGGTTAGGTGTGGCAGCACAGAGGGGGGCTGTCTGTGCATCCCAGAGTGACAGCTCCAGCTGCTCCGTGCTCCCGGGGCACCAACAGAATTCCCACCCGGCGAGCTCGGGGCTCACCCAGCTCTGCACCCACGTATCAGAGCACATACCTGCGAGCCACTGTCACCTCCAGCAGCTCCTGCTGCCTGAGCCCCGCTGTGACAGGCAGAGCTGCTCCCAGGGCTCTCCGGGAGGTATTTGCACTGGTTCACACGTTACCCAGCTCAGTGGGTGGCAGACACGCACCGGGGCCTGTTGCACCACCGGGGGTTGTGGGTTCCTCCCTGTTCTGCTCCGTGGGAGCTGCTGCCCCAGCTGGGGTTGGTCCCGCTCACACGGGAGGTTTTGTGGCCTCCGGGCTGTTGCTGCCCTGGTACTTTGGGCAGGGTTTTTTTCCCTCAAAACAAACTCGACCCAATCTGTGGTGTTTATTCTTGAGGGACAGGGGGTTCGGTGAAATGCCCACCTCCTCTCACAGCAGGAGGAGTTTGTTGTGCAACCTTCAAAACCCATTTAGATGCCAGTTCAGGACTGTATTTAAGGGCAGTGCTCAGAATCCAGCACAGAGGACCTGCTGATGCCAGAGCAGCTGAACCTTTCCTGTGAGTTGTGGACGGTGCTGCAAAGGGAATACTTTAGAAATAAAGCAATGAAATATAAAATAACCGTGTTTCAGCCCAGCTTCCTTTCCACAATACTCAATAAATCTGACCTGCTTTGGAGAATTGCTGCCAGCAACCTCCAGAATGGATTGGCAATTATCTGTGGTATCTCTTCTCTCCTTTTTTTTTTTTAACTGTATGTATTATCTCAGAGCTGCACTGGCACGGGATCACGTTTCGGTACAGCGAGTGCTCTGAACGCTGTGCTGTGACATTCTTTGTCACTGAGCTCCAGTGGCTTTGTCACCCACTTTCTCCTGTTCCCGGGAGGCTGCAGGAAGCTCTGGGCAGGTCCTGCTGCCCCAGTTAGCCCCCCCAGTTCCTCAGGACCCTGTGCCCACACCCCCTCCCCACCCCGTGCCCACCCTGTGTGCCTTTATCCCACCCCCAGCTGAACTCCCGGAGTTTTCCAGTGACCTGCTGGGGCTCCACAAATCCCCGACTGGCCGTGGCCGTGTCCTCGCCTGAACTCCCTCGCCTGATGCTCCGAGTTTTCTGAGAGGCTTTTCAGCACCAGCCCCGGTGGCTGCTCCGACACAGTGGCCGAGGGCCCTCCTGCCAAAATCCATCTCTTATTGTCTCCGAGCAGCCTTTGTCTGCACAAACAGGAAACTGCCTCAGGACAGCCTCCAGCAGGTCTGGCTGTGGAGCAGAAATTACCCCCATACCTGGACTTGTGGGCGTACAAGTCGTGGTTGTCGGGGACAATGCTCTTTGGGGTCGCTGCTGCTCTTTGGGGTCATCTCAGCCCTTTGTGGCCAACCCTTCCCTAAAGGCGACCGAGTGTAGTGTTGTGGGGACTCTGTCACAGAGCTTCAGCCATGGATTTTTCTCTGGGTGGCTGGGAATGGAGCTCCTCTGTGCTGCCAGAGCTGTGGTGGCACTGGGGAACACCAGGACACCAAGACACTGCCCCATCCCCACCAGGCTCCCAACCCCCAGCCCACGAATTTCTCCCTGAATACCTGGGAATGGAGCTCCTCCCTGCTGCCAGAGGTGCAGTGGCATCGGGAAATGCCAGGATATGTCACTGCCATCCCCCCTGTCAGGTCCCCAACCCTGCAGGGACACCAGGAGTGGAGTCACCCCCCGGCTGCTCCCGCTGCCAGCAGACAAACCATTCCATCAGCATCCGCCGGTGCTGGAACGGATATGGAGTCACTACCCTGAGACACAGACGCTTCCTGCCCTGAAAATAAAAGCTCCAGCCCTTTTTTGGGGGGAATTTTGCTTATTTTTTTTACAAATGCCTCAGCGTTTCTGCAGCCCCACGTGCTGGGACCTGCCCTGCCCTGACCTCCTGGTGTCTGGGAATGTGTTGGGGGCAGCCTGGGGGAAGTTGGTCTGTACAGGCTGCTTGATCTGGAGTAGGGGCAGACCGTGGGTGAGACGGTATGATAGAAATATAATACATAAAATACCGTATTTTGTTAATTATATATATATAAAATCGTATCTCCGGGGTGCGGGTAAGTGGTTGCTGTGTCAGCTGTGTGTTAGGGAGAGCACTGGTGTGGAGAATTGCTCAAAACCCACATATACAGGAGAAAATTGTGTGTGGACCCTGCTCAGCCCCTGCTCCCTCTCGTCTGGGGTCACTGGGGGTTGCAGGTTGTGACTGGGGGCTTCAGCCTCAGGGACTGACGTTTACCGTGGTGGAATCACAGGGCCTGGCTTCGGGTGGGAGTTGCTCCTTTGGCTTTTATTCAACAAACTTTCAGATTCAAGAGTCGTTCAGACGCTGCACATCTCTCTTACCTATCTGTAGCAATTTCCAAGGCAAACACTGTGCAACAGCAAAGGTCGTGTTATCACCTGATAACACGGGGCGGTTAAAAACCCAGAGAAGATAAATTCATATTTCGAGGCGGCTGGTCCCTGGGTTCATCGCAGTTTGGACTTAAAAGCTCATCAATCTAGTGATCAAAGGAGGTGGGCCACTGATCCAGGGTGGTTTGTTCTGTAAAAGCAGCTGGGAAATGAGGTTTTGGGGTCTTCTGTGGCTGGTTCAGCTGCAGAGCGAGCAGGACACCAACCCCGTCACTCCTTGGTACAGTTTTTGCTCTTTCCCTCTTCTTGATGTGTTTCAGTGCTCTTCTCTCTCCTGGCAATATTCTGTCTAGCTTTGATCCATCCTTGGCTGCAGCACATCCCTTATCTCCTTCCTGCTCTCCTTGCCTACGCTGGCAGTGATAGGAAGAGACCTGGGTGACCAGGCTACGGAGGTTTTGTATAACGACCCCTAAAAACGGGTTTAATGGGCACGAATTCTGCCCATTGAGTCGGTTTCAATCTCAAAACAAGTGTGAAATGAATGTAAAAAATGAGGTTGGCTTTACCCGAGAGCAGATGTGTGTCCTGCAAGGATGGATGGGTGGATGGATGGATGGATGGATGGATGGATGGAGGGTGGGGTGGGGTGAGCTGCAGTGGTGGGGTGTAGAGGTGGCCTCTGCTGTGCTCATTAGCTGTGATAGGCCATAAATTACTTTTCAAAGGGCTCCTATTGGTACTAATGTGTTTTCCCTTCTTCTGCTGATGGATGGGGCACCCGGTCGGGAGGATCAGAGCGAACGCAGTTTTCCTCAGTGTTTTCGGAGGGGGAATGGGTTTCACACCTGCCTGAGCGCTCCCCAGCAGCAGGTGAGGAATGCTGGAGCTTGGGAGGCCACTAACGAGGGCTGATCATTAAACTTTCTGTTGTCTTTGGCATTTTAATGCCTTCATCTCCCTGTGTGTGTGTGGGGGGGGGGGGGTCTCACTGCGGTAAGCAAATCTGGGCGAAGTTTATTCCTCTACCAGTCCACAACAAGAGGTTGAACAGAGCCTGAGTCCAAAGGCTGAGCTTTGACCAGGACGTGGATGTTTTTAGAGCTGAAGGGTTTATTTGAAAATAATAAATAGACGAACACAAAGTCGGGAGCCTGCGAGTAAACAGAGCTTCCGTTCTGCCGAAGCCCAGCCGAGCGGCCCAGCCTTGAGCAGGTTTCCCTGACGTGGAGCCAAATTCCTTTCGTGTTGGTTTTAGTGGACACTCACAGAGGCAAGGGGAGAACCCCTCTTTGGGTTTTCTAAGGCTGAAGCTGGGGGAGGAAGGGGGAATTTCTGTGGATTTCCCCACTGCTGAGAAAGCACTGCTACAATAGAGGATCCTTATCAGTGGATTCCAGTGGGCTTAGATCTGCGTCCCTCGGCATTTCCATTAAAATGGGCTTCCTGAGCCAGTCTGGAACAAACACATACCTCAGCCTTCCTATCAGCGACAACACCGAACACCGCAGAGAAGAATTTATCGGGTCGAAGCAGAAAGAGAAGCTGCCCAAGGCTCCGCTTCCTTTCATAGCAGGGGAAGCCTCTGGAGAGCATCCTTATAAATCAGCAGGAGCATTAAACACGTGCTCGAAGTTAAACCTGTGCTCGAGTGCTTTCTTGGGCGGGTGGGCTGGAGCAGGAGCGGTCCCACAGCTGGTGGCAGCGTTGCTGGGTGAGCTGCCGGTGTCTGGAAGGCACAGACACGACACTTTCCTCTTGGGCAAGTGAAATTGCTCTGTTGATTGCGAGAAGGTAGGTTTGGGCCTTCCCTCCTCAGCTCTTCTGCAATCTCGGGGCTGTGCCTGAACAGGATCCCATCTGTTTACTTTGACTTTGAAATTACAGCAGTTTAGTTAATCTCATCTACGCCTTGTTTATCTTCCCGATGGGCTTCGCTGGCCACCGTCACAGGGAAACGGCTCCTGTTACCGCACAGTAAATAATGCATTATCACAACTGCTGCAGCCCCGGATCTTATTCGGGTGTCTCGGGCTAATTTTAAAACGGAGAGAGAGATTTCCCCGTGGTGTTCAGCCTTGTGGGGAGGTTTGGGGTGGAAAGGATGCAGGCCCGGCCTGAAGCTGCAAGTGGTTCACAGCGTGAGGAATGGAGGTGACACATGGCCACCGGCCATAAAAACCAGTGACAGTGGCAGGATGAGGTACCTGTGTGGCCAAACTGCATCAAAATGGTATTTAACGTGTGTGGAGCAGCACTGAGACAGATCACAGCCAGGGATGAGCAGTTTGGTGCGTGACTGTGTCCGTGACCTGGACTCCTTCCTGTCTCTGTTACAGCTCCCCTGCGGGGCAGATGTCCTGAACAGGTCATTTTATGACCTCAGTCCCTGCAAAGCCAGATTGAAAGGCCAGCCAGGGGACTGTGACACCCGCCTGAGTCTCATCCTGACACAGAGATGCTGAGAGCAGGCACTGGGGCATCACACAGCTCCATCCTGGGTCGCCTCTGTGCTCAGGGGCACAAAGCCCGCAGAGAGGGACCTGTGCTGGATTAGGTCATCCCCGGCAGACGTTTGGGACCCCCCTCCCCTGCTCTGCCTCCCCCCGCCGGGCTGCCCTGAGCTGCTGGAAGCGGTGGGAAAATGCAGGTCTGAGTTGGGGGATGAGTAATGCCGCAGCTATCTCCTTCTTCGATCAATACGGTGCGTCCTCGCACATGCCAGAGCCCGGCAAGAGCTTTTGTTTTGGCTGCTTCGGGAAATAATTGCATTCTTTTAATATCTCAAAACAAAGATTTACCACAGGGGCAGAGAGACCACACGGGAAGGTGCTGCTGAGTTATAACCAGGAACGTCCGTGAGGAGCCTTTGCGTGGGAGCCTCAGACGTTTCCCTGCAGACGTTTTCCCTCCGCCCCCCCCGGGGCTCTGCTGCTCCCTCCCTGTGTGTCCAGGAGGGCAAACCGTGGTCCTGTGGTGAGCATGGAAAGGCTGTGCTTGCCCAGGCCTCTCCTCTCCGTGATTTTGCCCTCAACACATGTGGGTTTTTTCTTCCTGTGTCCTGGGTGCAGTGTGGCTCTTGCAGCAAACCGTGTCTGTGTGTCTTGGCTGCACTTCTGTGTCCCTCTGTCCCTGCATCTCTCCTGCTGTGAGACATCCAGGTGCTCTGCTCCACATTATGGAATTATAGAATTGGTTTGGGTTAGAAGGGATATGAAAGGCTGTCTCATTCCAGCCCCCCTGCCTTGGGCAGGGACACCTTTCACTAAGCCAGGTTGCTCCAAGCCCCGTCCAACCTGGCCTTGGACATTTCCAGGGATGGGACAGCCACAGCTTCTCTGGGCAACCTGTGCCAGGGCCTCCCTACCCTCCCAGGGAAGCATTTCTCCTTAATATCCCATTTAAACCTACTCTTTTTCAGCTTTAAGCCATTCCCCCTTGCCCAGTCACTCCATGCCCTTGTCCAAAGCCCCTCTTCAGCCCTGGCCCTCCCAGAGCTCTGATCCCGCTCCTCTTCCCACCCTTTGGGTGCAAATCTCCCTGCATCACCCCCTGGAAAATCCTCAACTCCCCCC
>VZRE01005985.1:11279-44330 GCA_013396775.1 Cephalopterus ornatus | reverse complement strand
GCGGCGGTGCCCCCCCCTCCCCGTGCCGCAGGAGGGGGTACAGCGGTGGCGGGGGCAGCCCGGAGGGAACTCGTCCCCCTCTTCCTGGGGGGCTGCAGCTCCTCTCGCCCACTTGACCGCGTCGGGCTTCCTGGGGGAAGGGGCGGGCAGGTATCCGGCCGACGAGAGCAAACACCGCACTCGAGTCTGAAGGGTTTTTCCCTTCCTCTCGCCCTGGGTCTGGGTTGGGTTTGCTGTTGGCTTTCACACGGTGTGGGGCACCCAGGGCCACGCCAGCACAGCCCAGCGTCTGTCCAAAATCCTGACTCACTCCAGCGACGCTGGAGCAAGTGGGGCCGTGCAGGGCACGGCTCACAGCCTTCCACAGGGATCCCTCACCCCCGGGAAGGCGGGATGCTGCTATCCTGGCTGCCCTGTCCCCTGCGAATCTGCAGGGCTTCAAACTTGGACGCGCTTTCTCAGCCCCGAGCAGCCTGAGGTGTAGGATGGGACCCAAAAAGGCACTGTCACGCCGCCCTGACCACGGGGGAGCAGGGAGGTGACCTGTGAGCGGCAGGACTGGCCCGGACAGGCTGCCGGGGCTGAGCAGGGTGTGGGATCGGCTCCGTCCCGTCCCACAGAGGCACGTCAAGGAGAACAACTGCAAATCTGAGAGGTTTTCTTGTGTAACACGACAGCTCCTAATGAAGTCAGAGCTGCCGTTTCCATTAGCCTATCTGATTCTGGAGAAGCTGCTGTTTTGCTGCATAATCAGGGCCTTGAAATGCAGCTTCCACCCACAGAGCTTGAAGGATCCCTCCCCTCGGGATGGGCGAGATTTGGCTTTCCCTGTCTGCACCTAGCAGAGCTGGGAATCTTTGAACTTCCCGAAAACTCGCCCATCTGTGGAAGCCCCTTGGCACTGGGATCGGCAGCACTGCTCTATTATAATGCAAATTCAATACACAGGCCACTGACTCCTCAGTGAGATGGAGATAGTCAAAGGCTCTGCTAACTGGTACCTCATCAGACTGGCCGTGTAGGAACAGGAGACTTGACCACAAATCTCTCCTCTTCCCACAAATTCTTTCTTGTAGCACTCAGCATTTCCGGACCTGTTTAATCTGGAGGCTTATCCTGAGCCGGGTTGTTATTTGCTCCTTCTCTAAGTGGCTTTCACTTCCTAAACACCAAGGTGTGAGAGAGCAGGTGCGAGTTACCCCTCGCGGGATCCCGCGGTACCAGCTGAGGCTGTGGAGCTGGAGCTGCTCCATGCTCGTGGGTTTAGCCTCTGGCTAATCAGAAGCTGCCTCTGTCAGAGCCACTGAATATTGAACCATCTGGTTTTACCGCCTGGGTTCCTTTTTCCCCCCTCTGGATTTTAATCAACCTACCTGGGCTCGGAGCAGGCTGAGCCTAAATCAGTTGGGAGGTGGCAGGGAAGCCCAGGGTCCTGCAGCTGAAGGATGTTTTGGGACTTCCACGAACATTTTTTATCTTGCAAAACCATTCCTCCAGCTAAAGTGCTGCTTGTGCCTTTTGGTGGGTTTCTTCTGCTGAGTGCCCTTCCCAGTCCTTGGAAAAACATTGTGTCCCTGCAGCATCAGGTGGGCAGAGAGTTGCTGCTTCTTTTTCCTTTCCTTTCCCCCCCCCCACCTCCCCCTTTTCTTTAGCCCTGTGTCTTTTGGGGTTGAAGGGTCAGTAACGTGGGCCACAGGGGTGCAAACTGGCTCCTGCCCCTGTTTGCATGGCAGCATCTGGGCCCTTTATTTCCCTCCCAGCCTGGTGTTTCTCCCAGCCTGGGTCCCAAGTCCTGGCCTGCAGCCAAGTCAAACAGAACAAGGGACCTCCCGTGGGACTCTCCTCGGTGTCAGAAATCTCTTTGTGGGCTCGTGGGGTGTCAGGGGAAGGCAGCACCTGGAATATTCCAGAGCGGCAAAGCCTCTTTTGATCTTCAGTCAGGGGCAAAGCCCAGTCTCTTCCGTAGTGGGTTGTAATCCATATTTCATGGAGCATGAAATGCTGCCCTTACAGTCTGGAACAACTTCTAAAGGGCTGCCTGAGGTTGTAGCTTAATGCATCTTTCAGCAGCTGCTGAAAATACCTGTTCTGCCCCCAAAAAACTTTTAATTAAAAGCCTTTTTGACTTGGAAAGTGCTCCTGAGCTCCTAAAGGAAGGCTCCAGTGGGACTTCTTGGGGCTGTTTCCCACAGGAGGTTCTCCTCCTGGCACTGGTGGTGGGGGCTGTGGCTCTGCCTGTCCCTGGAGCTGCTGGTCCCCGTCCCCAGGGTGGCCTTCCCTGCCTCAAGGGGAGACCCTCTGCTGCCAGCCCTCTTAGAAAGGGAAAGTTTGGGAACAAAGCTGCTTCCTGGCACCCCTGGGGAAGGATGAGGGATTGACAGGCAGATAAACCACCTCACCCTGCGTTGTGGGTTCAGTCTCTGAGGTGTGAGATGTGGACCCTCACAGTGCTATGCCCTCCCTGTGCCCACCTGTCTGAGGGCAGAGTTTGTCAGGCAGAGCCCTGGGGCTCTCACAGCACCCAAAACCTGCTCCCTGCTGCGGCTTTGCTCAGCCTGGAGGTCACTAAGTGCTGAGGATGTGCTCCAGCACTGCTGGGTACAGCCAGGGGCACCTCCCGAGGCTTCCCACGCTGGCAGCCTGGAGCCACTTCATCATTTAGGGATAGTGCATCATGCTCTGAGCCCTGGCTCAGCACTGGATGTGTGTGAGCATCTCAGTCAGCAAGGGAACGTTCTCTGGGCCCCCCAAAACACCGAGGCTGTTGGGCTGGGTGTCAGTCTTCAGTGGGGGGATGAATAGAGGGAGCCAACAGGAATTTGAGAGGGCAGGAGCAGGCTGGCTCGCTGCATGAGAGCTCTGCCTCCATTCTAGCAGGGGTCAGGCAACTGGGGCAGGAGCAAAAAATCGTTAAACTTTAAGCTGTTAACCTACACAAAGGTCGGGGGAAAGAATACCTGAGTTTCGAGAAGCGTTAAGCACTTTCAGTATTGTTTTATACAGGAACCTGGGCCTGGGTTGTTGGACTTGCCCTGGCCAGAGTCCATTCTGCTGCTTTGCAGGTTCCTCCACGGTGCTGCCCGAAGTGGTTCAGTGCCGCAGAGACGGGCCCTGGGGCCAAAAAAGGGGCTGCATCCCTTCTGTGCCCATTTGAGCCCTCTCTAAGGGGGCCTTCCCCCACGGAGGCACAGATGTGGCAGCTGAGATCTCACTGATTCGGCACCGGGTGCCTTGCCCAGCGTGTCTAAGCCTGGCTTAGCGAGTCTGTTGCTGCCTGGTGGGCTGGGTCGCCAGGAGAGAGGCTTCCAGCCCCCCTAAATCAGAGGGACACGAGGCTGAGCATCCACCCCGCTCCGCCGGAGGAGGAGGAGGAAGGTCCCTGTGCACCGGAGCCATGAGCATCACTCCCGTGCCGGCAGCGGGGGCCCGCGGGGGTCCGCGGCCCCTCTCCCCGTTGCTGGGAGACTGGTGCGGGGGTCCCTTTACAGGATTAAAGCTGTTCCGCATTCTTGTCTGGGAGAAAAAAAAAAAAAGAGGTTCTGCTGGATTCAGTTGTAAATTCGACCCTAGGAGCACATTGTCTCTGCCCAGCCCCTTTGAAAGAGGATTAGAAGGCATCTATTCTCCGGCACTTACTCTTCTTTCTCCTCCCCTTTCTATTTCCTCGTCGGGGATAACTTGAAAACCCAAGTGAAAGCCTGGAAAGCGCCTCCCGTTGCCGGTGCTGGGTCTCCCACCCTGTGCCCGGGAAGGGATCTCCTCTTTAATCCGAACTTTCTCCTACCTCTACACCACCGGCTCCTTGGAATCAGTATTTGCCGGGAAAACAAAACCTGGGTGTTGTGGGGTTTTTTGGCTTTTTTTTTTTTTTCACTGTCATGACCCCCAGAAGACGTTGTTTTTGTTGTTGTTGTTATCTCCCAAGTCATGCGTGCAGGTCGCATTCCTTCGGCTGGCCACGGTCCAGCGGCGGCCGGAGCCCGGGACACAATTCCTGTGAGCCCAGAAATGAGGAGCAGGGCTGTGCTACCTGCGGGAGGAGGGCTGGGCAGCCCCTCTGGGGGGAGCTGGCAGCAGCTCTCCCTTGGGGGGAGGCAAGGGGAGCTTCTCTCTTTTGTGCAGCAGCAAAAAAGGGAAGTGTAAACCCTAAATCAGTCAAGTTCGCTTTTATTGGAGCAGTTTCCGTGGAGCTGAGCAGCTCCACTCTTGGATACAGGCACGAGGAGGAGCTGGGTCTTTGAAATCTTATTTGTGAGCCCTTTCCCAAAAGAGTGGGGTGGGTTTCTTGCTCTGCCAGAGGCTCTGGGAAACCACAGCCGGGTGACCCTCAGTGCTCCTCCGCAGGTAGCCATCAAGTCCATCCGGAAGGACAAAATCAAGGATGAGCAGGACCTTGTCCACATCCGGAGGGAGATTGAGATCATGTCCTCCCTCAACCACCCCCACATCATCGCTGTGCAACACCGAGGCTGTTGGGCCCCCTTCCCAATTCCAGCAGCGTCCCACACAGGGGGCTCCCACTGGGTGGGTTTGGCCTCCCCAGGGTGGGTTTGGCCTCCCCAGGGGGGGTTATCCCAGCCCCTCACCCCCCTCACAGGACCTGGCTGCTGTTTTTGGTGACTCAGCTCCGGTGGGAACCAGGGACCCCTGCGAACCCCAGTGCTGAGTGTGGTTGTGCTGGACACTCTCCCCAGCCGTGGGAGCCTTGGGAGTCTCCATGGCTCTGCTCTCAGCCCAAGGCAGGAGTTAATCTCAGTGCTGGAGTCCTCCTCTTTCCCTCCCCTGGGGCATTGGAAAACCAAACCACTGGGAGAGCTCCTGGTGCTCCCGGGCTTGGCTTTATGGCCAGGGCTGGGCTTTGCTCCCAGGGTGTTGGGACAACACCAACCAAAGGGGAATTTCCCAAGCTCTGTCTAGGACCAGACTTAGCCCAAATCCCCAGCTGGGTCAGTCTTTGCAGCCACTGAGTCCTTTGGTGAAAACTCTGCCTTCCCTGGGCTCTCCCTGCCTTCCCTGGGCTCTCCCTGCCTTCCCTGGGTTCTCACTGCCTTCCCTGGGCTCTCCCTGCCTTCCCTGGGCTCTCCCTGCCTTCCCTGGGCTCTCCCTGCCTTCCCTGGGCTCTCCCTGCCTTCCCTGGGCTCTCCCTGCCTTCCCTGGGCTCTCCCTGCCTTCCCTGGGCTCTCCCTGCCTTCCCTGGGCTCTCCCTGCCTTCCCTGGGCTCTCCCTGCCTTCCCTGGGCTCTCCCTGCCTTCCCTGGGCTCTCCCTGCCTTCCCAGCATATGTGAAGGATCCAGAGTCCTTTTGTCCTCCAAACAAAAGCAAGTGGGTTGGCAGTTCCTACGCGGTGTTTGCAAGGGCTGAGTCACCCCGACTGCTGGAATTCAAAAATATTGAGGGAGCTTTCTGCAAACAGGAAGAAAACGCTCCGACTCTTGGCTCCAGCTGGAGCCTCCTTGGGAGCAACGAGAACGCTCAGGAAGGCCGTGGGCTGTGCCAGCACCACCACCTTCTCCCCTGGCAGGGGCTTCTAGCACAGAGCCTCGTGCCTTAGTCACCTCCTGGCAGAGCACAGCCCTTGCTCCTGGGCGCTGTGGCTGCAGAGCTGCTTGGCCAGTGGCCCTGGTGGCACCAGGGGGTGTTTGGGTGGCAGCTCTGGTGGTGTCCCCCACCCCCAACCTGCAGGTACCTGCAGAAACCCCCACGGCAGTTTTGTGGAAGAGTGAGGGCAGGGAGTGGGGTGGGCAGAGCGCTGGGTCGTTAACAGGAGCGTGCTGAGGAGAATTCCTGCAGCTCCAAGAGCCTCTCCTAACCCCCCCGTGTGCCTCCCCGTGTCCTGCAGTGTTTGAGAACAGCAGCAAGATCGTCATAGTGATGGAATACGCCAGCAAGGGCGACCTGTACGACTACATCAGCGAGCGGCAGCGGCTCTCGGAGCAGGAGGCGCGGCACTTCTTCCGCCAGGTCGTGTCCGCCGTCTACTACTGCCACAAGGTGGGCTGGCACTGCAATTCCCGTGGCATTCCCGGGGGGAAAATCAGCAGGATGGGCTCCTGAGTGCTCTGCAGGGCCAGCTGCAGGCAGAGGGGCAGCAGCAGGATGCACAGCCCCATGGGGAAGCTCAGCCTGGGCTGGGAGGCGGGGGGAGCTCGTGGCTGTTTGGTTTTCCTGGGAGAGGGGTGGATTCTGCCTCTTATCTGGGGGGTGTGGCAGCGCCCCAGCAGCTTTTGGGGAGTCCTGGGCCTCGGCTCTGGCTGCTGTGGTGTGGGGGTGACTAACCTTGCCAGGGAGTTGTCACCTCCTGTCCCACCCGCCCAGAAGGAGCCGCCCAGGGCTGTCCATGGCTCTGGAAGCTGAGCCCTGGGTCACCCGTCTTGCTCCTGAAGGGAATGTGAAGCTATAAATCCTCTCCAGGACTGTGGAATGAGCTGTGCCTGCCCTGGCAGGACCCTCCAGCCTGGAGGATGTTCCTGGCTATGCCCCAGTCCTTGGCAAGGGGTGAGGGGGTTGTAGGGCACCTCCTGCACCCGAACCAAATTGGAGTCCTGCTTAGCTGGGCAGCAGCAGGTCCTGGCAGAGCCCAGAGCTGTGCCCACCATGCCTGGGTGGAGCTGGCACCAGGCACTCTCCTGGCTGGGGAGGGTGGAGGAGCCCAGGGTGGCACCCGGGGCAGGTATTTCTGAGCAGCACCAGGAGCTGGCAGCGCCCAGGCTGGGACGTGGTTTCCAGCCTGTCTTTGGTGGCACACCCAGGGCTGTTTGCTGCTCCTGGGCCCTGTTTGCGCGTGCCTGTGAACGGCAGTGACCTCGCCAGGGGCCTGGCTTTCCCTTCCTCGAACACCCCATAAACTAACTAACCCTGGCTCTGCCTCCCCTCCCTCAGAACGGGATCGTCCACAGGGACCTGAAGCTGGAGAACATCCTCCTCGATGCCAACGGCAACATCAAGGTGAGGGGTTGGCAGAGCCCGGGGTGTCACCCAGCGAGGGGCCCAAGGGGTGCTGCCCAGCCTGGAGGTGGCCACAAAGCCCTGGAAGCCCAGGGAAGGTGCTTCCCAGAGCTCTGGGACTGCTGGCATCACCCAGAGTGCTGTTTTCCCAGCAAAAGGGGAGCCAGGAGGGCACCTGTGCCTGCCCCTGCTATCTGAGGCGGCCCAGCCTCAAAGCTGCCAGCAAAGCCATAACTTATATTTGCCTGCTGATAAGAGGGCAAAGTCTGAGCACCCAGGTCAGTGCACAACCAGCTGGATGAGAAAGGTCTCTCCAGGGGAAATTCCCAGTTCCCGTAAGGACCAGCCAGGCTGGTGGAGGGAGGTGCGAGGCAGTTTCTGGCTCTGCTGGCCCCGAGTGATGCTTTTTGCTGCAGCTGCCAGGGAGGAAGGGCACAGCGTGGCCTCAGCCGGGGACCTGTGCGGTTGGTGATGACAGGTTGTGGGGTTTATCTCTGCGAGGGATAATTTTGCAACTGGGAGCTCGCACGCAGCCACTGCACCTCCTGCCTGGTGTCAGGGACAGGTGTAATGAGGATAATGAGCGCCTGTGTGCAAGGTGGAGCTGATAGGGACAGCCTGGGGTGGCTGGGAAGGAGCTGGAGGAGAGCCCAGCAGCTCTCCCTCCAACCTCACCCTTCCAGCTGCCTCTGCTCCCGGGGATGGGACAGAGAGGCAGAGCCACAGGGCAGGTGCTGCAGCGGCTGGGACGAGCTTTTTGGGAAGGGGAGAGGAACAGATGCAAGCTCAGGGGGTGCAAAGCCCAGCTTGTTGTGCTCCCTGAGGAGACCGAGGGCACCCAGCACCACAGTGCCATGGGCAGGTTCGTACCTGGAGAGCTCCAGGAGGCAGAGCTGCTCCAGCTGCCCAGGGAAGGTTTGCTGCTGGATAACAGCTGGAAATGTCTCTCCAGATTGCAGATTTTGGGCTGTCCAACGTTTACCAGCAGGACAAACTTCTGCAGACGTACTGTGGGAGCCCCCTGTACGCTTCCCCTGAAATCATCAACGGGAGGCCCTACAAGGGCCCGGAGGTGGGTTGGGCCTCATCCCCTGGGGGTGGGGATTGGACTGGGGAAAGCACTGGGTGATTTGGGGTAACGGGTCCCCTGGGACTGGACACTGTGTGGTTGGGGTGTGGGAGCCACAGTGGGGTGGATGCGCTGGGGGGAGGTGGCTGGAGCTGGTGCTGCCCCACGGTCTGTCCTCCCCTGCGGCTGCTGCCACTCCAGGAGCCCCCGCTGAGGCTCTGGCAGGGAATCCTGCCCAGGTGGGGTGTGGGCCAGGGCAGCCTGGTCCTGCTGCTCTCCACCTCCAGGCTCCTCTGTCCCCTGGCAGGTGGACAGCTGGTCCCTGGGCGTGCTCCTCTACATCCTGGTCCACGGCACGATGCCGTTCGACGGCCACGACTACAAGACCCTGGTCAAGCAGATCACGAGTGGGGACTACCGGGAGCCCACGAAGCTCTCAGGTAGGCGGACCCCCAGCCCCCTGCTTGCCCCCCACCCCTCCCTGTGCCCCCTTCAGTGCCTGACCTGCCTGTTCCCCAGACGCCTGTGGGCTGATCCGGTGGATGCTGATGGTGAACCCCGAGCGCCGCGCCACCATCGAGGACATCGCCACGCACTGGTGGGTCAACTGGGGCTACAAGATGCCCGTCGGGGAGCAAGAGCTGCTGAGGGACAGCGAGTCCCCCCTGGCCACGGTGGCGGAGTGGCTGCGCCGCTCGTCCCGGCCCCTCCTGGAGAACGGCTCCAAGGTGCGCTGCTTCCTGAAGCAGCACATCCCCGGCGTGACCCTGGAGCGCCAGCGCTCCCTCAAGAAGTCCAAGAAGGAGAACGACGTCTCCCACGCGCTGCAGGAGGTGCCCGTGGCCCCGGAGAACCCCTCCAAGTCCATCCTCAAGCGGCCCAAGGGCATCCTGAAGAAGAGGAACTCCTGTGAGCAGAAGGTGCCCAGCCCCGGGCCCCTGCTGGCGTCGCCCGTGGGAGAGGCGAAGGGGGAGGACGGGGAGGGGGTCACTGCGGGTCTCACCCGGATCCTGTCCTCTGGAATGCTGCCCTGCAGCACGGGCATTGCAGCAGTGCCCAAGAAGGGAATACTGAAAAAGCCGCCGACGAGGGAGTCGGGGTATTACTCGTCCCTGGAGTGCTGCGAGTCCGGGGATGTCCTGGACGCCGGGAGCTTGGACCTGGACGGGAACGTGTTTGCCGACAGCCCCTCCCCGGGGCAGGGCCCGCAGGGTCTCCCCGCCCGCCGCAAAGGCATCCTGAAGCACAACGGCAAGTTCTCCTCGAGCAGCACGGAGCCGGAGAGCCCCCCCGGGCAGGGCTTCGGGGGCTTCGGCGAGGTGCCCCTGCCGCAGGCGCCCCGAGCCCGCCCGGCCAGCGCCGTCAGCGAGGACAGCATCCTGTCCACGGAGTCCTTCGACCAGCTGGACCTGCCCGCCCGGGCCCCCCCCGGCGCCGGGGGCATGAGGGGCTGCGTGTCCGCCGACAGCCTGCTCCGCCTGGGAGAGGAGCAGGAGCTGGAGGGAGGGCGGAGGCTGCGCCGCTGGACTGTGACCCACTGCCGGAGCCCCCTGGCAGAGAGCAGCCTGTCCCTGGCGGGCTGTGACAGTGTCCCCGAGGGGTTCCGCTGCGCTGTGGCCGTCGGAGGGAAGCTGAGCTGAGGGTACCCCCCGGGAGTGGTGCATTTTGGGGGGAGGGGGCCGAGCCCTCCCCGCCCCGGGGCTGCTGGTGCTGCTGACTCACGTCCCACGTATTTATTTGGCAGCCTCGTGCCCCTCGGTGCCCCAGGGCCAGGACATTCAATGGACCAAAGCCCCGAGTGCCCCCCGTGGAGGGGCTGGGGGTCCCCCTCGTCGCCGTCCTCCCCTCGCAAACAGGCTCATCTCATCTCAAACCAAGGGGTTGGGGGGATTTGTTTTCTTCTTTGCACTGGTTTGGGGTTTTTTTTGGCTGCACAAGGTCATGGGTGGGGCAGGTGATATACCTCAAAGGAGCTGGAGATGTAGCAGGGTGCTGGCGAGGGGCTGAAAGGTGCTGCCCGTGGGCTGGGCTCCCGGGATGTGTGGCAACGGGGTGGGGGGCCAAACCGCCCAGGCCACGGCTCTTCCCTCTCCTGTGCTGAGAAATACAACTGGATCTGGCCAAAACCCCAGGCTGAGACAATGCTCTGATGCCAACATCTATTATTGGAATGCTGAGGGGGGAAAAAAAGAAAATAAAAAAAAAAAAGGTGTCTTTGGTGAGGCACCATGACTTTATTTATTGCCTTTGTCCAACCTGATGGAAAGTGTCAGCAGCACGGGCTGTGTCTGGCTCCAGCACGGCCTCCCAGGGCCGTTTTTTGGGAGCTGTCTGTGTCCTTGTCTCACCAGGCTCCGTTGCACTATTGCCATGTGTTTGCTGGCCCTTTTCCCTTCTCCAGGGCGTGTGTGTTTTCCCTCCTTCCTACAGCTGTGGTCTGGAGAAAACCATTAAATTAAAAGCAAATGGTAAATGTGAGTTTTTCACTTGAGTGCTGGGGGGGGAGGGGACATGGTGGGGACTGCCTGGAGCTCCCGGGGGTTTGGGGCTGTGCCTCCAGTTCCAGGTGAGTGGGAGTTTGCTCAGACACAGGTCCTGTGGGGTGTGACACCCCTGTGCAGCATGTCCTCAGCATCCCCAGTGCTCTAGCACATGCCCAAACTGGGTTTAAGTGGTGCCTCCCCCAGTGCTGGGTGCTGCTGAGCTGGGCCATCCCTGGTCTGGGGGCTCTGGGAGGGGGTCAGGCTGGTTCTTAAGGCTGAAAGCAGCTGCTGCTGCTGAACAGGCAGAGCCCGAACTTTAGGGAGAGCTGTGTTGGAGGCAGATGGGGGGGGGGAGGAGAAACCTCTTCTCCACCTCACCCCGGGGCATCCCTGCTATCCCAGCTCTGCTCCCAGACCTTCTCCCCGGAGCTGGGTGGGTTTGCATCTGTGACACACCCCCAGCTTTTGGTGGCAGGAGGTGCCTTCTGGGCACCTGCCATCACCCCTGATGGCACCTGCAGGTGCCTCAGCTGGAGGAAGGACCAGCGAGGCTGAGCCCCAGCTGTCAGAGCTGCCCCCTCCGCAGCCCTGTCCTTCATCCCCTTCTCCCGCTGCGCCATTGAAACCTGTTTTATTGCTCCATAAAGCCCTGCAACCCTTTCCCGTTTCCAGTCGGGTTAATAAGAGCCATCTCAGGTCTCCAGGGGGCAGGGGCAGGGTGGCAGGGCTGCCTGCCCGGAATGCCGACCCTCGTCCCACCAGGCTGCAGCCAGGGAAGGGGGGGTCACCGCGCTCGGCCCCCCACCGCGCATTCCCCGCGTGCTTCCCGAGCCATTAAGAAACGCTGGAGCGGTTAAAGCTGTTCCCAGGGCATCCAGCTCAGCCAGGACAAAGTCTCGGTGCCCTGTGGGGTGGGATGAGCCGCGGGTGCAGCACCCACGGGGCACCGGGAGCATCCCATCGTCAGGTCGGGCTGAGCTTTCACAGCCACTGAGGGATGGAAATTCCTCTTTGGGAGGTGTCTGTGGGTTTGGTTTTGGAGCATCTCCGGTCCTGTTCCATTAATGATTTGCAGGAAAACACCCGCATGTGCTGGTTTTGGAGCTGTGGCAGCTCCGGGTGGGCACCACGTGGGTGTGGGGCATACTCTGCCCTCCCCATCCCCTGTCCCCGTGTTTGTGCCGGTTTGGGAGCAGTGTGAGGTCAGCTCAGCCCGTCCTGGGCTGGTGGTAGCTCCCCGGGGCTGCTCCCGGGTCCCTGCCCACCTTTTCCTGGGCCACAGCCATGGGCAAGGGTGGGCACTGCTGTTGGAGGGGCGAAGGAGGCAGCCTGAGCCTGGAGTCACCTTGGAATCGGTGGGAGGGGTGCAGTGAGCGTCCCGCACCCTGTTGGTGCCCCCTCCCCTCGCTGCTCCCGACATTCCCCCACCAGCCCTTGGAAACGCTCCTTTCATCCCGATCCTGATTTCCGCTGCCTCTGCCCCCACCTCGTCTGGCAACCGTCCCCCCCCCAGGCGGGGGCTGAGCCCCCCTTTCAGACCACCACCATTATTGAGGACTCTTTTATCCAGCCTTTTCATCCCGAGGATTGGCAAACCCTCCGCTTCCCTCCCGCAGCGCCCCCTGCCCCATCCCTGCCGTGGGTGTTTGAGGCGGGGGAGGATGACCTCAGAGCAGCGTTTTGCTGGGAAAATGCCATTTTTTTGGGGGTGACTTCAGCCGACCCGCTGCGTTTTGATGCCCGAGGGCACGTGGGAGCAGGGCTGTGCTCCTGCCAGGATGGTTTGGGGAAGAGGGAAACAGGGAGAAACACCCCAAGATAAATGATCCTGGGTGATGAGGGGATGCTGGAGAGCTTGGGGCACGGCCTGTTGCCCTGTGGGTTTATCCCAACCAGTGCAAGCTTCCCTTCTCACTGTCCCAAGGGATTATCCAGGTGAAGCCAGTCCACAGCAAGTGGGGGGACAGCCTGGACCTCTCCTGCTGGGCCTTGGGGTGCTGGGGGAAACTGGTACATCCCCACTGCTGCATTCCAGGGCCTGGTGCTGCAGACACTTCCAGAGGGCAGGTGTAGGGGGGTTCTCAGGCATGGAAATGGTGCATTTCCAGGGATTTTCAAGGGGAGTGTGGGGGTGGGTGGTGTGTCTGTGGCTCAGTGCGTCACTCGGACCCCAGGCTCGCCGCACCACGCCCAGACCCACAACCCCTGCTCATCTTGGGGCCGTTTTGGGAGTCCCCATCCCTGTGTGACATCCACGAGCATCACCCCAGCGCCCTGAAAAAGAGGGAGAAAAGGGGATTTTGGGGCCAGAGCAGCCGTGAGCTGGCTGAGGAAGCAAAGAGAGAGGCCCCAGCACCACTCCCAGCAGGTCCTGCCGGGGCCGGGCGGCTTTCCCGGCAGAGCTGTGGGCACTCCCCTGGCCCGGGGGCGCTGCCTGAGTCACCCCGTGCTCCTGCCCGGGCCTGTGCCGGGGAGCCCGGATGCGCCGAGCCCATATTTGGGAGCGGGGCAGGCGGAGCAGGATTGGGGAGATGGTGGCGTGGGAAGGGGGGAGATGCCTGTGACCCCAGGGACAGCCCGCAGCAAAAGCTATGCACAGAACTCTGCCTCTTCCCAGCACCGTCCTCACACCGCTGGAGCAGAGGTGGATGAAGGGCCACAGCCAGTCCTCGTTAACTTCCAGCCCCTAACGACGCCCAGGGCACCGAGCTCAGGGGTTTTGGGTGTCATCTCCCCTCCGGCCGTGCCTGCTCTGCTGCCATTCCTTCCCGTAGGAATCTCCCGTTGTTGGTTTTGTCTCCCTCAGGTTTTCCGCTCCAGCATTTTCTGTCTGTCTGACACAAGGTGGGCCCGGAGCCAACAACAGTTCTAAGACATTTTGTCATTACTCTGAGTGCCGGAACAATTAACACAACAAAGTTTAGATGTTTCTTTGCCTGTGATTCTTTCAAAGTGGGGCTTTTATTTTTTTTTCTTTTCTTCTTTTTTAAAAGGTGCCTCCACAACTACCTGTTTGATTGCTGGATTTCTTTGAAGATCTGAAGAAGAGAAATCCCCACATGAAAGTCCTCCCATCTTCAATGGCCCTTTGCTGCAGCCTGGAGCGGCCCAAAAAAGGGAGAAAGCGGCACCCGGAAACTTTGATCCCGTTTCCCTGGTGCACAAGGAATGGCTGGATCAAATATGAGCCTCAGACCTAAAGTGTGACCCCAGACTCCACTGGGGACCCGGGTAACGGAGCACTGGTGACCACCCTCAAGCCCCAGTGCCCTCCCAGAGCTGTGGTGATGCTGCTCAGGCCCTGGGTCTCTGCTGGAGGAGGCAGCTGGTGGGATTTCTCCGAGCAGGATGACTCTGCCCATCTCTCCTTGGCAGAAGCTCTGGGATGTGCAGTACCAGGGCTGGGGTCCTCTCTGCAGCAGGATAGGGAAGAAGGATGAGGTCCAGCACTGCTGGAGCACAGTCTGTGGTTGTGGGACCATCCAGCCTTCTCCTGCCCTTCCCACCAATTGCAGCATCATCCACCCCATTGTGCTGGCCCTGAGCTGGTGGGGTGTGAGAGCCACAGCTCATAGATTCATGGAATTTCCTGAGCTGGAAGGGACCCAGGAGGAGTCCAACTCCTGGCCGTGCACAGGACACCCCAACAATCCCGCCGTGCGCCTGACAGCGTTGTCCAAACCCTCCTGGAGCTCTGGCAGCCTTGGGGCCGTGACCAAACCCTGGGGAGCCTGGTCAGTGCCCAACCACCCTCTGGGGGAAGAACCTCTTCCTGAGATCCAACCTGACTCTGCCCTGCCACAGCTCCAGCCGTTCCCTGGGTCCTGTCCCTGCTCACAGGGAGCAGAGATCGGAGCTGCCCCATCCAAGCTGTCCCCAGACACCGCTCACCTGAGCGCCCTGCCCCGCACACCCTGTCCCTTCCCGAGCCCTGGGCATGCTGGGCACGGCTGCAGGGATCGCTGCCACCGGGCCATAAACCCCCAGTGGTTTCCCAAGCACTTCCCACGTGTGTGCAAAGCAGGCACAGGAGGCTCTGAGCTGGTGCAGCTCCCACGGGGATGCGGCGAACCGGCCCCACTGGCTCGACCGCCCGGCCGGGCGCGATCGCCCGCTGAGAGCGGGGCTGCCACGGGGCTCCACGGGGACGTGGCACACCCAGATGCTGTCTGCGTGCCAGGCTGCCAGCTCGTTCCTCCCCGCCAGAGCCGGCTGAACCGCTTCCTCCGGCTGCAGGCTCAGCTCCGTGCGCAGGCAGCGGAGGCAGGAGCAGGGCCCGTTTCTCCGCAGGCAGCGGGAGGTCGGTCGGGGCTCAGCACCGCTGCGGGAAGTTGGCAGTGGGACGCAAAGGTGCCCCTGACACGGTAGGGATGTCCCAGCCCGTGCAAACACCAGGAGTGAGAAGCAGCCCTCCCGGGTCCTGCGGGAGGTGGGGGTTGGCGTTGCCGCTTTACGGCTGGGGAAGTGGAGTCACAGTTACTCAGGTGCCTGGAGATGCGAAGCATCGCCTCACTGGATCGTCAGGACTCCCAGCCTGGCTTGGCTGGGTACCAGCGTCCCAAATTCGGGACCAGCCAGGTCCAGCCCTTCCAGGAAACCTGTCTGGGTGCTCCTTTGCATTCACAGGCAACCAGATACGCTGGGAAAATCACCCTCCCCTGCAGCTCCCAGCGGGCCTTCGCTCCTTTCCCGTGTGAGACACGGGACAAGCTCCCTCACAGTGCTGGGCTGGGGGATGGAGGCTCCTGGATGATGCATCAATGGCTCTTGGCAGAGGTGTTTTGGAGCCTCCTGCTCCCCCGTGAGCAGGCTCAGGCAGCCCTGTGCCCACTGCCGTGCAGACCCAGCCGGGAGTGCCGTGCTGTTGGGGCACATCTGGCTTTCCCTGGTGCATGGACCCCTGGGGCTGCTGGCCTGGGCACTGCAGAGATGCCATCGTGGTTACGTGGTGGTGAGAGAAGGTGTCACAAGCCCTGGTGACCCGCGAGGCCACCTGAGTCACTGAGCTGTCAGGGCTGTGCCCCAGACATCCACAGTGCCTGAGGGGTGAGAGCCAGAGGCTTGTGCAAGCCTGGGGAGCCCCGGGAGCAGTCAAAGGGCTGGAATGAGCGGCTGTGCTTGGGGACACACCAAGGTTCATCCCCACACCTCTGTGCTCTGCCCACAGCTCTTGGTGCTGGGAGGGCACTGGGGACAGGGACAGCAGGGCCATCACGGACCCTCTGGGAGGCCTGGGGGCAGCAGGACCCTGAGGATTTGGGCAGTGCCTTTGGCCTGACATGGCACACTGAATGTTTCAGTTGATGTACACTTGGACCCGCTCAGAGCTGTGAGGGTGACAGGGCTGACACAACCCAGCCGTGGTCTGTCTCAGCTGAGGGTGCCCAGCTGGTGGGTCCCTGGAGGTTCAGGAGCTCTGAAGGGAGGGGAGCAGAGGGACAGCTCCAATCTCTGCTCTCTCCAGTGACAGGACCCAGGGAACAGCTGGAGCTGTGTCAGGGCAGGGTCAGGTTGGATCTCAGGGAAAGGTTCTTCCCCCAGAGGGTGGTTGGCACTGACCAGGCTCCCCAGGGCAGTGGGCACGGCCCCAAGGCTGCCAGAGCTCCAGGAGGGTTTGGACAATGCTCTCAGGGACAGGGTGGGATTGTTGGGGTGTCTGTGCAGGGCCAGGGGTTGGACTGGATGATCCTTGTGTCTTTCCAGCTCAGGATATTCCATGATTTATTATTCCCCTGCTCCTCTCAGGCGGTTCTGGGGTCGTGGGCTCCAGGACACAGCTGGATCCCCCAGCCCCCGCCAGGCTCCTATCGACCCGTGAGTCCCCTCAGCCCTGGGGGAGCCCCTCGATCAATTCTTTCTCTAATCTTATCTGTCTTTCTCCTGCTTTCCCTTGTGTGCCTCCCCCTCCCTGCCTTCCCCTCCCTCCCTGGTGCTTTGTAGCCTCCCGACAGCCCCGCTTCCCCCCTCCAGCCCTCTGCTTTGATCCTAGGAAGAAGCAATTGATCCTCCTTATCTTTATTGTGGTAGAGACATTCCCAGCGCTGCCCTTAATTAAATTCCTCTTCATTTTCCTCCAGAAGCCTTTCTTTTCCCCCAACCCCAGACAAGTATTTATTTTTAAACGTGCAATTAAATTATTAGATCGGCCACGAGTGTGACAGCAGCCGGATCCACCAGGGCTCTGCTCGGGTTCAGGGGGTGAACTCGGGGCTTCCCCCTCCCCACAAAGCTCCCCTGGGACTGCTGGGTCCCCACGAGCTCGAGGTGCTGTTGTTCAGTGGTCACTGTGCCACTGGTCACAGTGGCATGGGCACAGGAGCACAGGCACTGGCCACGGTGGAGCTGGCACTGCTCACAGTGCCATTGTCACTGGTCAGAGTAGCACAGGGACGGGCCATGGTGGCACTGGCACTTGCCACAGTGCCTTTGGGACCAGCCATGGCGGCACTGGCACTGGTCACAGTGGCACAGGCACGGCCTACAGCAGCACAGGCACTGGCCATGGTGGCACTGGAACCTACCATGAGGGCACTGGCCATGGTGGCACTGACGCTGGTCACGGTGCCGTGGAGATGGACCACAGGAGCACAGGCACTGGCCGTGGTGGCACTGGCACCTGCCGTGATGGCACTGGCACTTGCCATATTGGCACTGGCACCTGCCACGGTGTCATTGGCACCTGCCACGGTGGCACTGGCCCTGGCCCCCCCCAGGTGAGCGCCGGTGCCGCCGGCCGTGTCTCTGCACTGCTTTAAGCTTTTCCGCTCGGAAATTTTTCCTCCTCCAGACACTTTGACCTCGGGGGCAGGGAGTATTTTTCATGTGGAGCAGCCGAAATTCCCCCGGAGACAGCGCAGGAATGCGAGGCATGTTATCCTTGGTACCAGCTCTTTCTTTTTACGGCCTAAGCTTGGCCACGCCGGCGGGGGGGAGGGGGCGGCCGGGGTCCCGCGCCGTTCCCATCGATGACTGCCAACATCCCCCCCGCCCCAAATCCCCTTCCTCCTCATCCCTCTCCTCCTTGGGAAAACTCCCCCGCGCTGTGCCAGGTTCCCGGGTCTCCGTGCCCGCTTTGGCAGCGGGGTGAGCTGGGGGTGAGGCGACACCGGCAGCACCCCGAAAATGAAGCGAGCAGCTCTGGGTCCCTGCAGGGCTTGGTGCTGCTCTCCTTGGGAGATCCCCGGGGGATATTCCGGGAGCTCTCCCGGCAGAGCAGAGGGCAGCAAGTGCACTGTTTTATCGTGCAGGGCTCGCGCCGTGGGACCCGGCGGAGCAGGGAGATAAATCACTGCCTCGTCCGTCTCCATTAAGTGCAATTACCCCCGAGATACCAAACCAATTTATTATGATTACTCCATCCGGGCTCGCCGTGGTGACAGCAGGTCACACACACGCAAGGCAGGGCAAGGGGGGGCAGTGCTGCCCGGCCACCTTCACCCCGCGGGACCTGGGCATCCCGGGGGCAACTTTCGGGGGGCACTGATGGGACAAACCAGTGGCAAACCAGCCCCAAACGGGGGGCAGAGGGAAATCCCGCGGAGGGAAGGGCTGTGCCTTCGAGAGAGATGCCACCCCGGGTTGCCCCTCGTCCCCACACCCACCTCGGGGTGTCCCCGGTGATCTCTGTCCCGCCCTGAGATCGGTCCCTGCACGTGCCCACCAGGCAAGGGGTGGCTGAGCCCCGGGGCCACGAGGGTCCCGGTGCCCGGTGGCAGCAGCCCGGCGCGTCCCGCAGCCCCCGGCCCCTGTCCCTCGGGCTGATCCCGCTCTCAATAGCGGCGCGGGAGCCCAGCTGCAGCTATTACATAAAATGCAATTAGCGCCGGGGCGAGGGAGGCCTGAATGGCATTAAGGAATTCCTCGCGGGCTGACGTCAAAGCTTCACCTCTCCTCCCAGCACCCGCACAAAGGGGGCCGTTATGAGCCCCCCCGACCCCGCTGTGCCGGTGCCCGCCGGGAGAACGCGAGTCCTCAGGGGGCCCCGGGCGGCACATGCCACGTGGGAATTGTCCCTGCGGCCGGCACGAATGTCACCAGCGGCTCCCTGCGCAGCGTTTTCTGGCTCCCACCCCCCCCCTCGCTGGGCATGGGAAGGTGCCAGTGGCCCCATGTGCCAGCTGCTCGCCCATGAGAGGGGGGGGCTCGGCCGGGTGCCCAGCCTGGGGAGCGGGGGGATGCTGGAGGGGCACTGGAGTGTCATTCCTGGCTGGTATGACCCATCCGTGGGGCAGGATGGAGTGGAAGTGAGGACCAGCGAGAGGGACAGGCAGGTCTGGGGAACAGGAGGTGCCGAAATTCCCGCTGGGATGGGATCACCCAGCAGGCTGGAGGACCTCTGATGCTGCCCCAGCTCCGGGGCCTCCTCCAGCTGCTGCCAAGGAGGTCACAGGGACTGGGCAGTGCCAGGACATGAACGTTCTGATGTGAATGTCCCCAAGTGTCACAGGCTGTGATGAGGGGGGTGGCAGGGCTCACATGCGTGGGGCTCCTGCCCCAAAACCTTCACTTCACAGTGACTGTGTGACAGGACAAGGGGTATAAATGGTTTTAAACTAAAAGAGGGTCGGTTTAGATGGGATATAACAAAGGCATTTTTCAAAAAAAGGGTGGGGAGGCCCTGGCACAGGTTGCTCAGAGAAGCTGTGGCTGCCCCATCCCTGGAAGTGTCCAAGGCCAGGCTGGACAGGGCTTGGAGCAACCTGGGCTTGTGGAAGGTGTCCCTGCCCATGGCAGGGGGTGGAACGAGATGATCTTTAAGATCCCTTCCAACCCAAACCGTTCCGGATTCTCTGGTCGCTGGTGCTGAGCTGTGGCGCTGAGACAGTGCTGCGCTGCGGGCAGGAAGGGGTTAAGGCGCTAATTGGGGTGGGGGACTCCATCCTCGGCCTCCACCCTGCCCCTGCCCCAGCCCGGCGTGAAGGGAAGACGCTCCGGGATCTGCAGCGGAGACCGGGGGCCCTCCTGTGGCTGCGGGTCCGCGGTGCCGCATCCCCCCGCCCGCAGCCCCGCTTCCCGTCTGCCTGGGACGCTGAGAACCACCGGTAAAGAGGGTTTTCCCCCATCCTCTTCCCTCCCTCCGGGCGTGGGGTTGGCAGGGTTGGGGCAGCTGCACCCCCGGGCCCCCCCCCGCCAACGGGCTCTCAGGGTCTGGGCTCGGTGAACGGAGCTGAGTTTAGGGAGCTCTGACTTTGGAGTTTAATTATTCTCTGCTTTGTTCTTACAGGTGTTTCATGGAGTAAGGGCTGACCTGGTGTAGGTGCAGGGTGCTCCTGGTCGGGATGTGGCAGGGCAGGGACCTGAAGATGGGGCAGGTCCTCCAGCTCTGGGCAAGGCCACCTTGCTCAGATGGAGTTCATGGGGGTAAGTCTGCCTGTTCCCCCCAGACAGGGTGTGCCCTGGGTGTCACCTGCAGCAGTGGGCCTCAGGGAGCCTCCACAAAGGTGTGTCCTGTCCATACCTGTGTGTCCTGTCCATACCTGTGTGTCCCACCTGGGCACAGCCCTGCCCCTGCACAGGGGCCTGGCTGAACTTCTTCTCTGATACCAAACCCGTGTCACCCCCCAGATGCCAGAGGAGTTGCGATACTCAAGCTGTGCCGGAGTGAGAGGTGATGCTCAGGTGCTCAGGGGGTGCAGGGTGGGCTGGCTTGGCCCTGGGAGCACGAAGGATGTGGGAGAGGACATGCAGCTTCTCCTCCACGTGCATCTGTGAGACCCCCAATGACCCTCCCAAGCACCCTGTGCTCCATGCCAGCCCTGGGAAGTGCCATGGGAAATGTCAAGGGCCAAATTCTCAGCTGAGGCAAAGTGGTCCAGGGCCTCAAAGCCACTGGTTTGCACCAGAGGAGGACCTGGCTATGCATGTACTTTTATATATATATTTATATATATATGTGTGTATAGATATATTACATAAATATATATGTATGAAATAATTTAAGAAACATCCGAGACAGCATGCTGTGCTCTGGGGTGGGGCTGGGAGGCAGCTGCTCCCCCCCCACCCAGCCCCACCAGCTTTTGATTCACAAATGGAAACAGAGTCTGGAATTAAATTAAAAACCGCACACACGCACACACACACGACACGGTGCAGAGGCTGCAGAACTCAGAGGCGTGATGCCAGAAAGTCCAGGTGTCCCTGAAGAGATTGGATCAACTAAAGCCAAAGAACTGGGAAATAAATAAATGAAACCAGCAGAGGGGATCTCGCTCATGCCGCAGCACCGGGTCCCCTGTGTCTGCCCAGCCCCTGTGGGGACACCAGGACACTGTCACAGCCCTGCTCTGTCCTGGCTGGGCTGTGCTGGGCTCTGGAGAGGCTGGTGGGACGTGTGTGTCCTGCTGTGTTTGCCTTGGACCCGCTTTCTCCATCACCACGTGCTTTGCTTTCACTCCATCCCAGAACTGAGCTTTTTGCCGCCTTGGCCGTCAAGGATGAAAGGGAAAACTCAGCCCCAATTAACCCCTCTCCTCTCTCTGCAGGAAGCTCTCCTGGAGCCAGGCTTGGTCCAGCTCAGTCCTTCCCACCAGCCAAAGACCCCTGCAGGAAATCTCCTTCCCACGGACTTCAG
This sequence comes from Cephalopterus ornatus, assembly GCA_013396775.1. NCBI lineage: Eukaryota > Metazoa > Chordata > Aves > Passeriformes > Cotingidae > Cephalopterus > Cephalopterus ornatus. The sequence goes on along the minus strand of VZRE01005985.1, from coordinate 23,260 downwards.
GGTAAAAAAACCCTCCAAAACCCCCTAGAAAAACCCAGCGCCCCATAAATCACAAGTGTCTTCCAAAACTCCTCCTCGTTCCCCATCCCACCCTCCCCAAACACCCCAGAGGACTGATGGATCCCAACTCCAACTCCAGGCCGGGAAAGCAGCCGGACCGAGCGCGTGAAGAAACAACCCGAAGGCTTTTGGACCCCCGTCCCCTCCTCCCTCTCCTCTGCGGGAAATGGAAAGCTCCCCCCACCCCAAGCTGCGGGATCAGCTGGGCAGCAGGACGTGCTCCAGGAAGTAGCTGATGGAGTCCCAGTGCTTCCAGAGGAAGAAGAGGAGGAGGACGAGCAGGGCGGTGCTGAGGATGCGCATGCGGGTCTTCATGAGCGGCGTGATGAAGTTGGCGATGGTGGAGACGAAGACGAGCAGCACGGCCATGAGGGCCAGGATGACGTTGATGAACTTGCCCAGCAGGGCCCGGGCGTTGGCGTTTTCCACCCCCTCCAGCTGCACCACCTGCTGCTGCTGCTGCTGCAGCTCCAGCTTCGTCACCCTCGTCAGGCAGGACTCCACGGCCTCCTGCGAGGGGCGGCGGGTCAGCGGCTCCAGGGGTGTCCCTCCCGAGGGATTTCGGCACCTGCCCCACCCTCCTGGACCTTGCCGCGGGGAAGTTTGGCTCCGGCTGGGCTGGGGAAGGTCGGGGTGTCGGGAGGACCCACAGCAGCAGGGGAAATGAGCCAAACTGGGACACGGGGACTGTGTTGGCCCACGTGCGGTTTGTAACAGCCCAGCCGGCCAGAGCCCTGCCTGCAGCACCCGGGGACACCAGCAGAGCAGGGACTCGCTGGGACTCCTCTTTACAGCAGCACGGGAGCGACAGGACAAGGGGGAAAGGCTTCCCATTGCCAGAGGGCAGGGACAGATGGGATAATGGGAAGGAATTCCTCCCTGTGAGGGTGGGGAGGCCCTGGCACAGGTTGCCCACAGAAGCTGTGGCTGCCCCATCCCTGGGAGTATCCAAGGCCATGCTGGACAGGGTTTGGAGCAACCCGGGCTAGTGGAAGGTGTCCCTGCCCATGGCAGGGAGTGGAATGGGATGATCTTTACTGTCTCTTCTAATACAACCCATTCTACTGGGGACATGGTTTAGTTACCTGCTTCTTGCTGAGACAACGTCACAGGGAGAACTTCACCTGGAGGGTGCCAGGAAAAGGGATTGCCCTTTCCCCACCCTCTCTCCTAGCCTGGGGTCCCTCCCTCTCCCCGTGGATGGAGGGTGCAGTGGGGGGCTGGGCCCTCCCCCTGCCCTACCTGGATGTCCCGTGCCCTCTCGTAGGACTGGTAGGCCACCTTCTCCTCCATGCTGGCCAGCTCCTGCTTCAGGTTGGTCATTTCGTTCTGGTGCAGCTCCGTGAGGTCGTTCAGTTGCTCCTCCAGGCGCTCGTACCTGTGCAGGAGGGGCACTGAGGTGGGCAGAACCCCCTGAGGCCCTCCTCCCCCTGTCACTGGGGACACCACCCCGCCCCTCCGACCCTCCCCTGGTTGTGGCTGCTGAGGGAAAACAACACAAGATCCTCCACAAGGGTCTGGCAGCGAGGGGAGCAGTGGGGACTGCAGCTCTCCATGTCCCTGGAATGCAGGGCTTAGCTGGGCAAGCCCAGGATGGTGGCTTATGGTCCCCAAAGAGCCACCCTGGGGGGGCACAGACCCCTCCTCCATCCCTACCTGTACCGCTCCTCCTGCAGGCACTGCGTCATGTAGGTGTAATCCCGCTGCAGCTGCGCCTTGAGGTCCTCCATGGAGTCCTCCAGGTGGGACTGGCTGTCCTTGATCTCCCGCAGCTCCTCCAGGATGGTGTCAAAGTTGTTGTGGTGGCTGTCCAGCGTGTTGGACTTGGGGCTCCCCAGGCCGCCGGGCCCCGCCCCGGAGTTGCTGCCGCCGGCAGAGCCCGAGGTGGCGCTGGAACACTCGTCGTCGCTGCCGTACTTGGGGCTGGACACCAGGGTGGCACTGCCGCTGAGCGCCCGCGAGGCCTCCTCGGGGTGCCCGTCGTCCAGCGTGTCCTTCAGGTGGGCGATGTTGTCGGCGCTGCCGAACTTGTTGCGGATGAGGCTGGCGAACTCGCGGGGCTTGGACACCACGGCCGTGTGGGTGGCCTGCGAGAGCCCCGAGAGCCCGCCCTTGACGCCCTCCACCACGCCGCCACTGAAGCCGCTGATGCTGGAGCGCACGTTGGCCCCCACGTCCTTGAGGCCCTGGTGCATGTCCCGGAACACATCCTTGGGCTGGCGGGAGGGGCCGTTCTGCTCGATCTCCTTCAGCTTCTTGTGGTAGTGCTCCAGCTTCTTGTGCAGCTGCGCGATGGTCTGCGCCGACTTCTGGTTCTTCTTCTCGAACACCTGCTTGATGCGCGACGCCTGCTGCTTGTCCGCGTTGTTGGCCAGCTTCAGGTACTCGGCCACGTTGTCGTCCCGGGCCTCCTGCTCGATCTTGATCTGCTCCGTGATCTTGAGGATCTTCTGGTGCAGGTGCTCGATGGCGGCTTTCGTCCGGTGCGGGTCGGGGGTGCCATCGGGCACGTCCAGGCACACGGTGCCGTCGGCGTCGCCGTGCCCGGCGCCCGGGGGCAGGTTCAGCGTGGTCACGTCCCCCTTGTCCAGCTGCCAGCGAAGAGAGAGCAGGGTGATGCTCAGCGGAGGGAGGAAACACCCCCAGGGAGGGGAGGGGGAAGGGGACAGGGGGCACAGAACAGAGGACGAGGCAAGAGCTGGCCAGGAGAATAGTTAACCAGAGCAACAGCGAGACGTCGGGCTGTTTTCCGGCTGGTTGAACACTTCCCAGCCACAGCAGCCCTGCTGGCATCCCAGGAATACACCAGTGAGAGAGCACAGCAACCAAACAATCAGGGGTTTGGGGCTGGGTTTTCCCGGTGGTTTTCCTCAAGGAGCAGATGCTGCCACCGGGAGCTCAGCCTGACTTTCTGCCCTCGCCCTGTGCAGGCACAGGGACCTGCCTTTCTGGGCTGCTGGACTTGCCAGCCAGGGAAAGGAGAGAGGACAACTGGAAGCCAGCATCGGATCTCCCACCAAACCAGCGGAGAGCACAGGGATTGAGCAACCCAGAGGTATTTTAGTCTTGCTTTCAGCCTGGCTTTTAGCCCGGATGCACCCAGGGAGTTCAGTCGAAGAGAAACTCTGCCCTTAACCCTGAGCTGTGGGTGACCCGCGATCAGCTCCTGATCCCAGAGCTGCAAGCGCAGGGATTCCTTCGCTTGCTTTTCCAATCCTCCTCACCTAGCAATGCCAAACTCCTCTCGGCAACGCAATCTGCCACCCAGGAAATTCGGACACATGCCGAATTCCATTTTACAGACGGAAAAAACTGGAGCTTCGGGAGAGGAAATCACTTGTTCGAGGCCACATTTCAAATCACTGGCAGGGCCTGGACTGCAACCCAGGTCCTGCCTCGTGCTCTCCAACCTGGACTTGCTGCTTGGCCACTTGGGGGGAAAAAAAAAAAAAAATCACTAAATCTTTCCAGTTGCTGGGTTTTATATGCAGATTCTTATGCAAAACCTCCCTGGTTGTATAAATGGCTCCTGGCTTCTAATTAAGAGCTGCTTGAAAGTTAAATACTGTTGGCAGACCTGAATAATTTCTAATTTCCATCACACTTTCCCCGAATGACCCCTTAATAGGGATAATGCTGCGAGATCATTGCTTAGGAGTGTGTTATCTCCAGGAAATGCCGGGTGCAGGAGGGAGGAATGTTCTCAAGATGCTGCTTGTGAACATTCCCATCTGCAGCAGGTCCCCAGGGGGCTTGGGAAAGCCAGAACCAACATTGCCCTCCTGCTATTCACTTGCATCTCCTCCTTCCCTGTTGTCCTGCTGGGAGTCTGGGGGCGTTGGAACTTCATCTGGAGTTCTCAGCTTCCTTGGGAGCAGCCCCAGCCCCCTCCCCAAGGGATTTTTGGTCTCTCTCCATTCTGTGATTTGGGGCACAGGCTGGAGGATGAGAGCAAAAGGCAGAGCCCAGCTGGACTCACTGTCTGGGGCGGCGCTTTTTAAATAAACATTAATTCCCTAACAAATTAACTGCCGCGTTTTCAGCCCCTGCTGCCAGGCTATTCTTAGCCACTCAGCCAGGCCTGGGCCCTCCACCAAGGGTTTTGCTTTGGTTTCTTATCGAGAGGCAAAAATTAGAAACAGCAGGAAACAACAGACTTTTTGCCCAGATGTGCAATTTCCCTGTAGAGAGAGGGAAAAACTGACCCCGGCAAAGGAAAAGGCAGGTCTGGAGATACGGCCCTGGGAAACCCTGGCTGGGCCAGCCAAGGGGAGAAGTTTCCAAAGAGGGAAAGGCTTGGGAATCACCCCTGTAAAGCCAGTCTTTTGGATTGGAAAGAGAGTAGGTTTAGAGGGGATCGTGGGAAGAAACTCTTGCCTGTGAGGGTGGGGAGGCCCTGGCACAGGTTGCCCAGAGAAGCTGTGGCTGCCCCATCCCTGGAAGTGTCCAAGGCCAGGTTGGAGCAAGCAGAGATAGTGGAAGGTGTCCCTGCCCCTGGCAGAGGGTTGGAATAAGATGATTTTTAAGGTCCCTTCCAACCCAAACCGTTCTGGGATTTATTCAAGGGATTATATTTGGGAGCAAGGGGGGAAGGGAGGGGCAGGATGGGTGGTGAACTGCACAGATCCAGTGCTGCTCATCCATGCTGACAGGGCTGGGATGAAATCCTGTCCCCTGCTCTCTCTCTCAGACACGGGATAGATCACAGGAAAGGCACATCAGGTTACTGCTTTGATAACAACAACCAAAAAAACCCACAATACAGATCTCTGCAGCATTAACAGACACTGCCCGCTAAATCCCAGCAAGCCTAAATGACTGTGCAGTGGATTTAACAGGGGGATTACTAAAAGCCACACTTTCCCTACATGCAGAAAGCCCTCTGGTAGGCACACCAAAATGAAAGTGCTGTTTTCCAGCGCTTGTTTTCCAGGCAGGCTCAGAGGGGAGAGCCGGGGGTGATGTGGGATGCGGGAGGAATGCAGGACGCAGGGAGGGAAATTATTCTTATCAACAGAACTCGGCCCAGGAGAGCTGAGATATGCAAAAGGCTCGAGCTAATAAGCTGAGCAAACAGTACTTAGAGGGCCATGGCCTGGCACAATTATGCAAGGCCGGGTTCTTTGGTGCTGCAGGTTTGGTGGAAGGGAGCCCAGGAGGCAGGTGAGGAGCTCGGGGCCGGGGCCCTGCAGTGGGACCTCGGGTCTCCCCGCACTCCCCTGTCTGGATTTAACCCCCTCCTTGAGAAACTGCACAATTATTGCAAAGTTCAGAGCGAAACTCTCAAGGCACTTACTCATACCCTGAACTATTCTGTTTTCCAAGCCCTCCAGCCCACTGGGAAGCACGGTGGATGAGTTAATGCCGCGGCTCGTGCTGCATCCACCCCGAGCGAGGACTCTCCCCGCAAAGTGTGACTGTGATTCCTGGCTGGAACACAACGGCTGTGGGAAGGACCATGTGCACCTTCAAGCACGGGAAAAACAAGTGCCACGGGGCTGCTGAGGGATGCTGGGTGCAGGGCACACGCAGGGAGCTGCTGCACTGATCTGGCAGCTCCACAGCAAAGGTGTCACCGTGTCTGGGTCCCTTTGTGGCTGTGGAAAGCCACGGGGGAGAGGCCACGGCCAGCAGAGAAATGCAGGTGGGTAGTGGACGCGGGGAGGCTGATTTTGGGGCAGTTAATAAATGCAGCCCCTCTTCCTCAGAGCACTTTATCAGAGTAACTCAGCGCGGCATCCTGTGAGCTGGACACCAGGGACACCCAGAGTGTCCCTGTTCCCATCCCCACGTGTGTTCCCAGCCCTGAGCCTCCCGGAGCAGAGCTGTTATTCCCACCAGACCCACCCCAGGTGTTGAAAATAGCAGCAGGAGCCCTGACTCACACTTCCCACCCTGCTTTGGAGCCTGCAGCAGTGCCCGAGGCAGGCAGCCCGCGTCCCCCTCTGTGCCCTGCCCGCTCCCCGCTCCCGTGCCACCCCTGGATGGGCACAGCAGGCCAGCAGCAGCTGCCTCCACTGATTTACCAGCCTGAGAATCGTTTTCCTTACATAATGCAGGGAGGCACGTTCGGGGATTCAGCTCCCAGAGGAGTTTCCCACCCGGCACGGACCCGGTGGGTTCCATTCGCCGCGCGCCAGGAACGGAGGTACCGAACCCACCCCCGCGGGTCCCTCTGCCCATCACCACCCTCCCCATCGCCTCCTTTGGACCCCAAACAGCTGCCAGGACCTACCTCCATGGCGGGCAGGGCTGGGGTGCCCCGGGGCTAGTTGGCGTGGGTGGCTCGGCCGTGTCCCCGCGGTGTCCCCGAGCCCCGCAGCGATGCCCGGGCAGTGCCGGCTGCCATGGCCCGCTGCCCGGCCGGGGAGAAAGCAGCAGCTGATGGCAGCGAAGTTTTTTGGGGGAGCAGCAGGGAGGGAGGAGGAGGAGGAGGACGACGACCCCCCTGCAGCCCCGTCCCTGGGCGCTGGGGAAGCGCAGGGACGGGGGCGATGGCTCCGGCGGGATTGCCGACTCAGGAAATCTGCCGGAGCTGTTTACAGCTCCCAGCGACTGGAGCTTTCAGGGCTGTAACGCAAAACCCCCCTCTCGTCCCCGTGCCGGGATATTCACACGCCTCCAGCCCCATACGCTGCCTGTGCCCTGACGCAGGGGGTCGGGACGGGCTCCTGGCATCTGCTGTGTCACAGAGCAGGATGTAAAGCCTGGGAGAGGCAGGGGGAGGGCATCCATCAGGGAAAAACCCCAGGGGAACAGACACACGGGGAAAATACAGCCATTCTACGAGGAGCTGGGCAGCCTGAGGCAGCTAAATGGGAACCAGACACTCGTGCCAGGACCAGGAGGTGTCTCGGCCCTCGGTGGGCACTGGATGGACCTGGCTCTGTCCCCCTTCGTGCCACGCAGAGTGGAGGGAAAGGCACTGACCCGATTCTGCCACGGGAGAAGGTGCAAGGCACAGAAAACACATCCAGCTGTGACCAGATATAGGTGTTGGAGATTCACGGGCAAATCAGAAAGATACTAAATGGGATGTCTGAAAAGCAAGCAGGGGCGAGCACAGGCTCAGGTACAGCAGAAGCCAGTGGCAGTCTGGAGTCAGCCCCTGGGCACTGCATTTATTCCTGGGCCAGTGGAGCTGCTGAGGAGCCAAAGGGAAAACCCTGGGCGAGGAGGAGACCTGGAGCTCGAGTGTTTGACTCACCCCAGACCCGTGGGGCTGCACAGAGCAGGGCTGATGGATCAGGCCTGCATAAGAGTGATTGAAGGAAGCAGAACCGAAGCCCAGAGCTGTGCCAGACCAAAGCCCTGCTGATGCTGAAACCTCAACCCCACCGTGGCCACGGACAAGGGGGCTAACTGGGGCAGGTTCCTTTGCAGCTCTCTGCTTTAGTTATTCCTCAAAAACAAAAAAAAAAAGGCAACAAGGCAACAAGAGCTTAGGGGGCATTTGCAGGCGCCCATTGAGCGGAGCAGGCCGGAGCGATGAGCTGACCGTGACCTAGATCCATGTGTAATGGGGAAGCCTGTGCTGCTCCCACAGCTGAGCCAGCCGAGCCCTGCTCAGCCTCGTGCTTTGCATCGCCTCCTGGGCTGTCCCACAGCCATCTGTGCCCTGCAAGCGCAGCCTGCCATGCTGGAGAGGCGCTGGGAGCGACGCTGCACCCCGAGCTGCGGTGCTTTAGACCCCACAGCCTTTAGCCTGGCAGTGCCAGAGCCTCCTGGAGCAGCACCTGGTGCCTGTGCTCCAGCTCTGCGGGCACCACGGGGTGCCAGGAGCAGGGAGAAGGCAACGCTGGAGCAGCCTGTCACAGCCCAATCCATGATGTGAAGCTGCCAACACGCAGCTCAACACCAACAACTAAAACCCTTGCCTACTCCTAGCCCAGGCTCCCACCGCTGCGGCACCGGCACCAACCGTCCTGAAAGGCTCAAACAGCAGATTCCCGGGAAAACTAAACCCAGCAGGGGCAGAAACCAGCTGTGCCTACCATGTGGTGCTCAGCCAGGCTGGGGAAGGGTGAGGACGGGGCAGGGCTTCCTCCTGGTGCTGCACCGATGCTCCGGGGCCGCAGGGAACGGCCAGAGCCCGCGGTGCTGCCACGGTGCTGCCCACGGGGACGGTGCTGGCAGCACACGGGGCTCCTCGGCAGTGTGTCTCCCGTGGGCTGGCACTGCTCCTCAGCCGTCCCCCTGAGCCCAGAGGGTGGATTTAGCAGCCTGGCCAAGCCTCGGGCCGTGGATGCCTCGGGCATGACAGGGGGCAGATGACCCGAGGGACGGTCGGCTTTGGGTTGGTATCTCCCATGGCATCACTTCTCCTTTTAGCACAGCAGTCAGAGGTCACTTCCCATCACTCTTCTGCTGCCTCAGCAGGGCAGGAACATTACCCAGCTGCACAGGACACTGCGGAAAGCACCCTTCCTGCTCCGAAATCTGCTTTCCACTTCCCTCCTTCAAGGCTGGTCCCGAAACCCATCTGCTTCCCTCAGCGGTTTTTGGGGCTGCCAGGCACTGCCCTGCTCTGCTGTTGTGACACAGCCCACCCAGCAGTGCCCCCCACAAACGCTGCCTGACCTGCTGGGCTGTCCCTGGCCTGGGGAAGGACAGAGGGACACGGATTTCCGCAGAGGACGCTGATGGAGCGAGGACTTGATAAAGGCTGAGATGTTCAGGACCTGGAGAGCGTTTTTGGGCTTTATTGGGGATCTCAGGTGCTGGATTCCTAGGAAAGCACCTGCCCTCAGCTCCCCAGCACAAGGGGAAGGTTAACAAATAGTAGCAGAAGCAACAGCATCGCTCATTAATGCCCCAGCAAAGCCAGGGGGAGCAGTGGTGCAGCATCTCCCCTCCCAGGGGCACACACTCCCTTCCACACGACTCAAAACCCCTCCTGGCATGGGAAAAGTGGTGGTTTTGCAAGGGAATTACCCAGGAGGTTAGTGCCAGATTCCCCTTTATCCTCACCCCCAGCTCTGCTTTAGATTCAGTTCAGTGCTTTAGTGGCAGGCAGTTGTTTTTTTCAGGCCTGACCACAGGAGGCAAATTTAAAAATCAGAAAACCCCAGCTCCCATGCAGAGAAAATCCCTGGATGGCCACGAAACCACAGCACATTTGGCGCGTGCTGGTGCTGAGCGGGGCAGGATCCACCCACGAACTCCTGGTCTGAGCGTCTCACCCAAGAGATGGGTCACCTTATGGTGCCACACCAACACGTGGCAGATTTGGGGCCTGGGCTGTGCTGGGCCTGGGGCTGGGCTTGGTGTAGGGAGGCAGGTACTGAAAACAGGAGGAAAACCATCTGAGCTGCACCAGAGTCTCCTCAGCCAGGCTGGGAAAGCCGTGTATGGATTATCAGGAGCCAGGATACTGATACAGGTGAAGATCTGCTCAGTTCACTGCTCCTCAGCATCGCATTCCCAGGTGCTTTTGGTGTCCAAAGCCAGTGGCTCCCCGGCCAAGAGTTCCACCCTTGCCAGCAGCAGCCTGGCCTCCTCCTGCAGGTACCACCTTGCTCCTCACCCCTTATCCCTGAACATCCCAAGTTCTTGCCTAGGAGCAGGAATCCCATCCCACAGGGCTCACGGCACAAGGAGAAGTACAGACAGGCAGACCCCAGGATCCTCCCATGGGAATTCCCTGTGCCTCTGTGCCCGTCCACCCCACACAGATCCCAGTGTTCCCTAATTCCACACTACATCCTCCGAGCTGGGGACTGTTCCCTGTGGCCTGGGCTTGCAGGTCACAGCAAGGGACACCTCTGCAGGGGTGAGTCAGTGACCAGCCCTCCTGGGTGAAGCTATTCAGGGCCCTGGGGAATGTTTAGAAAAAATTCCTGCTGTTGTTTTTGCTGGAGGGAATAACCCTGGGGGCTCCAGCAGTTGTGACCCAGCCCTAAACCCACCAGCAGCTGTGTTCCACACCTCCAACAGGGTGTTTGTGCAGCCAGGAGGGATTTTTGGGAGCTTTTGCTCCAAGGATTTGAGGGGGAAGCAGGGAGAGGCAGAGCCACAGCCTCCGGGAGGTGAGGAGTCCCCAGGCAAGGTGAGGAGTCCCTGCTTCACTCGTCCTGACTCAGGAGCCAAATCCTGCTCCCAGCTACACCCCATGCCAGCGGCAGGGATGGCTGGGAGAGATCCCAGCACGGACATGAACCCTGCCACCCAAATCCTGCGCCCTGGGCATCCATCCCACGCACCAGCAGACCCCAAATCCCACGGGATAGTGGCGCTGGCAGTGCTGCCTGACGGGAGCAGGAGCTGCTGGTGGGCTGGAATCAACAGCCATATGTCAGCAAGGCTGGGGAACGCGGTGTCTTCACCGAGGGGTGAATCAGTCCCACAGTCTGATATTCTTCTCCTGAATTAATTAAGCAGCAATCTCGCCTGCCTTTGTCTTTGCAGCTATTATCTTCTTGTTGCAAAGTGCTCCTGGAAGCACCATCCCGATGGGAGTGCGGGGGGAACGAGTTCCCAGCACCCGCCTTGGCTCGCAGACTCATTCCCCTGCCACACGCGGGGAGATGGAGGTGGGGAGGTGGGAGCTTTGTGGGCACGGAGGCCCTCACACCTCCAACTCCTGGATGCCTGGTGCGAGCTCAGTTTGCACCCAAGGTCAGTAATTCCCCCCAAAAACCCTGTAGGGTCTCTTGCACCCTGGTGCTTCCCAGCTCGCCCCCTTGGGATCCAGGTGCCAAAGGGATGCCCAGCCATGGGGCTGAGGGCTGCAGGGAGGGCAGCTGCACACCAGCATTGCCTCCGTTCCCTTTTTCAGCCACCATTGGCCTGTTTTACCTCCTTCCCTGGGATTTTAACACCAGGGAGGTTGGGTGGGAGGGGAGGATGCACTTTGCCTCTGCCAGCAAATCCTCCCGAAGAGATGCACGATAGTTCACCAACTCATGGATGTGTTGGCTCTGGTTCCCAGCTGGGGAAACTGAGGCAGGGAATCAGGGAAACTCCCTGCCTGGGAAACTTCTGCCTGGAGTGGATGTGGGGACATCCACAGGTGGGTACCATAGAGTGCCTGTCCCTGTCCCTGTCCCTGTCGTGGACTGAGACCAGTTCTGGGAAACTGGAGCCGTAGGAGGGAGAAACTCCATCCTCCCCCTGGAACTGAAGGCAGTTGGATGCCAGGAGGGCTGGAGGGAGCCCAGGGCTGAGCTGGACATGCCACAGTCAGAGAGCAGATGCCAGGGCAGGGACAATGAACTTTGTCTGCCATCCCCAAACTGCCACGGCGAAGGCTGAGCCGTCCCACAGCCCCCCGGCCACCCCAAACCCTTCTGCCCCCAGGGGCCACAGTCCCCCCGGGGTGGGTGCCCAGGAATTCCAGGTTTCTCCCTGCTGCCTGTAATCCGTTTGGCCCTGATATAGCCACTGACCCGGGGGGAATCTAAATTTAGCGGGATGAATCCCGCCCTGTGTCCAGAGGGCTGGTGCCCTTGAGGCAGCAGGATAGCGGGGCTGGGGCTGTAAGGACAGGTCCCCCCTGCAAGGCAGAGCCCCAGGCCGCTGCAGACCCTGTCCTGCAGGGCTGGGGCAGGGAGAGGGCCGTGGGAAGAGGAGATTGGAGCAGGGAAACAGCCCACTTGGGTTGCGATCCCATAAATAAGCGTGGCTCACAGCCGCCGGGAGCCCAAAGCTGAGACACGGCACAAAGCCCCCCTGCTCCCCCCGTTCCTCCAGTGTCTCACAGGAGAAGCATCTGCTCCGGGAGGCCAAGGCGGCCGCGGGAGGGGCCCCGGGGGGCCACACGGGCAGCGGTGGCAGCTGGTGCTGTCACTTGCCGAGGGACACCGAGGGCAGCGAGCCCGACCGGGGTCCGGCCCCTCGCACCCCCGGGAATGCTCGGCGGGTCCGCGCCGCGCTGAGCACCGGCACTCGTGACACTTGTGACGGATCGCCCTGGGCTGTGG
>VZRE01005985.1:0-10590 GCA_013396775.1 Cephalopterus ornatus | reverse complement strand
CTCCCGCAGCTCCCGCAGCTCCCGTAGCTCGTGGGTGAGCGGAGACCCCAGAAGCGCAAACCAGAGGCACGGCCCCGCGGGCACACGGCGACCGCACGGGCTCCTGGAGCAGCGCCGGCAGCCAAACCCTCGGCGCCGAGCCGCCAGCAGGAGGCAGGGGATGGCCGACTCATCCCAAACTCATCCGAGTCATCCCAAACTCATCCGAGCCATCCTAAACGAACCCGCGCGATCCCAAACGCACCCGCGCGCACGAGGTGGGCACAGGGGGCGGGTGGAAGGCTGAGGAGGGGGGAAAAACCACAGAATATACGCTCCAGGTGGGCATCACCCTGCATGTGGTGACAGTTCTCTGCTGGCCCTCCAGCCTCGGGGTGGGGGGTGTGGCACTGCTCCCCAGGGCACACGAGGCACCTCTTGGGGCACACCACGAGCCCTATCCAGAACTGGCACCCAGCACCAAATTCCCAGACTGTTCCATGGTCCCCCTCCAGCCACCCCAGCTGCTCCCTGCCACCACGGGCTGCTCCTGGGGGGAATTAAGGGGTTCGGGGGGGAGGAACTGTGTGTGCCAGGACCTATGTGGGTGGAAGGTGCCATCAGGGACCACGGGGTGAGGAACCAGCACAGGTAAAGGGAGAACTGCAGGAACTTCATCAAGAAAAGAAAGAAAAGGGGAAAAAAAATCACTAGCTGGTCATAAGGCACTTGCTGAGGCTGCGTGATCCCAAGAGGGATTCATCCAGAGGGTGCTCCTTACGCAACGGGGGGAAAATCCAGCATGAAATTTTTTCTGGGGGAAAATGGCCCTTTCCCAGGAGCCCCTGAGGGTGGGACAGGGAGGAGGTGTCAGATCCCCGAGGACAAGGCAGGAGTGATGCCAAGCAACCCTGGCCCAAAGCCCCAGTGTCACCTCCCCACCCCTCCTGGGGGTGCTGGCGCCCAGGGCACGGCCACACCAGCCATCCCTGAGGAAAAGGAGCTGCTTTGCTGCGGGGCAGGAGGCTCCTGAGGGCTATGGAAAAATAATCCGGCACGAGAATATCACGTAGCTCTTGTTTCTCTAAATAGGTTATTTTTCCACTGCCTCACAAAGGCCCCAGTATCTCCTCTCTTCTTATTACTCTTTGTGTCATATGCAGTTAATTATTCATCCCCTTTCTGTGCTGCTCTGGGAGTGGACACGGACCTGCTCTGCTCCTGCCTCCCTCTGGGTGCTCCTGTCCCAGTGGGATCAAAGCTCTGGCCGTAACCCCAGAGGGCTCACTGGGACTGGGCTCATGGCAAGGCAATGCCACAGGCCACAGGGAAGAAATTTGGGCTCAGATTAACAACCTGCCGCTCCTGCCCCTGCGTGGGCACTCGATCCGTGTGCGACATTCCAGTGGGGAGGAGCAGGGAAGGGTTCAGAGTGCCCTGATTTGCACACAGCAAAGTGGGGAGAGGACCTGGAGGGGGCAGAGGAGGACCTGGGCACTCATTTCTTGCAAGGCTGCTGACATGATGACGTGTTTATCCTCTGGGCCCAGGTTCCCACGTCCCGGCGGCGGCAGGGCAGCAGGGCTGGCACCGGCTGCACACCACAAGCGTCAGCTGCGGCTTGGCACTGCCACTGCCCGGGGAAACAGAAAGAAAAAGTATCTGGATGAGCCTTTTTCCATTAGCTCAGAGGGCAACGGGAGTCTCCAGGTCAGATTTCCCTCCAGGAGAGCAGGCAGAGAGGAAGTGTTGGGGTGGGGGGCGCGTGGGAAGCATCGCTCCCATCCCCTGCACCCGCTGGGTGCCACTGCTCAGGGGAGCACATGGATCTGACAGCCCACTGCTGTCCCACCCTGGCAGCTCTGCCCAGCCCCTGCCACCCCATGGCACAGCTGTTCCTGACAAAACCACCCAGCAGGAGCCCCCGTGGGATGCCAGAGCCTGCCCAGCTCCCCATGCCAAGCTTTGCCGACTTGCTGCTGGTATTTTCAGGTAAATTAAAAAAAAAATCCCCCCAAAACGCCAAGGATACTTCTAGCCCTCAGGGCTGCAGAGAGCAGTTTTAGAGTGGGACATCCCCCTGAGTTCCAAAGGCCGAGGAACTCGGAAGCTGACATGGAGAATCCCACCAGCTCCTGGAGCACCTCTCCCCGCCTGCCCCGTGAACTCGGTGTGCCTGCTGGGCTAATCTCGGCTGGTTCATAATTAATGGCACTAAACACTCGATGGAAACACCATCCTGTTCATCAGCTCGGCAGGGACTGCTTCAAAAATCACTTTGGATGGGACCAAGTGACAGCTCAACCCTTCCAGGTGCCCAGCACTGGGCTGTTGGGATCCCCTCAAACCCCGTGCCAGGGGTCCCACCCCACTGGCACAGAGCTCTTGCCAGGTCCTTTTTAGTTTCCCTCAAATCCCACTCAGGGGATCAGACCAGTGCACATCTCTGCCTTCACCTCCCCACAAGAGAAGCATCAACCCCAGCAGCTCCAGGCCCGACTGGTTCCCATCCGCTGTCTGGTGCCACCAGCGCTGCCCCGAGGGACAATCTCATCCCAGCAGCACTTCGGGGTGCTCTGCACCCAGTCCTGCCCCGGCTCCCCAGCGTGTTCTCACCTCAGCCTGGGCGCAGCCACAGAATCACTGAGGCTGGAAAAGACCCTCCAAGATCATCGAGTCCAACTCGTGTCCCTTTCCCACCTTGTCACCTGGCCACAATGAGTGCCACATCCAGCCTTTCCTTGAACACCTCCAGAGATGGGGACTCCACCACCTCCATGGGCAGCCCACTCCCATGTCTAATCACCCTTTCTGTAAAGAAATTCTTCCCGATGTCCAACCTAAACACCCCCTGGAGCAGCTTAAGACCGCATCCTCTTGTCCCGTCGCTGGTCGCCTGAGAGGAGAGCCCGACTCCCATCTGGCTCCCCGCTCCTGTCAGGGAGTTGTAGAGCGAGAAGATCCCTCCTAAGCCTCCTTTTGTCCAGGCTGAGCGCCCCCAGCCCCCTCACAGCACACACACCGCAGCCCTACCTTATCGGCCAGGCCCTCGGTGTCCTCGGTGAGCAGGTAGACGGCCCCACTCTCGGCCAGCAGGATGGCAGTGTCCGTGGTGGAGGAGGACCTGGGCCGGCCCTGGTGCTGATGCAGGATGGCCGTGAGGCTGCTGTCCTGGGGGGCCTTGCGCCCGAGGTGGGGGCTCCCCTTCTGGGGCTCCAGGGAGCCGCTCTTGGCGCGGCGGCTGCCGCTGTGCAGGCTCGTGCCGCGCTTGATGGAGGGCCGGGAGCGGATCTGCTGCAGCACCCGGTTGAAGGCGGTGGGCCGGGCGGGCAGGTCGTGCAGGGACACGGCGTAGGACACGCGGTGCATCTCCGGGGAACGCTCCTTCTCGTCGGGGGACTCGTGGTCGGAGGCACCGGGCGGCGGCGGCAGCGAGTCCTGCGAGTTCTGCTGCTCCCGCTCCCGCGAGCGCCGGCGGCTGTGGAACAGGTGCTTCAGGCCGTGGCCGAACATGGAGCCCTCGGACAGCTGCTGGATCTTCTGTGGGACAGGACAGAGAGAACAGCTCCCGTGGCTGCCGCGGCATCGCCCTGCTACGGCACCCGCGGCTCCGGGGACAGCGCCCACGCTGGCACTGAACTGAAACCGGCTCCCGATTTTTAGGGCGGTAGGGAGCTTCTGGAGGGTTCTGGGGACCCCCACACCGCCCCCAAAGGGTCTGTGGGAGGGAACGAGCCCTGCTGCCAGCACTGCTCTTACAGCCATGGAAAATCCTAAATATTAGTGGCCGTTTGTTGGCGCACGGGGCCGAGCGCAGTGGCTCCGGAGGGCTCAGGTGCACGTTCCACCAGCATTCCGCACGACAGAGGGTCTCCAATGAGCCCTGGTTATCCCTAAACTAGCAAGAAGAGCAGGAAGACCCTCAGAGTTTGGAGCCAACACGCTGCACAGAGACCCCAACCCCGCAGGCAGAGGGAATGGAGCAGCCTTTTCCTCCACTAGGAATGCCAAGGTTACTCCCAGCTTTGGAGCCTCCCAAGAGCCACCTGCTCCAGAAGGGACTGTGGTGGTGGTGGTGGTGGCTTTTCCCCAAGGGATTTTCCACGGAGCACAGGGCTGCTCCCAGGAGGGCTCCCGGGAATGGGGGTGGCCAGGGCCACAGTTCAGTCATGCAATATGGATGGTGGAACAGATCCTGCTCCCGATTACAGCCGGGTCAGCCCGGACAGGTTTCCCTGCAGCCACTGGAACGCCCAGATTTGTATCCCGGGGAGGTTTTGGCCGGGTGCCCTCTGCACTGTGTGGTCAGTCGGGGCGGGGGCAGCAGCGTGGGCAGCAACTTCCAGCATCTCCAAAGGGCTCAGCGGATCCCAGATCCCCCGCTCCCTGCTCCATCACGGCTGCCAGGCAGCAAGTCAAGGCTCTTGGGACACCCAGAGCTCCTCTCCCCTCCCCGAGCAGCCCCAGCTGCCAGGATCCCAGCAGATCACAGGGCACAGGGCTGCTCCCTGCTGTTCCCTGCCTCGATTTTGGAGTCAGGCCCCGTTCTGAGGACGCCAATCCTGACCCTGCTGACGTCCAGGGCCACTTCACCTCCGATTTACTGTGGCAGGACTGTCCCCAGGGATGCTGGTTCCCGTGACAGCAGCTCCTGCTCGGAAGCCAGCGTGAACCGGGAGCTCTCTGCAGCCCCAGCGGGCACTTGGCAAAGGCTCCGGATTTTGGAAAAGCTCTGATGTTCCAGACACAACCTCCAGGAGCTGCAGGCTGAGGAGGATTTCGTGGCCATACAGAAAGGACTCCTTGCCCTGAAAATCCCAGATATTAAAGCCACAAGGTCCAAATCCATCAGGGCCTAATTCTCATCACACCTGTAACGCTGACAAGGAACCAGCAGCGAGATTCCTGTGTCACTAAACTCTGCAGGCAAAGCCTTTAATCCTCCCCTTAGCCATTCATAATGAAAATATCCATCCTTTTGGCTTTTTCCTGGGAAATATATAATAAATCTACGGTGCTGAAATGCTACTTAGGGAAATAGTGATTTAAATTTTATTCTATTTATAGAGTCTCTATGGAAACAGAGGCTGCATTAGGTAGGTAATAACTCTAAACCCCCAGATTTCTCCCCTCAAGGGCATGGCAGACCCTCAGGGGCACAGCCAGCTCTTTAGAAGGTCCAAGTGAAAAGAAACAACCAACTCCCTTCCTTGAGGGTGATGAAAACAACCTAAAAGTGGAGCTGGCAGTAAAGGAGAAGAGGCTTTCCCAGCAGCAACGAGGAGGTGGGAGCCAGAAGCCCTCAGGTGTTTTTGGGTCCAACAGCTCCACCTGACTGAAATGAGCCTTTTAAAACAAACTCCCCTCAGGCCCTTTCTAAGTTTCCCTGAAAGAACCTTTCAGGGGCTCTGCAGGAACGGGGAAAAAAGGAGGAGGGAGGCAAAGAGAGGAATCCCAGCCCTGCTACTCCGGGTTGGAACCCACGGGACCGACGGCTCGCAAAGCTCAAGGTTTGTCTGCACGAAGCTGTCGGGAGTGGTGGCCACAAATTCTGCAGAGAATTTACTGATGTAAAAACTCTGTTTTCTTGTATTACTCCGGGAAATTCCTGCACTTCCAAAGCAGAGGCATTTTTCTGGCACCCAACCACTCGTGGCTCGGGACAGAGCGTCTGCACGGGCTGTTTTGGAACAGCAAAATAATAACTGAGGCAGTGGACACAGAGATTAATTTCTCAGTGTGGACAGCTGCGAACCACTGATTTTAATCCAAAAATATCTGTATTTCTTTGGGCTTTTTCATTAACGCAGCCGGGGCCTCCTGCTTGGTGGTGGGGACTTGTTTCTGTGGAGGTCAAAGGAGCAGCCCCTGCTCCATCTGCACTGAGAAGAGCTGAGCTAAAAAACCCCATTTTAACCCAAAGCAAAATGTATCTTGCAGGAAAACTGTGGCTTGGATGGCTGTTTTGTCTTAGCCTCTGCCCTCTGGCAATATCCCTTGGGAGAGAGCCAGGTGCTGCCCTTGCCCACTGTGGCCCTCCGAGGCCGGCACTCCTGCCACTGAAACCTCCTAGTTTCCCCCTAAATGGTTTTCCAGCTCTGCCCCGACATCCAAACCTCTTACTCGGCTTTCAGACAGACACCCAAGGAAGGGGATCTTGTTGCCACGACCTTCTAGCACAGCCACATGCTGCGAAATCCTGCTCAATTGTTATTATTACTATTAATTATTTACATCCCTGGCCCGCCCAGAGGCTCCAGCCAAGGCTCTGGGGCTCTTCCGAGCAGTGCACAGGCACAGTGAAGTCCCATCCCTTTCCACCCCATCCCATCCCTCAGCACTTCTTATTTTAAGGCACAGGGGGTTCATTCCCCTACCAGACAGGGGAGGCCCACAGCTCACAGCCCCCAAACAGGTCCTGCTCTTCCCTGTGTGGGGTTTCCAGTCCTCCTGCTGCTTCCTCCAGCTGATCCTCCTCTGGATCCCCACCAAGGGGGTCCCAAAACCACCCAGCACCCCCCAGCCAGGCTGGGGGACAGGCTCAGAGCTGTCCCCATGAGGTGACAGCCCCGCTGCCCCTCTCAGCCCCATCTCACAGAGCACCCCAAGCTCCCGCTCTGCCGCTCCTCCCGCTGCCAAAAAACGCCAAGGAAAACGTGGAGCTGTTCTAAAATGGCAAATCAAGCACTCCCCCACACACACACTGCTCCTCCCGGGGCCAGCAGGAGAGAAGAAACATGTGACAACCGTTAGTCATGTTGGTTCAGGCACTACCAACACGCCGGAGTGGCAGGCAGCTCCCGGAACCTCTCCCGAAAAACAGGGAACTCGCTGCCCAGGTGTGGGGGGCTCCGGAGCCCTCCTGAGCTCCTCGTCCCAGGTGACATTTCCAGGGTGAGATCTCTGCTGCTGGTGCTGAGAGGAGCCAGATGTGCTCCTGGGGCAACAGCGCAGCTCACTACCTCTCAAGGGACTGTCACCTCTCAAGGGACTGTCACCTCTCAAGGGACTGTGGGGACGCTGAGGGCTGAAACCCAGTGGGAAGCAAGGATGGGGATCCTGGGGGACCAGATCTGGGATCCCAGGCAGCTGGGAATGGAGCCCACACCACTATGAGCCTGTTCCCGCTGGGATGCAAGTGCAGCTCCCGGGAGGGCTCCTGCCCCTCCGCTGTGCCTGGCACAAACTCCAGGGAACACCCCACCTGGGGGGATGCTCTGCCCTCCCTGAGGGGCCAGGGGGTCCTGGGGTGCAGCAGAGACCCCCAGGGGTCCCTGCCAGCAGCCCCGGAGCTTTGGGCGAGCGATGCCCCTGGGGAGGTGACGGATGTGGCTGCTCCAGGGGCTGTGCTGCTCCGCTGCCTGACAACAGCTCCATGGCAGAGCCACAGGGGAGCCAGCTCACCTTGGCCGTGTCCTTTCAGGACCAAAATACGCCTGGAAAATTGTTCGTGCCCAGGATTAAATATAAATGTACCTCAGGGTTTAGAATAGGGGCTGGTGACCTTTATGGAGAGGAGGAATCCTCCCCGTCCTGCCCTGCACTGCCATGGGTGGGATGATGAATCCCATGGAGGGGTTTCCACCCCCACACCCATCCCCTGGGATCTCAAAAAACAAATAAACCACCTGAGTGGGAGGAAATGGGAGGTTTATGCTTCACTCCACCCTCTTCAGCCACCCCATCCCAACTCCACTACTCCCAGTGCTGGGAAGTGAGGTCCTGTGGTGGGACCTCCCCTTGTCCCTCATCTCGCTCCTCCTCAGGAGGGGCTCCCCAGCTCCACAAAGCCCAGGGGGAAGCATTTTGTCCATGGATGTGAGGTTTGGATCAGGCCCTGAGGAACAGGAAAAGCTTAGGCCAATGCGTTTGGATTCCTGCTGATCTTGGGTTTCGGGTTGAAAGGAGGGAAAGGCAGGAGCCATGAAGACCAGGACCGTGAAACTGGAGATGGGAACGATGTCAGGCTTCAACTTTCAGCCCTCAGCCAGATCAGACCACTGGGGAGAACAGAGAGAGAGAGAGACCCAGGGGAAACACTCAGAGACGCTTGGGGACAGTGGGAGTGGGACCAAGTGGTGCTGCGACACCCCGGCAGCCACGAGAGGCTGGATGTCTTCTTCTGCAGTGCTTTGTATGGATCCAGTCACTCTGCTGCAGAGCAGAGCAATCCCTGATGTATTGTTGAGCAGAACTATGTGTCACACACCAGCCTTGCTCCTTGCCAGGACTTATTTTCCCTCTTTTCCCCTAATGGAGCCCTCGCTGGCGGCAGAGCAGCGGGAGCAGGGCTGGGGAAGGGAGAGCTGCCATGGATCTGCCAGGGTTCGGGGATGGAGATGACACAAGGCAGCCTGTTGTTTCCAGCTTGCCAGCTCAAATCCATCCTCAGCTGGGCAGCAAAGGCAAGTTCACCCTGCTCCACGGGGAGCTGAGGCCGTTGGTTTGGTGGGTGGCACCGCGCCAGCCTGGGCACGGCAGAGGGACCACGGACCTGCTTGGACCCACCCCACTGTGCAGCTCCAGAGCGGGTTTGGGGCAGGAAAACTCTCAGATTATATTAAAGATGCCCCTAGCTGTAGCAGCAAGAGCTGAAGTGGCTGCTCGTGGTGGCTGTGGCAGGGCCAGGCAGAGCCCCACGGAAGCTGCGGGCAGCTCCCGGGCGCGGTTTTCCATCTGCTCTGCCCAGTGAAGCAAGTCTGAGAATTTATTCCATGCTGGTAATTAATTGCTGAGCTACAGGCGCGTTAGAGGTGAGCACTGGAAGCAAACCTGCAGCAGGGTACCACGCTCAGGTCGATAAAATCAATGGGCATTTGGCCACGGCCGGTGCTGCCGGCAGGGTGAGGCCATGGAGCCGGCTGAGCTCCAGCTCCAGGCTGGATGTGCCGACCCAGGAATGCTTGGGGTGCTGCTCACAGCCATCTGCCCCACGCTCCCACCCCTTTCTGACCCTCTGTGCAGGCAAGAAGGGCCCCGGTTGGGATGGAGAAAGGATGGGGGGTGATGCTGAGGGACGATGTGCATGAGAAACACCACCCTGGCTAAGCCAAGCTGAGCCTCCTGAGGGTAAGGACATCCCAGCTTTGCATGGCCCTGAGCTCCACATCCCCATGGAGCACAGAATCCTGGAGTCACAGAGTCACAGAAAGGTTTGGGTTGGAAGGGGCCTTAAAGCTCATCCAGTTCCGTGGGCAGGAGCACCTTCTACTGGACCAGGTTCCCATCCAAGCTGGGCTTGGACACTTCCAGGGATGGGGCAGCCACAGCTTCTCTGGGCAACCTGTGCCAGGGCCTCCCCACCCTCAGAGCCCACGGACGTGCCTTGCCCTGGCTCGGGGCTCTCCCCTCCAGCTGTTTTTTGTCCCCCACGACAGCAAAGCCCAAACAGCCTCGGGAGCAGGAGCCGCTGCTCGGACACGGAGGGAAAGGCCTCGTGTGTCACATCCTGCAGCCACGGGGCTTCTTGTGCTTAAAGCAGCCGAGTTCTCCTGTAGGAACAGGGGGTTTAATCCCTGGCTGCCTGTCTGGAAGGGATGCCTGCAGGCACTGGCAGCCCTGGACCTGCTTCTTGGCTTCCACGTGACCTTGACCGCGCCAGGGAGACCTTCTAGGCCGAGCAGCCAGCTGGGGCGTCCACAGCAGGGGACTCCACCCTGGATCCCAGGCTGCCCATGGGTGCCCAGGGACATCTCCCACTTTTTCCAGGCCTTCCTGAAACCAGGGAGTGGAAACAGCACCCCTGGACCACCACGAGCCCGCGGCCACTGCAGCGCCTGGGAACCCCAGAGTTCCAGGCGTTTTCTTGCGGGGAATTCACCCCTGCAGGATGAAACCCCGGCCGTGCGAGGGAACCCTGTTGAACAGCCGGGGGCCGCAGCTGCTCCTGCTTCCAAGCCCGCGGGAATTTTCTGCCCGATTTCCCGCGGGACCGCCCCATCCTCCTCCTCTCCTCCCTCGGGCTCGGCTCCTTCCCTCCCGCAGAGCTGCGGTGCCAAAGAACTTGTTTTCCTCCCTGACCGGACCCAGCCCGAAGGCTCGGGAGGAGCAGCCTCGGGGCCATTTCTACACCGTCACTTCCCGGTGCCGCAGCCCCGGATCCTCCCGGAGCGTCCCCCCCCGGCACCGGGCAGGGATGTCGCGGGCTTCTCTCTGCGGGGGGACAGCCCTGTCACCCCTGCCTGGGACCACCCTCGTCCCGGGAGCTCCTCGTCCCAGGAGAATCTTCACCGCAGGACCATCCCCATCCTGGGAACGTCTCCATCCCTGGAGCATCCTCATTTAGGAGCATCCTCATCTCAGGAGCATCCTCATTCCAGGAGCATCCTCATCACAGGACCATCCCCATCCTGCGACCATCTCCATCCCAGGGGCACCCTCATCCTGGACCATCTCTATCCCAGGAGCCTCCCCATCCTAGGACCGTCCCCATCTCTGGAGCCTCCCCATCCAGAAGCATCCCCACCCCAGAATCATCCCCATCCAGGACCCTCCCCGTCCCAGAAGCACCCTATTCCCCGGATCCTCCCCCGCCGCAGCACCGTCCCCATCCCTCAAGCATCCTCCTCCCGGGATCACCCCCACCCCGGAGCCGTCCCGCACCCTCCAAGG
>VZRE01005984.1:19558-70074 GCA_013396775.1 Cephalopterus ornatus | reverse complement strand
AAAAAAAGCCCAAAAACCAAAACAACAATAAACCCCAAACAATTAAAAAACCCACCTCAGTAATATGAAGTCACATTTTCCTATAATACTTATTCACTTATCACATCTCCCCTCCATCTACCACTGCCCCCCCCCCAAAAAAAAGGTTAAAATAAGGATACAGCAATCCAAGAGAGACCAGTGGTCTTTGAAGTGTCTACAAAGGCTCTTTGTATGAAACACACAGCATGGGGTAGAAACACTCCAGTGTAATATGTGTTCATCATGATTAGATGGGGAAGATACACTTGCCAGAAGTCAAATGGAATTCAGTCCTGTACAGTGGCACCTGGACTGTGATCAAGAACTCCTCAGAGACTGGAAAGAGCAGAAGGATGTAGGCTGGGATGGGTCAGGGCCAAGAAATGAAGCTGTGAGGGAGAAGTGTCTGGTCAGTCAGAGACCAGACATAAAGGGAACAGAGTCCTCCATAAGGGGGAAGCAGGGGATGCTTGGAGCTGTATCATTTTCTTCCAGCCATTGATCACTGTCACTATGGCTATCAATAAAGGGTGATCTAAAGGACCCAATATGGCTTCTGGCAGGTGTGGAAACTTTTATTCCCACTGTGTTGCTTGGCTAATGCTTTCTCTCTTTCTCACTCGTCACCAGGCCCTTCCACCTTTCTTTTGTTGTATTCTTTGCTTCTGGTGAATACTTGAAAACACAACTCCTTTGCCTCATTCCCCCCTTTCTTCACAGCATATTTTCCTACAGTTCGTATGAAGAAATTTTGGGAAGGGTGGGAATAGTCATGTAAAATAAGATTAGAGGGGTGCCTTCCATATACACATAGGATATAACACAGCAATCAGTCAGATTCAAGGTGTTCAAATAAGTTACTAAAAATTAATCTGAGAAGCTCTAAGATACCCAAGGACAAAACAGGATTATCTGATATAAGACACCTTTACAGCAGACCATTTACATGTAATAGATGTCTAAGGTAGATGGACTGAATCCCATGGTGAAAAAAAAATGATCTGGAATATAAAAATTTTATCAAAGTTAGCATTATACTTGTTATTTTTTGAAGTCATCTCCAGATTGCCAATGACAGTATGAAAATACAGGAAAATCAGTTTTCTGTTCCAAATGGGCAGAAGGATGCTTTATAATTACTCAGGGCTAGATAATAACTCATCTGTCTCACTTTGATCAGATGTGAAGAGGCAGGTACCTGGCCCATAAATAGACACATTTAATTATGTAAAGCCACATGGGAAAAAATCAAATAACTTTATTAGAGAACTGAACACTAGAAGAGAAAATTGCATAATGACATATTAAATAATGAGAGATGTAATTGGTTGTATGGCTGCTTTTGTTCCTTTTAAGATGGAGTGGGCAGATTTTAGATTACTTTATTTTATATCTAGTAGAACCAAAGCTATTGATGGAGAAAATCTATAAAGGTCTAGGATAGCTAAAGATAATTTTAGAAGTGTTCTTTAATATTTATTGCAGCTGTTAATAAAATTCTAAGTACTTTTACATAAAAAACAACTTATTTGTTTTCTTAAGATATCCACATACAACCTCTCATCCATACAAGAAGAAATTAGCCTCAAGTCATCAGAAAACAGTAAACACAAAGATGTGTAAAATAATATACTGAAGGTTGTAGGCAAGTTTCCTTCCACTTGGGATGCAGAGAGAAATTTTTCCCTTAAGGATAATCCACAGACTCAAAGGTGTGATCAAGAACCACTTAACTGTTGTAAATAAATGCTAGGAGCATACTCAGAGGTCATTCCAGCCTATTAGGATGTCCTAGAAGCTAAACCAATGTTATAAAGTACATGTCCGGTTCCAAAGGCTGCCTGACTTAGATCTCCTGAAATTCCCATTAACCCCTCTCCCAGTATTTTGTCATATACTCCAGTTAACCAACTGTGCAGGAAAAATGAAAGTCCATAAACAATGTCTGCCTTGTGTGAGTAGGTGACCTTGGACTCTGTGTGTGTGTGTATGTATTGTGAAGATATTAAGTCTCTGGCTGTGCGCTGACCTTTATGCTGACTGTGAAGCTTGTCTGAGCTCAGGCAGTGACAGAACTGCAGTGGCTCAGTGACTGTTCAAGTTAAGCAAAAATCTTATGTGTTACGGACCTGTTGAGTCAAATCTTTTTTCTTTAATACAGAAATGTAGGATTTCAGGACATCAGGCCCACTTAATATTTGTTCAAAATGCACTAGTCTTCATCAGATCTAGCTCACTTTACATTTATTTTTTTCCCTTTCCTGACAATGAGAATTGCATATTTAATATTTTGGAAGTAAAGGACATTTGCGAATGTACACACCCAAGCTTTTCTCAGAAGGTCAAATGCAGGCATCCAGATACATTCTGTCTAAATTTTAAGAAAGTCTAATGTATGCATAAATGTATCTCAATTTTGACATCCAAAAATGAGTACAATATCAGTCACTTCTGAAAGTTTTGGTGTAGGAATGTGTTTTCCAGTATTATTTTTCAGAAACTTAGTATTTCATATTTCTTGCTAGACTGTGGCTTCATTGATTTGAAAGTTAAAAAAAAAAATCATTAACAATTTATTAGTCCAAAGATTTGACTATTAATAATTTTAAATAATTACAGCTTCCACAAACCTATAACAAATAGCCAGATTCCTTTGCAAGTGTGAAAACCCACTTAATTTTACAGTTTATTATTCAGATAGCATCTGGTCCTGATTTTCAGTACACCTTCACTAGTTTTGTATGTGCAACTAGATCTACTCCTGATTTACATCATTTATCAGTGAGAATAGAATCAGGACAAGTAAGTTCAATTACTAGAAACTGTATCAGCTTCATCACTCTTTCTGTAACCTGAAACAACCATTCATGTCATGGAGTAACTATTAACTACATAGAGAGGCACTTCTTCCTCTTATATTCTCCTTCAGCTCTGCTAGATCTAGATAAATTGCCATAATAAAAACCACTAGTGAGTGAGGAAATATAGCAGAGGAAGGGAGAGAGGGAGAAAGAAAAAGAAAGGATAGCTCATCTGCTCCCACATTAGATTAATCAGATCCTCTAAACAGATTTTAAGTGCCTGTGACACGTTTTTTATTCTCAGTGCAATAAATTCTATCATGCTACTAGAAGAAAATATCAGTCATATATCTGACAAAAAGGGAGCTACAACAAAAACAAAACATGAGATATTTACAGTTAAGCCATATGCTTTTTCCATAATCTAGTCCAATGAGTAAGTAAGATGAAGAAACACAAATTCCCATATGAAGCTTATGTAGGAAAAATCAATAAAACAACCATAAGTTAGCATCTTAAGTGGGTGTCTATAAAAGAAAATTATCTTCCCTTCAAATACAGAAGAGAGGAAAGAAGAGGAAAAGATAAACATAGGAAACTACATTGAAGTAATCTGTCTGTTGGTTCTTTTTACATCTTTGTTGTGAGCAGATTCAATTTAATGAGCACATTTGTTGTGAACTCATTCTAATTGCAATGTGCCCAGGGAGCAGACATCCCATTACTTAAAATGTTGCTACAGTTGTGATGATGAAATACCTACATATTATTCTAGTAAATTTGCTTTATGCTGTTTTACTGCAGTTAAATTTGTTTTTTTCTGCTGTTGTTTCAGGGATTTTGCAGGCTTTCTATCAAAAACTCTATTTTCAGTCATTTATATGGGTGATGCTGAAGGGTAAAACATACAAACAACAATTGACTGACACTTCAGTTCCTTCACTGTTAAATGAGATTCTTGAAATTACTTTATAAAAGCCAGTATCTGCTGACAAATTAATTTATGGTGAGCAATACTCTACATTTGCAGATCAATTTAATTTTGTGTGGTTTTTGCCTCCTTAAATTTCTCCTCTGTTTTATGGTGAGTTTGAACTATGAAATTTAGAGCTCGGGTCTCAGCTTCTGTAAATTGACCTAGTTCTATTGCAGTCAATATGAGTGTATTGATTGACATCAGATGGATTTTTGTAGTTCTTTTAACTGTGTATGTATAAAGATATTTCAACAATGTTTTTAGTCAGTTATTTATCACAACATTCTTAATACTCCTAGTATTAAGACCTACCATCTTATTCCAGGCAAACTACTCTACCCCCACTTTAACTAGAGGCTGTGCTGAGGAATCGTTTTATTTCTGTGGAATATGCTTAAGTAGAAGGCAAAATCATCAGGATCAATATATTTTATTTTTCAGCCTTTTCTTTGTGCTACTGTAATACAGCAAAGTCATTTTCTCTTAAACCTGATGACCCCAATAGTAGTCTCCACTTTTACTGGCATTTAAGCAACTCCACAATGATGCTACAGCACCTGATTCTCCATATTATAGGCTCACCACTTCTGACTTCTAGCTGTCCCTTCAGTCAAATGCAGGGTGAAACCTCCTGTGACAACATATCTCACATTTATGTAGAGTTCTCTGCTGCAGAGACTGAGAAGTCCTCAGCTGAAGAAAAAATTTTAAAAAAGCAAATTTCTGTCTTTTTCACTCATATTTGATGGGAGAGGAGTGTTTGGTTTGTTTTGTGTGAGTTTTTGTTTGTTTTCCTTACCATTTGTAAAGTCCCAGGTCAAAGCCATGAGCTGCCCAGGTGTTTCACTTATATTTAAAATTCCAAAATAATTCTCCACTGAAGTTTTTGCAAAGCCTTTTAGTTCTTTAATATCTTGAATTCGTGTAAAGAGAAAAAGATACACACTTTTTCCCAAGAGATTTCTTTTAATTTAGTGAGAAAATAAGCATTTTGGCAAGAGGTTCACAGGAGTGGCATACAACCAAGGAGAAGAACTAAAGTATCCCGCAAACAACTAGTTTAGTAAAATACAACCCACTGATTTTAAGTTACACACAAGAGATTAAGGAAAAAGGAGGAAAAGATACAGAATCCATGGAATTACAGATGGATTGGTCCCACCTGAATCCCTCTGAAGATTATGGACCAAACAATCTGAGAAAATTTCCAAACGCATTAAGAACAAGACAATAATGGGGAGTAGGCAGCATGCAATGGCAAAGGGGAAATCATACCTGACCAAACTGGTGGCTCTCTACAGCAGAATGGCTTGTTCAGTGAATGAGGGTGTGTGGTATGTTATGCCTGTAGGCAACTAAGCAACACACAGCCCCTCTCTCGCATGCACACTCCTGCCGTGCAGTCTGAGGGGTGAGAGAATTGGAAAGGACAAAACAGAGAAAACTCATGGGAAAAGAAAAACATAACAAAAAAAAAACTTCAATAAGTGATGTAAAAGCCATTGCTCACCACTAGCAGACAAATGTCCAGCCAGTCACTGAGCAATGGCAATTTTGGAAAAACTCCCTTTCTGCCATTGCCTTCCCAGTTTTATTGCTGAGCACAACATCTTATGGAGAAAATATCTCTTTGGTCAGTTTGGGTCATCTGTCTCAATTTCTTGCGCATATGGTGTTTTAATAAGCATTTTTATAAAGATCAATCATCTATCTGCATTAATCTGATAGAATATGACATGCTACTTGAAAAATTTCACTTTAATTGCACTACAGATTAGGAAAAAGTAGTCATCATTATTGTCCTTCTCTCAAAAGAATTCCTCTAATCCTAAAACCTTTAGCTACTGAATTTTTCATATAAAAAACATAATGAAAACTTATGAACTCCATTTCCCTGTAACAACTGGGAACAGTTGCAAAAGAACTAATTCTTTTTCTTTTTTTTTTGTTATAAGCTAAAATTAGTGTACTAGTAGTTCAAAGGTATTACAAGAATGCACAAGCTAGGTTATCAATTTCAAAGAATATTTTTTTGTTGACAAGAATTATTAAAGAACTGATAAAAAAAAAATGACAAATTCAGTGATATCACAAAAAATATATAACATCCAACAGCTACAGTATCAGGAATATTAAGGCAATGTAAGAAAGCCTGGAGATAGGTATTTTAACCTCAACTTTGACGAGGTGCAGCTCTGTCCAACAGGCAAAATATTTGCTCTTCAAAGGTAATTGTATTAAGCTTTAGAAATAATTTATCTCTAGAAGAGATGGTTTAACATTCTGCATGAACTTGCAATTTGCATCAGAGATGGAAAATCACTCCAAGCTTCCACTTAATTTGGTGATGGAATTTTAACAAGAGCTTCCCAGGTTTCCCCTCAGGCACATCATTGCTGCAGTTCTTTTTATTTTGAAGGACATTGGGAAGATGCCTGCTGCTGAAGTATGGTGCAGTATACTACAAGAGGACATTTCATTTGTAGCACAGCAAGATGGAATTTCCCAGGGGCCCTTCAAGGGATGTATCATATAGAAGACATACATGCACACATCCAAGTACTGCAGCAAATTCTTTGCTCTCTTTTTGTTCCTAGATCATTAAAACTATCAATTCAATGTTCAATTTCTGAATTTAATTTATTATGCCTAAAAGGTAGATCTTTAAAGCAAAAATACATGAGTTTAGCAATGTCTTCTGGGCTTGAAATATTACAGGTGCATGGAAACCCCCTTGATATGTATGTTGAAAATTATTGGCTAGATTTAAAAGGGAAAAAAAATTGTTCACTGGAGATCATTAATATTTATTTTAAATATTAGTGTTGAAATAAGCGTTTTTCAAAATACACCTACGCCATGTGCTTATTGTAAAGATTGGTGTTGTAATTGCCCTATTTAGTGAACGGTATAAAGCTAAATACTTTGTAAAGAAACAGATAGCAAATTAAACTACCTCCTCCTTTCCAGGCAAGTTCAAGCTTGCAGCAACAGTTTGGTTAATTCTAGCTCTGAAAAATTATAGCCATGAAAAGGCAATATTTGCTGTCTTTTGATTCTCTTCAAATCCTGTTGTGTTGGGTTTGCAAAGGCTGTATTTTCCTAAGGAATACTAGTTATTAAGGAAATAATTAATATTAATTAAGGAATAATTAAAGAAAAAAAACATTCTGTTTCTGCTTTTTTCCTTTAATTGAAGATTTTATTTCAATTTTCCCTATTGCAATGTCAAACACAGGCAATCAAAATTAAACGCACACAAAAAATTGCACTGACATAAAAAGTGAGCAGTATGGTGGTGTAACGACCTGGTTTAATTCCTCTCACTCCTCTACCCATGAAAATAATTTGCAATTTTATTATTATGGCTCCTCAAAAGGAGTTTTTAAACATCTAAAAATGCACAAGTCTGGTCATTCGTGTTAATGAAAAAACAGAAGTCAGTCTTGAAATGGTGCGGATAATTGCTGCTGGATTAACCACGAGAAACTGTTGAATGGAAGGAGATGGATAAATACATAAATACATGAACTCTGTGCATGTACCAAGCTACTCAAGGCACGAGACTCTATTCACGAGTCAGAAGGCACACCATTGTTAGCTGCACTAATGTTTCCCATATACAAACAGTTCAGGCAGCTCAGAATGATACTGTGGGCAGATGATCTTGATTTGATGTTTCCTGCATCTATTCATGTAGATATATGCTGTAAGACAGTCAGACTTGTTTAGGTCCAAGAAGTTCAGACAAAGCCGGGAGAGGATGCTCAGGTCCTATTGCCCTCCCTTATTTTCCCATGCTTTCTCTTCAAAGATAATAAAAAAATAAAAATAGAAACTTCACAGTTTTACAGTGAGAAGAAGAAAGATAAAAGAAAGATACTGGGTTTTTTTTTTAAGAGTACAGGCAAAGAAAAAGGAAGAATGCTCAATTTTTTTTGTTCCTATTTCATTGAGCTTCTGGATTTCAGGCTTTATTTGTCTCTGAAGCAAGTACCAAAATTACTTTGAAAATCCCTGGAAAACTCTGAGAAAGGATGGAAGATTTTTTTGAAAATCAGACACTGTCTCAATTGAGAGCACTGCAATTTCAACTGATCCTAAAATAGAAAGGCTGAAGCCCTGCACCTTTTTTAAGACTCTTAACTTCATTCACAAAAAGGCTAAACTATAACACCAAATTTCATGTGCAAGGACTTTTTGGAGAGAGGGATTTACATCGTTGTGACTAGAGATTCAATCTGCAGTACATTTACTCTAATGTGGGGTCTGAAACTGATTACAATGCACTGGCTGTAACAGAAGTTGAAAAAAGGCAATTCCTCATGTAGTGCTTTAGAAAATATTAGTTGTCTTATCCATAGGCACAGTGTCAGTTCGTAGTTTTTTGTGAAAGTGAAAAGATTTTCTTTTATCTGAAGATCTTAAAGAGCCAGAAGAGAAATGTCAATAGATCAAAAGCTGCATACTATTTGTCTGACTTTTCAACTGTCAAAATCAAACGACTGAGACAACAAATTAGTCCTTTGCAAGTATTGCTATAAACATCAGCCTGGTCATGGACTGTACATTGTTACAGGAGTTAAAAGAGAAAAAGAGATCCCTATGTCTTATTTAAGATTCCTGATTTCATCACCATTTCATCTGTTTATTTCTATTTTTACACACAAGACATAGAATAACAGGAAAAAATATGAAAAACAAGATCAAATTCAGCCACCTGGATTCTCATGGCCTTGGGTATGTGCCCTCATCTATATAAATATTTGTTATTATTTAATGTAATCTATCCTACAGACAAGATAGGCATTTTAAAAGCAGAAGTTTCAAATAATTTGGCCCCGTGTCTTATTGTCCTTCTTCCTACTTGGGAATCTAAAAGAGTCCAAAAGTATTTGCAAGGCTATCACCCTTTTCTTCAAAAAAGGAGAAAAATCCCAACAGAACAAAATTAAAAACAAAACAGCCTAATAGAAAAAAATAGGTTAAACAATAATAAAGCTGTTTACATCTCATTCACACAGTTATATGTCATAGACAAATACTATTATTGTTAACAATATTGTATTGGGTTTGTATGGCAAGGTTTCAGTAGTGGGGGACTACAGGTGTGGCTTCATAAGAAACTGGTAGAAGCTTCCCATGTCCCACAGAGCCAATGTCAAACAGCTCCAAGATGGTAGTAGTGGCATAACATATTCAAAAATGGGGAAGAAGTCACTGTGCAGGAGCAATTGTGCAGACAAAAAAAGTTTGAGTGTGGGAAAGAAACAACCCTGCAGACACCAAGGTCACTGCATAAGGAGAGGCAGAATGTGCTCCAGGCACTGGAGCTGAGATTCCCCTGCATCCTATGATAAAGATTACGGTGAGGCAAGCTGCCCCGCTGCAGCCCACGGACATTCACGGGAAAGTGGATATCCAGCTGTAGTCCATGGAGGACCCCAGACCAGAGAAGGTAGATGCTCAAAGCGGGCTGTGACCCATGTGAAGTCCATGATGGAGCAGGCTCCTGGCAGAACCTGTGGCCTTGTGGGTAGAGGACCCCATGCAGTAGAAGGTTTTCTGGCAGGACCTGTGACACTGTAGGGTGACCATGCTGAAGGAGTCTATTCCTGAAGGACTGCAACCTGTGGAAGGGACACACACTGGACTAGTTTGTGAAGAACTGTATCCCATGGTCAGAACTCATGTTGGAGAAATTCATGGAGGATTGTCTCTTGTGAAAAGGACTTGCCACATGAGGCAGAGAAAGAGTGTGAGGAGCTGCAGTCCTGCAGAGGAAGGACTAGAGCAGCAGAGCAGCACAGACAATGTGTGATGAACTGATCACAGGTCCTACTGCCCATCCCCACTCTCCCTCTGGGGAGGAGGGAGAGAAAATCAGGAGTGAAGTTGAACTCGAGAAGGAGTGGGGGTTGGGGGAAAGGTGCTTTGCTTGGTAATAAATTGAATGAATTTCTCTGAGTTAAGTCTTTAAGTTTGTTCGTGATGGTAACTGGTGAGTGATCTCTCCCTCCCCTTATCTCAAACCATTAGCTTTTGGCTGTATTTTCTCTCCCTGTCTGATTGAGGAGTAAGTGTTAGAGTGGCTTTGGCTGGCCGCCGACATCCAAATAGGGTCAACCAACACTGACACAAAGTGTTTTCCATGGAGACTGTGTGTAATCCAAATAACAATCTAGACTTAACAATTATCAAAGATCTTGAGTCAATTAACAAATAATTTTCTGTCCCCTTCCTCCTTTGTTTACAAGTTCTCTGTTCTCTTAGATTAACAGTTTCCACTTTTGAGTTCTTCTATTGCCAGGATCTTTATTTGTTGCAGTGACTATACTGCTATTTTTAATCATATAGCTAGCCAATATTTATGATGTTCTAGTTAAAGAGGTTAGATTTCCATCTAACAAAAAAGATAGAGTTTCTTTTACACCCAATATTTGTAATTTCCAGATCTCAGACAGGGTTAGTCTAAAAGAAAGGAGTTAAAGACCTTTCCTTGTTTGGAAATGATTTTGCACACTTCCTGCTGCTCTCTTCCAGGCTATCAGACTACATTCAGATGACTTCATAAAAATTGGGGGAACTATATCCTACAATAGTTACTCTAAAGTTTAGAGATACAGCTAACTCTAGACATTTCTGACAAGTTTTAAAAGCTATAAAAGACAAATGAAACTCAGGGGTTCATATTTTCAAACACAGTTTTTGAAATATCATTCAGTATTTTAATTAAGTTGGAGAAATATATATTGAATAGTTGTCATTTTGATAATTTAATCCCTAAACCTAGAATCAAAGTACTCAACCCAATCAGGTTTCCTACGCCTAGTGCCAAAGTCACTTCAGATATGTATTAGACATTTTAAAAGAAATTTGACATGAAAAATGTGAAGACAGGAATGTATAAATCTGTCTGCAGTAGGTTAAATTCATCCAGTGGGGTTTCTATTATCTCATTCCGATAAATCACCCTCCCCCAGCCCCTAAAGCCAATTGAATAGTCCGCTTTCAAAGTTAATGCCATTCCTGCAGAAAATATAGTATGGATTAAACTGGAAACCCTTCATGTAACTAATGACTTGGCTTTATTAACACAGGCAGTAACAGTCTGTGGACTTATTTAAGTGTACTTTAAAGATTTTGGTGTTCTTGGTTTTCTTGCATAATAGTCATAGTGTGATGAAAGCAGGCTCTATGATAGTTATTGACACATTCTTTTCTGGTTAGGCCACTAACATCAGGAGAAAATTTGGACACTATTACTTCTGTAGATAACCAGGGTTAGGAAATGCAGAAGCAGTTAAAACTGTATGTCAGGGCTTTGTACCTTGAACAGCTATTATTTATTCCTTCTATTACAGTGACTCAGAAGCACAAATTGGAATCCTGGTTATAGTGCTTCAAGCAATGTACAAGCACTTAGAGAGTTTCTTACTAAGTCAAAATTCTAATCGCTAACAGCTCTTATGAGACAATGGTGAGCATTAATAGAGGTCCCAAATGAGGTTATAGATTTCTTTGAGGCAGATGCTGTGGTAAAAGCCTTAAACAAAACCCAGAAAAAGCAGGAAATACTAATGCTCACACACTGAAAACACTTACTGTAACTGTTCAAATTAGTTTTATGATAGTCATAATCACAATGAAGCAAAAATTCCTGGGTGAAATTAATTCTACGACAGCCAGAATTAAATTTTGCTCTTACATTTCTAGAGTAGAAATGTGTGCAATTAAACCTACAATGAATAAGCTTATTCTGGAAATAGATCCAGGTTTACACACTTGAAAAGAGATGAAGTCAGAAAGTTCAAATAAATTTGATTTATTTCTCTCTGCCCTCACCCCCAAGCTGCTGTTGAAGCTGCGGGCAGTCTATGTAATTATCCCAAAATGAGAGTGACATTACCTAATCTTTGGCACAGCTGCATCCATTTTGGCAAGACATATTGATATGGTCTGCACTAGACCACATTTAAACATCTAAGTGGATATGAAGAAAAATGCTTACAGTAAAATCTCACATAGTGAGTGGAAAGAGGAATATTTTTGCAAGAGCCTCAGTTGCAAGCATGTGAATAACCTTTTCCCTTTGGTGGCAAGGCAAATAACAAAGCCAAGGAAACTAGACTTATTTGGTCCATTTTCTGGAAAATCATCAATTAAGCAAGACTCAGACTGTTTTTCAGATACAATACTTGTGCTTATGCAGTATGATAATGAAATGGGTTTGAAATATTAATGATCAGTCCATTAAAAATATATAAACTTTGCACATTTAGCATTTTTCTCAGAATCTTAGATTCACAAACAGCCTTAATTAAATAGCTTCACTCTGAGGTATCTTTTTCCAGAAGACATTATTCACAAACATTGACGGCAGTCATCCTATGGCCTCTAAATATTGATTGTTTCTCTAATGTCATTGTCTTGGGAGGGGAGGAGTTGTGTAAGTCTTTAAAAATACTGAAGGGGACTTAAATGCAGCATTGATTTAACAAAATCAAAGGTTTATTTTTTTGGACTGCCTTTTACAACATTTTTCAAATTCTCAGTAGACACATAGTATTTAAATCTAAACAAATCTAAATAAATCTAAAACTGTCCTCCTTTGCTTATACACAAAGTGATATTTATATGATAAATTTGAAAAAGAAACTAGAAAATTATATTGTTGGTATGGAAAATGTAAGGACATTTCACCCTTGCACTACTGAGTTCCATAACAGATAACTGGAGCTTTGTTTGGTTCATGATTAAAGGTTAGGGTCAAGAATATTATGGGGTCTAAAAGAGTTGGTAGTTGTTATACACTCTCCATATTTCATGACATTACAGGTAGACACTATTTATCTAGGCAGAAAAATAGTATTCTGAAAACTTGTTCAACTTGCACCTCATTTGTATTTCTCATCTCACCCTCTTTCAAATTCAGCCTTCTGAACTGAGGTTTCGTAATGGAATATAGGATTATGCACATCCAAGGGATGGTTCCATGAGACTGTATTAGGTCATGATATGATTATGATGTTGAAAGTTGACTTGTTGACTTTTTTTCATTGAAGAAACAATTGATATG
The DNA here is from genome assembly GCA_013396775.1 of Cephalopterus ornatus. Classification (NCBI taxonomy): domain Eukaryota; kingdom Metazoa; phylum Chordata; class Aves; order Passeriformes; family Cotingidae; genus Cephalopterus; species Cephalopterus ornatus. The sequence goes on along the minus strand of VZRE01005984.1, from coordinate 57,197 downwards.
CACCCTGATTAAGTTAGAATTGAAAATAGGATAAAGGGAGAACATTCTCTGCAGAGGTAAACTTCAATTTGTCTGTTGCCATGAAAGATCAGTTCCCTGTCCTCATATACTTTAACATATTCTCTGTCTCTTAAAAAATATGCAGTAAGACCTGCAAGATTGCTTCCTTATTAGGTAAAGAGTTGTTTTTCTCCTTCTCCCCTAAATTAATTTTTTATGACTAAAGAAACTTAAATAAAGAATTCTTTCATTGGAGTTTTTGTTTGTTGGTTTGGTTTTTTTACAAGTGAAATAATGGGATTAAATAAACTTTAATTCTATTTTTAAGTAGATTTAAGAAGAACTGAGAAAACATCTTCCGTAATTTGGTGAAGATACTGGCTACGCTACCTCTGTACATTACGGAACTTGCTCACGCATGTAGATAAGCACAGCATGTCTGTGAAGACTTTACAAGAGAAGAAAATCTGAAAATATCAAGACTGCAGTCTAATCTGAGAGGAAGACAGTTTCCAGATATACCGATTTTTTCAGAATGGAATCATGAGGAGACTAACTTTTACAGAAATATGCATGTTGCATAGAACTATGGTGGTTAAAAAAAAAAAAGTAGATGCTGTTTGTGTATCAGCCTCTTGCCTGATACCTAAAGAGATATCGAGGCAAGCTGTGTCTCCTCTCTCACTAGAGACATTTCTGTGCTACTTTGCCTCCAAAATAAAATATGAGGAAATCATGTGGGTAGTACGTTAGTCTACGTGTCTCTAACATGAAAACTGTTTCTTTGATTTCAATCATATTTGATCTAACGAATTGTTGTGTATCTCCTCTTCTTCACAGGTGGACAAGATCTGTTAGTAAGGCAAGCCAAAGATTTTGGCTGGAAGACATGGATGAATTTCTCTATGAATTATGTTTGATTCTAAAAATCATTTCAGTTACAATTTTAACAATTTTAACAACTTCAGTAGCAACTTAAAGAACAAAAACATCAAGGTAATAATGAAAATTCAGGTAGAAGTTGGAATATTTTGCAACACTTGCGTTTCATAAATCACTGTTCAGTTTAGTGATGTCAGTAAAATAATAATATGATCCAAATGAAACATTAAACTGGAGAAAATGGAGAACTTTCTTTGCAATAGACACTGTAAATAAAGTACATTCTACTTTTTGTTGGGTTTTTTTGCTATGGATTTTTGTTTGTTTGTTTTTAACTAAGTGGTTATTTTCTTCCTTTTGCAGACATTTGCCATTTAAAAGAATAATTTAAAAAAAACTTAAGAAGTCAAATCATTGAATTCTTTCATGCTAGATGCAAGTATTTGTTCCCTTTTAATACCAAAGAGTTATTTTACTCTTTTTCCAACAGTAAAGAGCAAAAATTCCACTATTTAACTTCGTCATAATTTATGAATTCTAAAGACTAATGGATAGTAACTACACAGTTGAGAGATGTCTAAATTTTGTGTTTTAAAATAAGAAATGAATCTCCAATTGCTCAAGAACTGCTTTGTGAACAATATTCTTATTGAAATGAGTGCAGTGAAGCAAGAAGTTCGAATGCCCGCATATCAAAGACTGGTTTGGCTATTTGCATTATTAATGTCACCCGCAAACTGCATTCCTAACAAGCGGTTACATGAGTTAAGATGAATATTACTTGCAATAAAGTAAAAAAGGCTGTTACTGCCAAAATGAAATTCGTGGGACTATATTTCCAGCTCCTCTATCAGTTAACGTACTATTCATTTCACTCCAGAGGAGATTACATTTTAAAAAAATGTTCAGGTTTATTTTAAGAAACAAGAACAATTTAGTATTCTTTTTGTTTAGGACGTATTCCAGAGGTAAATACCAATAGCACAGACTTTTAGAATGTTGTCCTATGAGAGGGTGTCTCAGTGTCATTTAGATTGAGGTGCAGTTTCTATTGGTTTGGTACCACTTGATATTTCTTCATGTCAAGATGCTTACTAAATGAATGATACCACTCAGCTTTTCTTCAATTATATTACATTTTGTATGTGAATAAATATGAGAATAAGGGAACTTTTCCTCAGACATTTCTGTTTTCAAAAAAGGCAACTGATCTGAAAAATCGATGTCCTTCTATTTTATTTTTTTCCCCCCTTGAATGGCTTGTTTTGTATGAATTCCTATACTGAAATGGGACGATCTTCTCATCTTCCCTATCTTTTCTTAGTCATCATTCAGACAACAGTGTGTTTTCTGTGCTTCCAGTATTAATTTTTCTGTGAGACTAGGTAGATCATAAATAAATGTTCTCTTTCAGATGTTTTTTGTGCTTATTTTATTTATTTTATGGCTGCTATTAGAACATAGAGAACTTTATTGTTGCTAGGAGGAGTATACTTTTGTAACTGTTTCTTCAAACACTTTGAAATATCTAATATATAAATATTTGAAGTATTATTTATTTAATAGTTGCAGCTAGAAGTATGTCCAAAAAGGGGCTCTTTAGGCTATATGAATGATATAGTCACAAATGGAATGAAAAAATTCTACTAATAGGACAATTTCCTTTGATATTGACTACCAACATCAGTAAAATTATGCACAGCTAATGTTGGGCTTTATCACTATTGACTTCTTTGACAATTTAGTGCTTCAGTTTGCTTAAAAATTAATTGCTATGGGATTCCTTAAGTCTTTATCTTCACAAAACCATAAATCCTTTTTCCTAGGTTGCTTAGTAACTTTTTGTCCTCAGCTAGCTTTTGTATTTCTATAGAAAAGGGTCAAATATTTTTAGCCATAACTTCTCTCACATTTTATTCCCTCTAATCTATCCTTAATTACTCTTTATAAAAGTCCAGTAAGGGTTCAGAGTGCAGTTAATAGATATTATGCATTTAGCATAATTTCGGTGTATCTAATTGTGAAATCCTGCAAAGACAGATTTTACCCTCAATATTTTTTTAATTTGCATTCATATTTAAAAAAAAAGTGAAAAAAAGATAATTCCTTTTTGATAAGTGACTAATTTTCCTGTTATAATTTCCTTTTAAGTAAATAAAGTAAAAACACAACATCGTTTACTTATGCCACAATGTGCAACATCAGGGTACTCCAAAATAAGGATTCATTTTGTGTTGTTGGTTTAATCTTCCTAAAGTGACTTTATTAGTTCACTCAATAATTATTTCCATAATCTGGTCCACAAATATATATTAAAATTATGTCTGAAGGACAATGGCTGTGAATCCTCTTTCAACAGGCCTTATCTTTTTCTCTTCTGTAGGAAAAAGAAATACGGATTAATTTTAATAGAAAATAGAGTATATATATGCTAATTTCACTAAAATCTAATCCTATGTCTGTTGTAAAGTGAAGTAAGCAATTAAAAATACAAATACAATAGAGGGATATGAGATGCTAAGAGGCAAATTAAATATCAATTAAAAATGATGTAAAATGGATTTTGCATGAAGAAAAAAATTTTATGAGGCAGAAACCAGGGTTGGCAGAGCTAAATAAGAAGATTTTTTTAAAAAGTCTTGTAGGACTAAAAATATCTTAATACCTCCAAACAGAACAAGACCATTACTAGGTGGAGACTAAAAGAAGGAAGGAAGGAAAGAAGGAAGGAAGGAAAGAGAGAAAGAAAGAAAGAGAGAGAGAAAGAAAGAAGGAAAGAAGGAAAGAAAAAAAGAAAGAAAGAAAGAAAGAAAAAAAGAAAGAAAAAGAAAGAAAGAAAGTGAAGGTGGAGAAGAGAAAGGGGAAACTAAGGCAAATTGATGCAAGGCAAGGCAAAAGCAAGAAGAAACAATTCCATAAGCATTTTTCTTCAGTATTTGTAAATGGGCAGTATGTGTTATGTCAAATCAAGTAATAATGAAATTGATAATAATTCAGAACAATGGTAAGGAAAATCCAACAAAAAATAATTAAACCATACAGAATAAGAATGTTACTAATGCAGGCTGCACGAATTAGTAGAAAATTTCATTTTTAGAAAATTCACTGGTGATTTTGGGGTGTTGATATTCTTGCTGATACAATGCACTCATCCAAATATTTCCAGGCAAACAAAAAACATGACAACAGCATGAGCCATTGCTATAAACAACAACAATAAATTACTAAAATAAATACTGGTTCTACTTATCCTACCACTATCAAAAGAGAAATGAATATTTCCATAAGTAAAGCCCCGTTTTACCAAAATCTACCTTGTATAGCTGAAACTAGCAATAAAGTATTCTTTCTGGAGACAATTGTATGATGTTAGAAAAAGGTCTGTGAAACTAAAAATTGAATAATCTGTTTCAACATGACACCAGACAGAGTTAATAGCAGCAGATTTATAAACCACCAAAGGAGGTATTAACAGTGGTATAATACTGCAAATACTAAATATGGAAGCATTTTACTGATCCAGTATTTTTTGGCTTTCTCAGCTACTTCTATTTTACCTTTACATTGTGTAGAAATGTAAAATAAATTCCCTTTGTGTTAGGTCTTCCCCAGCCTTTTATACTTTTGTACTTATAGATTAGATTACTGCAATGGAAGGTGAGAGTACCAAACAGATGCTGGGTTGGCAGGTCAGCAAGGAACATTAACCCAGAAATTGATTAAGCCAGGAAGAGAAAACATCACACTTTGATAAGCACACAGGCTGTTCCTGCTAGTTCATTAAGAACTCAGAGCATGCTATGAGTTCAATTTGTGCCTCATGTCCCCACTGAACTTTACAATGTGTCACAGCAGCCCATACAGGATCACTTTCCAGAATTTAGGTAGAAAGCATATGCTCTGAGTGGAGAGGAGTGGAGAAAAGCTTCGCTTAATGTCTGACAAAAACTGTGCAGAGCACTGCATAGATGAAAGACAGAGGATCTGTGACCACTGTGAAGTTCTTATGAATTTTAATAAGTGCCACGTGTGCTCTGAAGTATATGACATTTTTAACTGCTAATCTGTCAGCTATTTTTCTGATGATAAAGTTATAGCTGATACTTGCAGTAAGTGTAGACTTTAAATTTAAGCTATTCACAAAAAAAAAAAACACACCAACAACAACAACAAAAAAACAAACCCACCAATAACATTGTGGAGAAAACACATTCACCTCCAGAACTACCTATCTTTTTATGAGTTCCGACTTTAGGAGTTATAATTGGCCTGTCATTTTGGGGTGAATAACTTGTTTTGCAAGTTAAATTATGTCACCTGTCAGAAGGTAGATAGCATAAGAGGAACACTAGGAGGGCAGGGAGGTAGGCAAAGTAGGCACAGATTCATAGAGAATCAGTTCCTTAAGCATCTAGAAAGACTTCATAAAGATGTCTGGATGTATCTGTACAGAAAGGCCCCTAGGAGGTGTCTTGATATAATGTCAAAAGAGGCAACGACAGACGGAGTTTTACTTTAGCCCTTAGAAAGATATTTATTGTGTTGAAATGAAGGTTTCATACGCTTTATAATGAGCATCTAAGGTAGAAGGAAAAAAACCCACTTTATTTCTTACCTTTTTTACATCTTATCTTTTTCTGTGATGTTTAGAGAATACTTAGCCAAATTACATATTCTACAGAAAAATCTAGGGATTTGCAGTCCTCTCAGGTTGAGGCAAATCAAACTATGCTGAGAATTCAGAATTGCATTGTCAAACTGTTGCTGTTGAAAGCAACATCAGGTCTTTGGTTCAGTGAATAAACCACTTGCGTATGTGATTACATTTGTTTTCTTTCAGAAGGAATAAACTGATTACTGGATATATGTGTAGCAGTGGAAACTGAAAATCTTATTTCCCAAGACAATATATGTCTGTCAGTTAGGATTTCTGAAATGTTCGTCACTTTATTATCTATACACCTGGGAACCCAAAGACTGAGATTCAAGGAGTAGACATAATTTTCAAAAAATTCATGAATTTAGGATTCTACTTCATCTGATTCCTGAAGTGACTTAACATTTACTAAGAGTGTAGAGATTTATGGACTAAACCTTAAATCCAAGAGAAATGCTTGGAACCTGCACTTAAGAATGAAATCCACATACTATATGGAATCATATAGAATGCGTTCAAAGGAGGGCAACAGAGCTGGAGAAGGAGCTTAAAGGAATGTTTTTAAAGAGCAGCTGAGGACTTTGGGTTTGTCTAGTTTGGAGAAAAGGAGGCTGAAAGGTGACCCCTGTTCTCTACAGCTTCCAGAGGATGAGAATTAGAGAGAGAGGTGCTTATCTCTTTTCACTGGTCAACAAGATGCATAGGAATGGTTTAAAGCTGCACCAGGGAACTTTTAGATTAGACATTAGGCATTTCTTCACTGAGAGAGTACTGGATACTGGGCACTGGAGCAGGCTTCCTAGAGACATATTCAATGCCCTAAGCCTGTGAGAGTTTAAGGACCACTTGCCCCTAATAATATGTTTTACCTTTTGGTCAGCCCTCATGTGGAAAAGCAGCTGTTCAATGACAAGTTCATTGTGGGTCCCTTCCAACTGAAAATATTCTATTCTGTTCTGTTCTAGTCTATATGCTAGTAGTACTACTCAAAACATGCTTAAACATGAAAAATAAAAAGTGTCTTTTCTGATAAAGTAAAAAGATTTAATGAAATGTTCCTTTAAAAAAAAAAAAAAAACATTCATTCATCCCCCAGTCCGTACTCACACTATGACTGCCCTGACCAAGGTGCATGACTTTGCACCTGGCCTTATTGAACTTCATGAGGTTTACATGTCTCCATCCCTCAGGCTGATCACTTTATACCATCTACAAACTTGCTGAGGGTTTACTCAATTCTACTGCCTAAGTCGCTGATGAGGATTTTAAGTAGTACTGGTCCTCGTATACACCCTTGAGGGACACTACTCATTTCTGGTTTCAAGTTTGACACCGAGCCATTGACCACGGATCTAGGGACACGGCCACCCAGCCAAATGCTTATCCATGTAACAGTCCATCTGCCAAACCCTTGCCCCACCTATTTTGGGGTAAGTATGTTGTGGGGCACTGTATCAAAGCCCTTACAGAATGGAATGCCAAGCAGTGAAACCACGACAGCTAAATCATAAACCCATAAAATTAAATTATAAAACCATAAAATGATAGCAAATGGAGATGAGCAAGTAAATGTTCTCTCTAATATTAAGAAATTATTTAAAAGGCTCTTTCCAAACACACTAGAAATCCCTTCTAAATTGGTGATGTCTTCGAAACTCAATCTGGCTTTACCGTTCTTGCCAATTGTAATATAAGGATTAAAACTGATTCTAAGTCATCTGAGTTGAGTTCTTATACCATCCAAGACAATGATACTGAAGGCATGACCCACTTCTGGTGATGGTTTTAAAATTGCAAAGACACATATGCCAGTTTTATTTTAGAATTATCTTTAATTAAAACAGCTTGTGTTTAAAAAAAAAAAGCCCTACTAAAAGAATGTAAAAACTTGTTCTGCTTAAGAAAATAATTTATAAAATTAAGGCATCAAGAGAAAAGTAGAAATGCTCTTTCTATGAAGGTGATTTTTCTTTCTTTTATTATACTTTGTCACTGGTAATCTTCCAGTCCCCTACCATAGAAACAAGGCCACTTAAAAATGCATCCTGCACATTTTAATCCAAAATTATATATGCTACTGAACATTTTCACTATAAGCTATGATTAAAATTTCAATGTCTGAATTATATAATGGATAAGACTACTTTTTGAGCTTCATCAAGAAAAAACTTTGGGGGAAAAATTAATATGCTCCAGGAAAAAAATACACTAACATATAATTAGAGGCACCTGCTGAACTTGTATGAAGGAAGGCTCTCCATCATGTTATTTTGTAAATATAAATTTTGAAATCGTAATTCATCTATTTATTATGTAAACCAGATCACGGCTGTTTTTTTTTTTCCTTTTTAAATAAATAAAAATATATAATCAATTGCTTTCTGTGAATCGTCACTGTCTGAATCTCTTAATAAATGAATGAAAAATTCTTCAGAGTCAAACTTTGTTAATTTCTGTGTCCATTGGGCTTTCAAAAACAATGAGCAAACCATTTTCTTCCTGCATATTGCATCTATTTCACCATTTCAGTGTTTTATCAATAATTATAAGCTTTCTCATCTCTCTTCACTCTATTTTTTCCATGAAATGTTGCTCAAATTTAGATAATTTATAATTTCTTGAGTTATTTTGATATCAGAAAAAAAAAAAAAACAAGGTTTTGTGAGTACATTTCCAAAGGACTCAGTTCAGATAGCACATCTTCCATATCTCCATACATCAACTAGACTAAGTGATCTTCATTCCAATATATCTCACTGTCCATTGAAGTGTTATACAACTGGATTGAAACAAAACTGTTATGTGATTATGGAATTATGTGCAGGTTGTTATTGAAGTTACCACATTTGTGGTATTTGTGTAGATATGGTACTGCTTTATGTAAGACAGACGTGCTCTCAGAATATTTGCAATAATTATAGATGCCAAGAGCATCCTAATGAAACAGTTTTAAGAATGCTGTTCAGTAATATGTAGAAAAACGGTGATTTTCACAAACAACTCTTTAAATGAATCTCAAAGTAAAACCAAAATATCCTATGCCCCACCGAGACACTTACACTTCATAGATATGCTGTTTCAACACAGCAGAAACTAGTTTCTGTTCACAGCAACAGTTAATATTTATTTTTGGTAAAGTGAACTTCCTTATCCTGTCACTTCTAAAAGCCCACCTTTGGAGACTTCTCACCATCTTTGCTGTGATCTCTCTTTCAGAGGAGAAAAAATATCTCTCTTTTCCCACCATCCCAAGTTTTCATATGCACAGCCAGAAAATGCAGAGTTTCACTCTTTAAAACTCAGAAGGTACTGCCAAAAGACATCTAGTGTAAACTCCTTATAAAAGGAGTTATAAACTCATGAAGTATATTGCTTAGCGCCTTTTCTAGTCAAATTCTGAGTACGTCCAAAGGATGGATATTCTACAGTCTCTCTAAGAAACACAGGAAAGTGTTTGATTGCTGTTAAAGAGATCCCTCTGATATTTTTTTTTTTTTTGTTACTGAGAATTTTCCATGCTCCAACCTACATCTGTTGCCTCTCACTCTTCTGTTGTGAGACTGGGAGAAAAATTTAACTGTCTCTTCTTCACACTCCTTCCTTCAGTGTTTGAAGACATAAATAAGATCCCTCTCTTAGCTTTCCTTTTGTAAGCCTGAACAAACCAACTTGATCTTGTACAGCATGTGCTCCAGCTCCTGATATTGGTGGTCTCCTGTTGTACTCCCTCCAGTATGCTAATGTCTTTCTTGGGATGGGAGCTCAGAGGCAGACTCATCACTCCAACTTCCATTTCACAAGTGCTAGAAGGGAATAATATCAACCTTTGACATATTAGGTTAATTCTTGCTAATTCTTCCCCTTGTGTCTCTTGCTTTTTTTAATTCAAGGGCACATTCCTGAGTCATGTAATTTGTTGTTGAGCCTGGGTCTCTTTCAGAAATGTGGTTTTTCAGCCAATCAATCACCATGCTGCACCATCACATGGGATTCTTCCTTCCCTGGTGAAGGACTTTGTGACTTTGCATTTACATTTGGGGATCTTCAGAACCTTTCTGTTGGTTCATTTCTCCAGGTTTTTCAGGTCACACTGGATATCAGCCCTTTACTCCAGTGTAGCTTCCCCCAGCTTTGGACCTTCAGCAAGATCATTGAGGGAGCAGGCAATGTCTTCATTGAAGCTGTTAACAAGGCTATTGAATGGTACTGATCCTGTTACTTAGCCCTGAGAGGCATCACTAAGAGTTGACCGTCGATTTGTCAGCTAGTCCTCTGAATTCACTTTGCCACCTGTTTTACCATCCACTTCTGTCCTACACCCAGCCAAAACTGTCTTGGATGACAGAGAATATAATTTAAAAATAAACTGGTTTTGCAAACAGGTATGACATTCACAGGCAAAAATTATTAATTGCAAAGTACAGTATCTTGTCCTTCTAAGTCTTGTAACAATCTAACAAGTCACAAGTGTTTCAGTATATCGTTACACTGAATTTTGCCATCTGAAGTGAAGACAGCATATTTTGTAAATGATGGATGAATACACTGGCAGACAGGTGGACAAAGGTATTTTCAGCTATCCCGTTTCAATGTCATTCAACACAAAGAACTGTGTCTATAAAGGACTGTCAATTGGATCACATGATGGTATTGCAGGACATTAAGTATAAGATCGGTGTCTTGTGTAGGGTTTATATTTCTCTCTGAAGGAGTAATAAAGTTTCAAATATTTAATAAAATAATTATATGATTTCATGCTGCTTATACTGGAACCTTCATAAAAATTCATTTTTCTTCATACTGAAATGATTTAAAATATTTTTTAATATTTTGAAATAAAGATGAAGACTGAAATTAATTCCTTAATTTGAAGTGCTTCATGAAAATCACTCCTCTATAGTCAATGCTGTGTTTCTTCCCACTCCACTTTTTGTACTTCCAGTTCCCTCTTTACGTCCGTATTTTCCTTCATTGACAAATACTGAAGGTGGCTTGTCAGATTGGAATTACCTGTCTCCTACTTTTCTGATTTTTAGAAGTATTGATATTGCCTGAACCACAGGTCATTACTTACTTTGTTCTTTTCAGACTCTACTAGTTTGTTGCATCATTTTGTCACTACCTCCAAAGTTATGATACTAATGAGAACTCATCATCATCATCACGGCTAGGCTTTGTGAATGAAGATTTGTGAAGGACTCTACCCACGCTTGCTACAAGCACGCTGATGGCTAAAAAGGCCAATGCGAGATAGACACGTCCGGTTGCAAAAGGCACAGCAGAATGACTCCCCAGGTGGTACCAAGAGGACACGGTTCTTTCTGCGTTGTCTTTTCTCCTCGAGAGTGATCCTGCTTGTATTCTCAAAAGAAGCAGCAGCGTTGTGGATAGTGTGTCTCCAGGCCTCCCGATTGGAGGCCAGAGCAGACCAGTGATGGTGATCAATATGGCCAAGGCTGAGATGTTGTTTCAGGGAGTCCTTATATCTCCTCTTCGGGGCTCCTCTCTTGCGGCAGCCAGTGGCAAGTTCACCATAGAACACAACCTTAGGGAGGCAGTATCAGTCCAGCAATTTAATTACCTGGGAAGCATCATCTCCTGGGATGGCAAGATTGATTCAGAGATAGACAACAGGTTAGCAAAGGCATACAGAGCTTTTGGTAAACTCCATAAAAGAGTTTGGCGAAACAATCACTTCAAGTACAAAGATCAGCATTTATAGAGCCGTTGTACTGTCCACTCTTTTATATGGATCTGAATCATGGGTCATTTACCTCCACCACTTACGACTCTTAGAACGCTTCCATCAACGCTGCCTCCGTACAATCCTAAACATCCACTGGACAGATTACGTGACCAATACGTCTGTTCTTGAACAGGCAGGAGTTACAAGTATTGAGATCACGTTGCTGCTGCGTTGGAAGGTATTAGTGCATTATAATATTGCCATACAAAACCTGCAATGGAAAGGAAGATGATTCTAAATATCTCCATACAAGTTACTAGCAGAACTCACGTCAGCCTTCTGAATTTGGGCTTAAACAGAAAAGCCCACATCTACCTGATTACATTCTGAATTAATAAGGTGGAATAGGTTTGGATCCCAGTGATTATTTTTAGTCATATAAACTTAAAGAAATGCTCTCTGACCTACTGACCTTCATGATTCCAACCAATTTCAAGCTGTGAACATGAATTAAAGGGAGATAGTAGTGATATTTGGATATTTTTTAAAGACAGTCAGGCTCTAGACATTCTGACACTGTAAAACAAAGTTAGCACATAAACAAACAAACAAACAAAGACCAGAGAAAAGAAAAACAACCCTAAAGTATAAAAATGTCAACATCTTCCTAAAAAGTTATCATGAGATATCATGGTGATATCTCATGCCTCCTTTTCAGACCTGCATCAACAGTTTTGGCAAAAAACACTCTCCATATTTAGCATTCTTGTCTTCTGTTTGAAATACTGTCAATGTCAAGAGTGCTACTATGTTTTTATAGCCTTCCTGGTGATGGAGAACTAAAGGTAATATTTTACTGTATTAATCAAGAAAATGGATTGAGTTTTCTAAAGCCTACCAATCATTTGATAAAGGAAAATAACAACAACAGCAACAGCAACAGCAACAACAACAACAAAATAGATTAGAGGCTGCTCAATCATTTTATACTTGCAATTAATAAATCACAGTTTTTACTAAAGTCTACTGTGCATTCTTTGGCACTTGATTAGCAAGGCTTTTTGCTTTTGTTTTTTTTTTTTTTAAAGGAATGCTCTGGTTAACTTTAATGGGAAGGCGATACATAAAAGAAGAAAAACAAATGGTGTAAAAATGTTAGAATGGAGAAGTTGTCATTAAAATATATTTATTTCTCAAAGACTTAAAGCAAATGAGTCTCCTACAGCCAAAGCATGCACAGAACACTGTGACTTCTGTGAATGTCCTTGGGAAAAGGATAAAATTATCTGCCTGTAAAGGAGATGTGTTTTAAGCTGATGATGTCAGAAGCTAACCAGACCCTAATGAAGCAAGACAACAAAGAACAATCCATGCATCCTTGTGTTTACCCCAGAGTAAAAAGCAATTGCAGTTTGATCAACTGATAGGAGTCCTCACCTGGGAAATCTGAAATCACCACCTGTTGTTTTCTTTCGATGCCAGTATGACACACTTCAGCTGATTTCGGCAGAATATAAAACAGCACTATAGTCCAGGGAGGGGTGGGGGAAGCTACTTACTGCTTTGTACTCCCCTCCCTATTTTTTTACCTTATTTTCCTTTTTGTTTTTTCCTGTTAAGCAGACTACTCAAAACGTGGTATCTACATTTGAATTGTGACAGCTGAATTTCTTAGTCATCCAGCAGCACATGCAGGTACTCAGAAGCTCTTTAGAGATTCCTAATATTGAAAAAGTACTAAAAAAATTATTATTATCTTGTCAATATCTGTAATTACATTCATATATGTGTGTGTGTGTCTGTATTTCTATGACTTTACTCACTTCCTACAAAAAAACATGCTTTGTCATGATAAACCTTCTCTCCAAGGTGATTCTTTTCTATCTTGTATCCCATATCAATCTCTGTATTTGAAACTAAATACAACAAATAATTTCTATTCTATTTGGCATTTTAGTTTTATTTTACTGGAGTTTTTTTACCTTACAGAATGTTATTTAAGTGTTATTCTGTGCAAATACTTTTACTTGGCAAGAAATTTTCAGATTATATATTTTTTTGTTTTAAATATCTGCAGGACTGAGAAGAAGAAAAATAACAGATTTTTCTTTCATAGAGAAAGAGCTCTTCAGTAATAAAACATCATGAAATTTACTGTTATAGTATTACATAGTTTGCAGAAATAGGGCCAGATCGAGAAATATAGCATGGAGTTCATATTTTATATAAACTAAGCACTTCAATCCTGCAAAATTACACAAACCCAATTATACATCTCTAAATAAATAATTTCAATATAATGAAATGGAAACTAAATCCACATCATTATTCCATTTTTTCCATTTTTTTTTTTTTTGGTAAGATATACCTATACAATTTCTGCTGTCAAGTGCACGTTAGGAGAATATTTGCATTGCTAACTTTCCAAAGTGAACAAATTGAAGATCCTTGATACATTGTGACTTTTTGAAAGAGAGAAGAAGACCAGAGAATACAAAATGGATCCTACAGTACAATACAGCATTTACTTCACCATTCGGGTGCCACTTCAGCGTATAATATAGACACACAGTAGTAAAAGTCTTGGAGTAAAGATAAGTGAGCTAAGACAGTCCTCTTTCAGCTATAGTCTATTGGCCATATACTTCCCTTTGTAAATAATAGAACGATGTTTTAAACATTTACAGAGCCAAACATTAAAATTACAACTTCACAGTCGAGGTGACAGATGGACTGTCTGGTCACACAGCAGAGATAAGAATAAACCAATTTCATCCAAAGCTCAATTTAAAACAAAAACACAATCTAAAATACAATGGCAAAAATTTAAGCCGATTACATATATAGTTTTTTATAAGCTTTATCCTGGATCTGAGGCAATCAAGGATATCTAACCACCGTAATCTAGTGGTGAATAAAGATTGATTGTGGCAAAGCAAGGTCTTTGTCAGCTTGTACTGTGTGGAATTTGCTGCATGTATGATTAATGTGCGAAAGGTCTGAGCTAAGCCTTCAGATTTCTTGCTAGCTCTTACTGCCATCTACTGATTAAACCTATGTTTTTCCTTTTTTTTTTTTTTCCTGTTTGATTGTTTTTCCAACCTTCTCCAGAGATGTAAGGATCAAGAGTAACGATCAAAGTCAAGTTAGAGGCAATGAGCACTGTTACAAATTAGCTGTCGTGCTGGTAAAGCCAGGACTAGATGGGAACATACCTCTCGAGATGGAGAAAACTATGTCCTGTGAGTTTGAGCTGAACAGGTAGTTTCTTCTGAAATATCAGTCAGGTTAAATTGAACATTATTAAAATCTACATTTCATGTTTAAATGCAGTCTGCACACTGGGCAAATTAACAACATTCTGATAATGTAATCTTTCCTAGAAGGGGAATAGATACTTAAATCATAGCTCTATGTACTACAATTAGAATTTAAAGGAATTTTTCTACATATACCAAAGCAGTGTTAAACTAAACCCCTGACTTGCATGATAAGTTCACAAACAAGAAACGATGTTAGAGATTAGAAATTCTGTGGAGGATATATTTTCAGAGAGTGAACACTACAGTGGGACGGAATACCCAAAAGTCATATATATCAAAAAGTAAAGCAGTTTTAGCAGCTATTTCTGAAGGCTCAATAGGGTGTTATGGGAGAAAAAAAGACAAAGAAAATCTTACAGGCTTTCTCTTCAAGGGATACCAGCCCCTTTAGCTCCTCAGGCAGTTCACCTGCAACATGTGCAAGAACTTGGCATTTCAAATCTGACAGGGTCTGCAAAAGCTTTCCTGAAGATATCTGATGAGTTCTTCATCAAGTCTGCAAATGAAAGCCTTCCATCTGATCATGCTGATTTCAATGCATTGGAATAATTTGAATGTTTAGATACAATAGCACTTCAAGTGATATGGACGTACTAAAGAGACAAAACCGACTGTGCTTTAACACAAAACAAAGGGTGCTTTAAAAAATGGGATTTTGCAGTGTCTCTTTAGGAAAGAGGGAAAAAGCTCCAAATCAACCATACAAAACTTCAACATCTGATATTTCCTGAAATAAAACCTCTCATAAGAAACATAGAACAGTGTAGTAATCACTCAAGCTTTGTGAAGTCCAGATATGGCCACTATGGGTCTTCAATTTTTTGCCTAGTGTTTACTTCATACAGAGGTTACTTAAAGTGTTTGCTGCCCTTTTAGGACACTATACACACAGTATTTGTGTAACCATTGGCCTTGGCATTGCAGGGACAAGAAAAAACATAATAAGGCAAGACAAAACTCAGAAATAGTGTGATGAGTCATTGGAGTTTTTTTTTAATGACACAGGTAGCAATTGACCAACTACAACTCATCCACTTCAAAGCACTTAACAGTTTCTTAACAGTTATGATCAAGTTCTCATATTAATCTTAACTGCATTAATCCTGCTGCAGCATATATACTTTGATGAAAGAAAGTGTGAATGAAAAAATTGTGCTTTAGAATCAAATACAGGACTCATATCGCTGAACTTCGGATCACTACAGTAGAACCTTCTCTGTTTAAAAAAGTCTCCTCAGTAGTTAAAGTATTTCCAATTCCTAGCTCATTTTTTGTTAAAAAATAGACCAGGGTCAACCCTGCTTGCCTGATGACTAGTTATTCTCCACTTTCTTTTGATGTTTATTTCCAGTTTGGTTCCAGATTTTAATAAAGATGGATGAGAATGCTGAAAAACATTGGCATGATGGTAGTGACATAACTGAGTTAATAGAAATTACTGTTTTCAACCTCATTACTGCACTTTCTAAACATGTCTCCATCTGAGCAACAATGCAGGAGTTCTTTAGATGTCTCCTTCAACCATGTGCATAGCTCAGAAAGAATCAGCAAGACTGTTCACTAGTATGCAAATAAATTAATGTTTAAGTGTTAGGTTCAGGTTTTTGTTTGTTTGTTTGTTTTAAAGTCAAGGAAGGATATCACATATTTTCTCCTTCCTAATGCACATCCATGATTCCTGGATAACCTGTTAACAAAAAATATCTTCTTCTTCCTATGACGTCTTTCTTGTCCTCTGCAGTAACATCACTCTTACCACTCATTGTTTGACAAACAGCGGTAGTCACTGCAGTGTCTGTTCTAGGGATTCATCCAGAAATCATTCTATCCTGGCACATAACTACATCACATTTAAACAAACTTTACCGTCAAAGTAACATTGAGAAACCTTTTTAAATTGTCTGGTTAAAGCTGAATGTCTAGCTTCTTTACTAAAACCCCTAGAGGAAAATGTTAAATTTTATCATATGCTCCCTTCAGCCTTGAAGATGCATTGAGCATAATAATCACTTTAAAAAGCTGTAAGACTACTGATTTTTCTCTTACTGAGTTAAAAATCCTTAAATTATTTAGAATGGAAATGCTGACACCATCTCAAATACAGTGGCATAAATGCACTGCTCCAAAAATTATGATCCTACTAACTTGTTAAATGCAATACATTTGGCTAAGTTGTAGACTACTTTAGTTTCTAAGCACACAGGTTACAATATTTTTGAGGTATTATTATTATTCTTATGGGCAAGCTGTTTTCATTCCGTGCAAACAAACAGCAAGATGAATCATTCCAAATTGGATGTGTATCTCCGAC
Organism: Cephalopterus ornatus; assembly: GCA_013396775.1. Lineage (NCBI taxonomy): Eukaryota > Metazoa > Chordata > Aves > Passeriformes > Cotingidae > Cephalopterus > Cephalopterus ornatus. The sequence goes on along the minus strand of VZRE01005984.1, from coordinate 40,338 downwards.
AGACCAAAGCAAAACACATTTTGCTTATATTATTTCAACTGCATCAGAACTGGAAATTCTTAGAAAGATATTCATTTTGGTACTATTGGTGGTGGGTTTATTCACCATCTTATTTATGTATGCTAAAAACTAAAAGTGGGACACAAATGGAAGAGGAAAAAAATGTGAAGAAATGTCTTTAAAGTTTCTAAATGTAGACAAAACCTTGTCAGGGAAAATTATCCAGACCATCTACACCAAATGCCTGCCGAGTTGCTTGCTCACACCTTCCCCTAGTCCAACAGAAGGAGAAAATGGGACAAAAGTGAAGGAAAAGCTAATGTTTTGAGATGGGTTGAGACTGGGAGATCACCAATTCGACATTGCAAGCAAAATAGACCCTACCTGTGGAAAATTAATGTAATTCATTACCAATTAAAATAAAAATTTAATTACTAATTTGGGTTATGGAAAACAAACAAACAAACAAAGAAAAAATTAAAACACCTTTCCTTCACTCTTTCCTAATCTCAGCTTTATTCCTTCACTTCTGATTCTTCTATCCTCACCTTGAGCATTGCAGGGGGATACGGAATGGGCATTACAGTCAGTCCATAACAGCTCCTCTCTGTTACTCCTTCCTCCTCACACTTTTCACCTGCTGCAGTGTGGGTTCTCCATGAGCTGCAGTCCTTCAGGAAAAAAATATCTGCTCCATAGTAGGTTCTCACACATGCTGCACATCCTGTCAGGGAAAAAAGTCTGCTCTAGCTCAGGCTCTACATGGACTGCAGTAAGTATCTCCTGTGTCATGGAGCACTGCCTCTTTCTTGGCCTCTGATCTTGATGTTCCCTCTGCCACACCTGCAGATGAAAGTCTTCCAGTGCACATTAATACAAACAGTAAATAAAAATTTAGTATTACTATTTAGTTTAGTAAAGATGGGAATGACACCACATGACACTCAAAGACACTCAAATCCGTGTTCTGCTTATGCTGAAACCTTTCACTCCAGCACATAAAATAATGGCTCATCTCGCAGAAACCTAAAAAAAAAAAAACAGAATTAGAATATTTAAAGTTACAGATCATGTCTCTGTTGTCTAATATTCAGGTTCCTAACTGATGAATTTTTTTTATTATCTAGAAGACAAGCTTTCCTGAATATTGTGAGGGAGATTAAGTAAATTACTGTCCCTGACTGTCAAGCCTATACAGTTTACTCAAACTAATACTTCAAATGAAGAATAACAAAAAAATTATATGAGCCTGTACCTCAGTCCCGTGAGGTCTGTAGTTGTAGCAGATAGAGTAAATTCTACACAACACTGAAGTGAAATGTATGATGGAGGGATTATACTTGCCATTGTGTTATCTCTAATTTGTGGGTAATAGCACTAAGATTTGGTCACATTTGTATAGATCATTTTACAGTGAGAATCTTGCAATAACAGTTTAAAAACTAAGGAAAATTTAAATATTTCATACAAAGAAAGTATTAGCTCATTAATTCTCTGCTGCCCTCCAGAAGTATCACTGTGGAACAATACTCTTAAATAATTGTCTTATTAGTAACTTGTCAACAGCTGTATGGTCTTATAATTTATGTCATTTAACTAGTAGATTATCCTGATTTCATCTGGGATAGAGTTAATTTTCTTCTTAGTAGCTGGTACAGTGTTGTGTTTTGGATTTAGTATGATAATAATGCACAGAGTATGCATTTATTACTCAGATAGAGTCACATACAGCCTAATAGCACATATTGCAGGTCAAAATAAGGTTTGAGAATACATCGGGAAATTCTGTAGTCTAGAAAAACCTGCAGAAAATTCCTAAGCTTCTTAGAAGAACTGGTCTCTCCATGTGGGCTGTGAGAGGAGACTGAGATCACAATTATAAGGATAATGAGCATGTTAAGATGGATGAGATGAATTCGTGACTACGTGACTTTGCTCAAATCTCTCAGAAAGCCTGTGACTGAACTTGGATTTGGTTTAGTCTAATATACTAATTTAGTAATAATGAAGTTATATTTCTACAGTTAAGAAGTTTTGAGCATTACTGAAAACTGCACTTGTTTTTTATGTCAATAAGTAAACATTGCCCACTCCAGAAGTGGGGACAGAAGGAAAACTTCTAAAAAAAGATCTATAATGAGTTCAATCAAAGCTCAATGAAATATAGACATAAATATATTTCTCTTTTTTGTTTTATTTTTTTGCATCATGAAATCAATGAAAAAAAAGGGAGAGAAAAGGAAAGAAAAAGAGACTTTACTGTCTCTTTTTTTGTTGTTTTTTTTTGGGTTTGTTTGTTTCTTTGTTTGTGGTTTTGTTTTTTTCTTTTTCTTCACTGATTTCATGATGCAAAACCAGCACAAAACACATAAATATCTTTTTTAGCTTTACTGCTAAAAAGTTAAACCCTTTTCTTTTCTGAAATGTTTGGGTTTTAAGCTGAAAATGTTAGACAAAGCTATAGTGAAACCATCTGCTCAGCGGAAGGAGATGAAAGGGAGACTGGAAGAAGCTGGAGGGAGGTAGACTATTCAGTTGACTTTGTCACTAACAGCAAGCAACTAAGATAAATGTCAAGAAAAAAGTGGGGCATAAGAGTATTGAGGTGTATGTGGTTGTTATTGGGGGATAAAGTAATGAAAGGGTACGAATATCAAATATCAAAGCCAGGAATAGACAATTCTTGTAAGGGTTGTGCAGTAAACTTTTGCAATGATATTAATTGAAAGCCTTGTTGGCATCTGTCGTTTTCTCACAACAGGTTTCCTTTGTCAATCATTATATTTAAAAGCCTTTAATGACAAGACTTAGTCAGACTAGCAACAGCAAGGTTGTGAAGAGCTTCCTACTTATAGATTATATAATTGTATAACAGGATGACAATTTCATCATCCTTATGAATAAATGACACTAACAGGTATTTCACCGGACTGCTCTAAACAAGGAATACGTGACATGGTACTTCAAAAATTGAGCAGCGTTAGAGATTCTTTTAAAATTACAAGCATTAAAATGAATTAGGATTATCAATTATACTCTTATTTCCATAAAGAATATAAAAAAGGTAATACCTAGATAGTGCAGTCGCTATATTGGCAAATATAAAAACCATTATGCACTCAAAAATAGTTCACAAGTCATGTTAAATATTAGAAAAAAACTAATTTAAGATGTCTGAGTGGAAAGACTTTTCCCTTGGAAAATGTTGATTGGATTAAAATACTGTTTTACAAGAACATATCTATTTCATTAAATGTGTCTATAATCAATTACTCAACTACTCTGCTTGATAAAAACAAACTCTCTTTTTAATGTCTCTTTTTTATTTTTCCATTTTTCATCCCTTTTTTAATATCAAACTCTCAGAATGAAACATTTTAACAACTTTATGCCGACAGGTTCTGGTGGATCCAGAACAAAGTATAGAATATATCTTTCTGAGCAAAATGCTAATTATCCTTCCTTCCTTCCTTCCTTCCTTCCTTTCCAGAAATTAACAGAACATGAATAGAAAGAAAACCTCCAAGAACACACAAATGAGCTCTTGACTCCCTGTATTACCCTCTGTGGTAAAGATTTATCCAAAAAGATGCCTTATAAAAAAATAGATACAAATATCTTTTGTTTGAAATACTAATAGCAATATTTTTCTACTAAACAGGCAAATAACAAATACATTAGCTGAAATATCAGACTAGGTTCATGAATTATTCCAAGATTTGCATTTATTTTTAGGTAAAAATATTCTTAACAAAAGTTTATTTTCTATGATGTTGAATGCAAAAATGGAAATTAATACCTTTTTTGAGTCTGCAATGCTATGAATGGATGGCAGGTTTAAACTATTTCTACATCTGCAAAATATCTTAATTCTCAGTGAAATTTGAAGGAGCTGTACATCAGTAAGGACTTTGTGATAGTTGTTTGTTTATTAGTTTGTTTTTCAAAAATAGAATACTAAAAGAACTGAAGCAATTTTTCCCAAGCATAGGAATTTTTAGAAAGTGTGGAGGAGATTGGCTTCCGACAGTGGAATTTCCAAGTGGCTGAGTTCCAGATCATTTTCCATGAAACAATTCCAGAAGCAGAACTGCTTACATGGATAAGTCATTGGAAGAGGACTATGGTCTGTACCAAAATCTAAATACATATTGGTGCAATGAACATATAGAGGAGGGGAACAAGATAAAGATCCTCTAAATCAAAGTATTACAAAAATAAATTATAAGAAAATGTTCAGGTTTGGTAGCTTATTTTGCTTTACATATGTACTGAGTTTGGCTGCGTTAGAGCTTATTTTCTTCATACTACTAGTATATATGTATATTTTGTGTTTGTGCTGAAAACAATGTCAATAACAAAGATGATGTTGTTACTATTGAGCAGTGCTTACACAGAGCCTTACACACTTCTCATATCACCCAGTCAGAGAGGAGACTTGCAGTGCACAAGAAGTTGGGAGGGGCACAGCCAGGACAGCTGACTCCAACTGACCAAAGGGATATTCCATACCATATGGCATCATGCTCAGCGCATAAAGGTGGGAAGAAGAAGAAAGGGGAGACATTTAGAGTGATGATGTTTGCCTTCCTGTCACCATTACATATGATAGAGCCCTGCTGTCCTTGAGATGACCGAACACCTGCCTGCCCAGGGGAAGTGGTAAAATTTCTTGTTTTGCTTTGCTCATGTGTGTGCCTTTTGCTTTACCCATTAAACTGTCTTTATTAAACCCATGAGTTTTCTCACTTTTATCCTTCCTATTCTCTCCCCAGTTCTGCTGGGGACCTGGGGGACGGTGAGCAAGTGGCTACATGGGACTCAGTTGCCAGCTGAACTTTAAACCACAATGTAAGGGAGAGAGAAAAAGCAATATTAGCTGTATCAGAAGTCTCACATCAATCTGCTTTACCAGATGGAATGCAGTGTATTTTAAATTTTAATGTTCATGGTTAGAGAGGTAATACTTGAAATAGCGGCTCATACAGAAAACACCAAGGGAAATTTTTCAATAAGAGTGTTAGCTGGTACTCCTATGATAAATCAACAGAACAGTTCACTCAACACTTTATTTGTTGAGATGGAGAATCAAACACACACTTTTCCTCTTCCTGTCAGGTAGAATAAATAACCCATTTATTTCCTGGGCATTTCGAGAAGTGCCAGACACCTGTATGGTTTAGATCCAACATTAATCATTTCACCACCTGCATGTCTTCTCATTTACAGCATCTTCCTCCTTTCAGTTCCAATCACTACTGTAATTTCCTACAACAATAGGTAGCAAGCAGTTGCTGACAGTATTCAGTTTCTTATTTATTTAGTATGATATTTTTATTTTTAAGTTATTTTTAATTTATACATTACTCCATTCTTTTCACGTCTCTGACAATCTGTTGTTTACACAAGAAATATTTTTTTTTCCTAATAGATTAATAACAAAAGGATCTTTGGGAACGTTTTTAAAGGATTCTTTATTAATATAGATTAACAATATTATGCTCCTTTTTCCCACCCTCTGCTTTGTCTTTATAATACTACCTCTAATAAATAGAACAGAAAAAAGCGAGCTCCATCCTTTTTTTTGCATACTAAGTAACTTTCTGCCAATACTTGATTGGCAGTAAGCAGGACAATGGTCATGTAATTTGGATAGATGTTAAAGCACTGGTTCAAGACTCCACCCGAAGACATCAGAGGATTAAACTACATGTGAAGCTCAGTTTCCTCCTATTGCAAACAGAATTCAGTTATACAAGCAAACAATATTCAGTGAAGGAAAATATTACAAGGTAGGCAGACAAGGTAACCAAACATATTTAATTCCTGAAATATATCTATCGTTAACAGTCCTCTTCTTTGGTGAGGGAGTTCTGAGGCCAGCTGGTTGCTTGCTTTCTCCTACACTAACACTTGATTTGTATATTTTAATTGTGAAGTTTTGCCACAGTAGCATGGATTTTGTGTGCTGCTCTCTCTTTGCCACCCGTTCCCACGCTACAGCTCTGCCAGCAGCTTCTGCCACCTCTCACTCTTAGGCAGATTGAATGTAGCACAGAGCACTGGCATAACAGAAATTCTTAAATGCTTTCTCACAGTTCACAGTATATTAATGACTTTTTGGCAATGTCTCCTGAGTTTCTTCAGATTAAAACTTTGATGCTCTGGCTTTAGAAGCTATTGTCTAGGATTGGAGAGACAACTCATCCAAGGCACAGATAGAAACAGCTCCTTGAAACAGACTGTTATGCTCTCTGATCATCATGAAAGTATTTTTATGAGATAAATGTTTCTCAAACAAAACAAGAACCCATCAATTCCCACATCTCAATTATCTTGCATTTCTCTACCAGATGCCAAAAATGGGATCATGTTCTCAGGCTTCCTACTTTTCCTGTGAAAGAAGTACTGTGTGACTTTTCCTTCAAACCTTTGCTACTAGGCTTGCATAAGGCTGCAACTGAATCCCAATATCATATCTGAACTCTAAACATAACACTGAGATGGCAATCCTAAGCAGTATACTCCACGACGAGCTGTAGCAATCTGCAAGATTTGCCAGGAGCACAGGCCAGTAATAGGCATTTATTCTATTCTGTACAATATGAGATGACAGCTGAATGTAACACAATATTTGAAATGGTGAGAGGAACAGCTCGAGTGCTTTTGTTCATCTACTGATCCATCTAAAATATTATTTGGCCTTACTTTAGCTACAAGTTTTCTCAAAAAACATGCATAGCCTGAGTTCTGACACAGTAGCAGATTACCTTGTTAATTCCTCTAACCTATTGTTTAACTGAATATTGAACAAATTCAGGAGGTCGACTAAGGTTAACAAATTTGAGAGGGTGTCTAAGGTTAGAAATCACTCAAAACTAGCTAAGCAATGAACTAGATTTTCATTTATGCATGGGAGAACAGAACCTGGAACTTTGGTAGTGCCTTGCTTTCGCAGAGGGATGAAGCATGTAGTTTGTAGTGTTGTATTAATGAAGACTCAGTCTTCAGCAGAGGACTGTGTACAAAAAAGGGAAATTTTTCAAACGTCACCAGTACATAAAATGACATGGGGAGATGAGAAATCTGCAAAAGAAAGACAATGGGGACAGCAGAATTGAGAGTGCATCTGGAAGCAACCAAGCATATTGATCCAAAATCATAGTATCTATTGATATTGATTGTTTGTGGGTTTCTTTTAAATTAGATTATAGCATTGTCTTTGCCTGCATTAAGGTTCATTTGCATTCTTAGCCATGAATGACAGCACGTTCCACACCCAACCATTCATGCTTCATTGGACTTCTGACAGCTCACCGGAGCATTCACTCCATAACTTTCTCAGGAACTGAAGTGAGACTGATGGGGCTATAACTTCCTGGATCCTCCTTTAAGCCCTACTTTCAGGTGGGGAAGACATTAGCCTTCTTCTAGTTTTCTGGGACCTTCCCTGATCTCCAGACATCTCAGGAACTTTCTGTGTAGAAATATTGGTTTTAACTCTGAGGCAAGTGCCCACCGCTATTCCAGAGACCTATGGCACTTCCATGGGCAAGAAGGGTGCATGGCCCTTCTCACATACCCGTCTGTGTGAACTGCTGCACAAACTACAGTGGCCTCTCAATCCCTGCTAGCCCACCTTGCTTGCCATGCTTCTGGCTGTGGGTGCTCCATAGGGCCATTTAAATCTCCCACAGTTGCTTCTGGCAGCACCCAAGCTGCATCAGCCTCTCTCGCATATTCCATCTGTTCTAGACAATAAAATAATGAGCACATATTTGTTTATCTACAAGGTTGGTAATAATACCTTATAGAATACAGTAAATAATGCCCACAATATGTCTCTACCTCATTATAAACTCTTCCTTGAAGTTTTATAGTTCCCTGGTGAAAACCATGTGATGTTAACATTGGGTCTAGCTATTCATCTCTAAGACTACACTTCCCAGTATCTATAACCCTTAAAAATAGCCTAAGCAATAACTACATACAGATAAAATGTAGGATATTGGTATCTCTATTAAGGAAATTTGAGATTTAGATTGCACTCCTTAAGGTACTACTAAGGAACTTTTAAATCAATTCTATAATTATAGTTAGATTTAGTGGTTTCATTATGGTACCACACAACAGCTCACATCATTGCTGCTCTGTTATGCTAGGTACTGTGTCATGAATCAATGGAGACAGTGAAAATGCAATAACAAAGAAATATGAGGTTTTTAAATATCACTTTTTTCATACTGGTTTACATACTCATTTATTTTTAATAGGTACTAGAAGGGAGATTTTTTTCTCTTGTTATCTGCAGATGAAACTGAGACTTTCCAGGAAAGCTTATATAGTGGGGTAACCACAAAAAAAAAAAAAAAAAAAAAAAAAAACATTTTTAGGAGATGTATAATCTAACCTGGGGAACCTTGAAGCATAAGGGCAAGATATATTATCTAGCTGAAGCTTTATAAGTAGAAATCTAAAAGGAAATCTGCTCAGCTTTTCTTCTACCTTCCACTATGGACTGAATTTTTTTTCAGTGTAAGAAAATCGCGATATTAGACTATTAGATATAGATATTAGACATAGATATCACTATGCCATCTAACAATCTTCCCACATGAGAAAATACAGACAAAGATACTGTTTAATTCCATGTAATACATTTGTCAGGATCCAACCAAGGGAGAGTTAGCTACTTTAAAAAGTCTGATAATCAAGAAATAGAAATATAGATATACTTAAATGATAGAGAAAAAATTATCACGATGGACCCAACCACCCAAGAGAGACAGGGCTGTCACAGATTCATGCACCTATGAAGGGTAATTTTATATGATTGTATGTAAAAGTGCATTCCTTTAAAGGGTTTTTTGTTTGTTTTGGTTTAGTTTGTTTATTTTGTATTTGGAAATTCATTAAACATAGAAAAAAATTGAATATGTACTTCCCCTAAACTGGGATTCTCTCTTTAAATATAATTATATTATCCCTTGCCACAGAGTGCAGAAAAGCAAAATTTGAAAACCAAGACTATGAACATAAATTAACTTTTACACTGAAGAAATTTGAAGCTTTGTAAGGGAGGTTTTCATTATTGCCAAGCAGTGCTTGCAGAGTCAAGAACTTTTCTGCTTCTATTTCTGACCCATTAGACAGCAAACTGGGGATGCATAAGAAGCTATGAGAGGACACAACCGGGACAGCTAATCCAACTGACCAAAGGGATATTCCGTGCCATGTCATCATACTGAACATGTAAAGTAGCAAGAAGAAGAAAGAAGGGGAGAGACATTTAGAGTGATGGTGTTTGTCTTTCCGAGTAACCGCAAATTGTGATGGAGCACTGCTTTCCTGGGGATGGCTGAACCCCTCCCTGCCAATGGGTAGTAGTGAATTCCTTGTTTTGCTTTGCTAGTATGCTTGGCTTTTGCTTTACCTGTTAAACTGTCTTTATTTCAACTCACAATTTTATTCACTTTTACTATTCTGATAGTATCTGCACTTATCCTGTTGGGGAGAGTGAGCAAGTGGCTTTGTGGGGCTTAGTTGACAACTGAGGTCAAATCATGACACTGAGGAAGCTGAAGTCTGTTCTCCTGATATCCAAGTCTGTGTTTGTCTTCCTCGCTCCCCTGTGGTCTTGAACCTCCAGTATTTTGTGTTTGCTACTGACAAGACAGTCATTGACCAGTTCTTCCTTTTTACTGAATAGCACATCCTGTGTCACAAAGATAAATTTTGTCACTGATAAATTTTTATCAGAAGGAAGAGGAATACCCATTCTTGGAGATATTCAAAAGCATAGTCCTGGGAAACCTGTTCGAATCCTGCTTAAGCCCTGCTTAATCAAGGGGGAGTGGATCAGATGATCTCCAGAGGTCTCTTCCAACCTCAGCTATTCTGTGATGATGATAGCCTCCAGAAATCTTTGTCACTGCTTACATTCACTGTTTTGCCCTACCAGCAGATACCAGAGAGGGAAAATTTTGCCATGAGATTCAAGGCCAGTGATACAGAACCTTCTTGAAATTAGTTGAGAAAGCTTCATTCACTTCTTTGCTCTGATCAGGGAGTCTCCCATCACAATTTAATTCTTACTAATCTCTTCTCTGTTTCTGACTCGTGCAGGAGCAGTAAGAATTATCTTCTCTTTTCTTGCTGTTAGATATGAATAATATTTCTAGAATTAGTGTTTCTAAAAGATATGTCACTGAGACAACTTCACCAACTGTTGGACAAAGGAGATGCACATAGTATTTTTGGCACTTTCTCTGTGATGTTAAGTCTTTGGAGGAAAATCATAAATAGACATTTACACATCCATGAGATGCATGCATTTTATATACCAGCTTCTTGAACTTCTCAAACAACACTCACCTCTAGTCCTCCTCCCAAATAACTAGCTTAAGAACTACCCATTTAATAGTTAAAAAAAATCTTACAAACAAGTGGATCCGCAAGGCAGGGAAGTGAATTTCTATTATGAAATGGGCCATTGAGAAAATACGTAGGTGGGAGAACAAACCTTTCTCAAATGTCACACAATTGTCTGAGGTAGGTTGCCATTTCTTCTGTTTGTTTTTTTTTCCTAAAATACATTACTATGCCAATCAATAATTTGAGTAATCGTGTGATAGCGTCTCTGTTACTCCAAGATACTTTAAGTTTTTATGTGTGCCATTTGTAAATAAATGTTTAAAAGAAACAAACAAATAAATAAACCCATAAGTCAGTGCATTCATTAAGTTCAGCTTCTTTTAATATTCCCAGTTAGGTTTTCAAGAGCTTTAACAATGGTTACCAGCTGCTGCCTTCATGAATTGCACAAAAGTCTGCAGAATTTCCTGACAAAATTTGCATTGCAATTAACATTATTTCTATTGTCAAACCTAGCAAGTTGGGTGCTATTTCTGCCAGTATTCTTGCAGTTTTCATCTGCTGACTTGGCTCCATTTCAGTTAATCATTTTGTTTTAGTCAGGTTCTACAGGAGTGCATTTTGGAAAACAAAGAAGTAAACAGAGATGAACATGTTTTTCTGGTGAAAGAAGTCTTTCAGCTGATCCAATTTAGTAAACTGAGTGTGAAATTATAAACAACTTCAAAAAGCAGTAGAACAAATAATGGAGACCACAACTGAGATGCTTATATCAATGAAAGTATTACTGTAAGTCAAGGTAATACTGCATCCTGTACCTCAAGTCAAATATGTGGTACACAGTATTTTTCTCAGATGATTTTAAACAGTTTTTCATTTTGTTTTTAATAACCACCATGTTGTTTTTTTTCTTCTGAATCTGGCAAGCAAAGTTTATGTAATATACTAATGCATATATTTATTTAAGTTCTTTATACAACCTTGATTTTTGTCATGTTTGTTTAAAGTCAGATTATCTAAGACTCACCAGGAATATAATTTTCTGTATTGGTCTGCATCTTCAAGTTATTTCTGATCTCTGGGACAGTTTCAATTACATTTTGGAAAGAGCTAGAAGTCTTAAATGTAATTAAGTTCCAAAAATTTCTATGATAAATATCACCATGGTATATAGAAAAATCCCGGTCTGTGCCTTCACATAAGGAAAAGGAAGCAGAAATTAAATTTTTCACAAACTTCTTAGCAACATCAGACTGGTCTCTCTGTGTGTACTCAATTTACTGATGCACAGTGGCTAGTTTAAATGCCTCTCTTGCCCAGGAGTGTCACAGGAAATATGGTTAAAGCCAGTATTATTTCAGTAGAACATATGGGGTCCAAAAGGTACACATGTTCGTAGATCACCTGACTTCATTATTATGCTGTTTGTGCAGTAATATGTTTTATATTAACATTATCTGATCATTCTCTGTCTTTTAATTAGGTTCATGCTTAAGTCTTACCAGAATGTCAAAACAAAACATACTTTGTGTATAGTTATTTAAACATATTAGAGTCCTGAGGGAATTGATTGATATAGTCATTAAGCCACCCTCTATCAGTCACGACAGAAAAAGTCACGACAGAAAAAGTTCCTGATGACCAGAGAAAAGGGAATAACGCACACATTTTTAGAAAGAAGGACCCTGGGAACTACTGACCAGTCATCTTCAACTCTGAGCCTGCTAAGAGCATGGAATATACCTTCCTGAAAGACATGTCAAAACATATGGAAGACTGGTGGTTAGAGACAGCCAACAAGGCTTCCCCAAGAGCAAACCATACCTCACGAATCTTGTGGCCTTTTACCTCTGAGTCACTGCACCAGTGGAAAGGGGGAAAGCTACTGATTACATCTACCTGGACTTCTGTAAAGCCTCTGCCACTATCCTCCACTATATTCTTGCTGCTAAATTGAAGAAATGTGAGTTTGATGCATTAACTGTTAAATGGCTAAGGAATTAGCTGGAGGGCTGCATCAAAGACTTATGGCTCAATGTCCAAGTGGAAACTAAGAAGGAGTGGTGGCTCACAAGGGTCCATACCAAGACCGATAATTCAATGACGCACACAGTCACATCAAGAGCACCTCAGCAAGTACATCTATAATGTGAGAGGAATGGCGTTCCCCAGCCTGAATTTGTTTACCTCTAATAAAAAAAAAAAAAGCAAAAATAAATGGGATTAGAGAGAGAGAGAGAAGCTTTACCAGAGGAAGGAAATTTTTGTTTTGCTTGATTTTCCTTTCTTTTGTTTCTGTTTCTTAGTAAAGCTTGTATAATACTGAATGAAAAAAGGGTTCAGAGATCAGAGACTACATTCAGAACCTGTCTTTACCTCCTCTGTCTGCCTTTAGGACTTTCACAGTCTTAGATGCACAGTAATCCAGGAACTATAGAATTGGTGAAGAAATATCTTTCAGCGTATTACACACATTTGGTCTGGAGCTTAGTACATTTCCATGAGATATGTGGATTTCAAATCTACTGACATGCAAAAGAAAATCCCAATCTCTCACTTTCTGAAATTATATTTTAATCATCAAGACATTTGCCAAAGTTTTGAAGACCCATAATATGATTATGGATTGGATTCTCTTCAAGATTGTGTTTCTCTTCACAGATTAGAAACCAGCAGTCAATACTTCTTTTGCAACTAAAATTCAAGCATCTAATCCCACATGATACACCAGAGAAAAACCTCCTGCATAACTGTTAGCTAGCTTCTTAGAATTTTCAGTGTTTTTCTCAGAGTGCTGCAAAGCAAAGGAGAAAAGTTCTTTTTGACTCCTATTTTACCTAACATATCCTTTAATCTGACTTTCTCATAGTACAAGAAGTGATAAACAGTCAATGCTAATGAAATGCAACAATCTACATACTCACATATATACAGTCAATGCTAATGAAATGCAACAATCTACATACTCACATATATATTTACATACTCAATTTTATAATGCAACATTGTAAAATACAGCATATACATGTTTTACATGTATACGACATGTATATACAACAATGCAAAAGTGACAATATATATGAAACATTGTATATGAGCATGAACATACATATTTTAAAATATGGCATTTGAATAAATTTAAAGTAAGACATTTTGTATAGTGTTCTAAGCAGTATTTTCCCTCTTGAAAAGTTGCCGAAAAATTTAAATTAATATTCAAACTAGTCGAAAGTATGGGTTTTAAGAGTTATTCAAAACACAGCTCTGATATGGTATTGGTGATTCAATTTTTTTTTTATCTGGATTCTCAGATAACATTCTGTACATGCTTTTATAAATGCTCTTTCTAACTCAAAAAGACAGTGCAAGATGTAAATTATGACTTTTTCTGTTTAGAGATACAGATATCTAAAAAAAAAAAATCTCTAATACTTATGCTGTAGTTCTACAGACAGAATATAACCAGCAGTTTATTAACTCAGGAAAACATCAAGGAACCTTTTTATTTTCCCCAAAACATTCTGCAAACCTCTGATTTTATTTAAATAAGAAAGATTTTGAGACTTCAATAGATATTTTTAAGGCTGATTTCTCCAATGAGTGATAAAATCAGGATGAAAAGCTAGTTAAACAGATAAATAAATGAGATGTGTTTTCCTCCAAAGGGAGTGATAGACTAGGCTTTTATTGCACGATATTTAGGGGAAAGATTGGTCATTTTAGTATTCAGACAACATTTGGAAGAGATTGCATGTTTCAAACAGACAACTTTTCAAATAACTTTCATTCCTTGATGTGTTTAGGGATTACAACCACTAACATTCCATTCAACAGAGCCAGAGAGTAACTGCAGTTGTGTGAAACAGATTTGTCTAAGTATCAATTTGCTGTCAACCTGTCTGCCATCTCCATAAATTATGTATGCAATTGTGCAAGAGCAAAAAGCATTTATGTTGATTTTCCAGGATGGGTTCTATAATTTCATTTGATTATGATAAGAAGGCATTTTCCATGACTAACAACTTGCAGAAAATTGCCAGAGCTGCCCATATCGGAATATTTAGTCATGCAATTATGTTTTTTAGATATTTATGTCTGCTTAGCTACACAATCAATAACTGAAGGACATACACCTTCTGCACCTTAACCACTTTACTATTCCACAATAAACAACCTCATCCTGAAAATGAGATTGGCAAGAAACTTCTAAAGTATACTCTATGATTTTAATTCTAAGATAATGTTATGCTATAACAGGTTTCAGGTGACATGCACTTGTGTCAGACCTACGAATCCTCCATAAGGAAAAAAAATAATGTGAAGAATTTCACAGTAAGATATTGATTTTTGATTGCTGTTTTGTTGTGAATGTAGGTGGTTCTGAAAATAACATATCTCCTCCATCTGTTATTAGTATTTGGAACCATTCTAAGCATTCCACAAACAGCTAAAGGATGTAAAACAAACTCTTCCACCTAAGTTAAGTTGGTCTACATTGTAATAATAACACTACTGTCATCCAAAGGCCTTTCAGGTCTTTAGAAGATACTAAGGTAGAGAAAAAGAATATTATCTGCATGTATATAAATGCTCTATGTATGTGAATGTGAGAGAGGAGGCTACCTCTATATTTTTATGTCTTCTACTGATGGTACATAATAAAGTGAGTATCCTATGATTCAGCTCACTCAATATCTATGGCCTTAGATCTTGGTGCTGCTGTTACTGCATGTGGTGCCATATACAGATCACAGTTCTGGAAAGGTCTACTACCATCTCTACTTGCATTTCAGTCTCAGCCTCTCAACCCTAGTTAGTATTTTTAAATCTGGCAATGACAACAACGAAGTTTAGCTGTCTTTGTTCCTAAATTGACTATTTTCTTTCTCGCAAGAAGAAGGGCACATGACTAGCATTTTATGTTTTGTACCCTGAAAATGGCATTTCAGAATTCCTTGTGTTTAGAATGTAGTCTTGAAAATTCTGACATCCCCAGAGGAAGAGAATATAGGAAACAGCATTTCTATAATTAGGAAAACTATTTAAATTTTGGGGTTTATCAGTTTTAATTGTATTAATTTTGTTTCTTTCTCTCATATCACTTCTCTCTCTCGTACCAGAAATGTGAAGACCAGGATCACTTTTCTATGCAGTGTTCTGACACCTCTTGACAATTTAGATCTTCAGTCAAATAATTTTGGCTCTATATTTTGCGTTGTAGACTCGCATCAGGCAGTAGTTGTGATCTTCTGTACACATCCTCATGCTCTGCCTGATTATGTTTGCTTTCCATAGAAGTTTATTGATAATTGCTTTTGTCCAACAGGTTAAGATAACGACAGTTACACATCTGTCATGTTAAATCCTATGGTCAGTCTTCTAATAGCTCTTTCTGGAAGAGCCATATATGCCAGGTAAAAAATAAACAAGGTGTAAGTAATTTTTTCTCTTGCTAAATTTAAAAAAAAACATTCTAATCAAAAATTTATCTACCAAGGAGTTTGTGAGCTGGGGAAAGAAAGATGATTCACAAATTTTTAAAATATCTTTGAAAAAGCTTATTTGTGGAACTTGCTGTAAACATTATATTTTATATCCTAACTTATTTGCCTATTTTCAGATAGGATGTGTGTTTATACAATTGTCAAATGCCACCTAAACCTATACTGCTTCACTTTATTATTAAACATTACATCAATATTGACATTTTCCTTCTTCAAACCAAACGTTTCATGATGCTTATCACTAAATCCTGCATTGAAGTTAACCTGGGAACCAGTCTATATCCATTCCACCAAAATAAACAATGATGTCTGAATAGATTAAGTTTTTAGTTAATACAAGGTCATCCTCTGTTTCCATTTATGACAAATCAATTTCAGTCTTTCTGTATAAAAGGAAACTACTACATTTCTCATCTTGTCTATACTGCATTTCTTTACAGAAAGAAAAAACCTGCTAGTTTATTAGGCATCTCTAGGATCTCTTTCTCTTCTATTTACATTACAGTTTCATTAATACCTTAAAATACTTATCAGAATAAGTCAAGACATAGCATATACTAAATAATCCATATCTTGCCAATCAACATTTTTGTTCTTTTGTCAAGGACAACAACAACACTTTTTAAATCATGAAGAGTTTTTAAGTAAAATATGAGAGAAAATATATTTACAAAATTGTTATATCAACCGAACAAATATGACAGACCTTGGATAAGCAGGTTAATCAAAACACATTACATATCTCCACACTCCCTGGCATGGAACCCAAGAAAGAGTCAACAGTTTTGCTTTTCAACATAAATCTCTAAGATTTTTGATTCTTTTATGATGAGCCCTTTGACAGGGCACTCAGAAGTTTTTCAGATAAAATTATAAAATACTTTACTTGGATTTTTTCCACATTAAGAATGCTTCTTTCTGTCTTGAACATATTGTTTCTGCTGACTGAACACAAGGCTTAAAGATGGCCCAGGAGCAGAATTCTAAGGGGAAGAAAAAATTATCTCTGAAAAATCTCAGTAGCAGAACAGTTTCCTGAGATTTTACAAATCTTTCATTGGATGGAGATTAGTTCATTTAAAATAATAATTATATAAGTAAAATTAAAAGTAAAACTTTGGAGGAAAATTCAAAGTAGGACAACCTCCCAAGAGTTTATTCTGTTTTCAAGCACAAAAATCATTACACATACTACTTTTAATAAATCCATCACATTCAGTATTACATCAGATAGTATGAATATATGAGAGAATGAAATATAAAACTTTTACCTCCTTCTCATCACTACTCCCACACTAATTTCAAAAATAAACCCCAACATTACAAAAATAGAAAAACCTCTGTTAGAATTTTCATAGTTGATTTAGAGTAATATAGATGCAGAATAAGAAAATTTTATTTAGTATGGACTCTACTGATATTTTGAAACAGATCACACACAGCTGTCTTAAACTTTTATATAACTTTTATATAACTTTTATATAAAAATAGGTAAAGGTTATGAAGAGCCCTAAACATTAGAAAAAAGGAATTTTCAGTCTTTTGATGATGACATACTTCGAAAACTACCTCGTCATTAAAAAAAAAAAAACACCAAAAAAAACCCCAAAACCAAAAAAACCTGAAGCAAAGGTTTTAATTATTATTTGACATGAATACTGACTGAATATATCTTTGCTGTATTACACAAACATGACATTACTATTGCTTGTTATTGTGGAAAGTGTTCCTTGTTCCCTGTCATTAGGAAATTAGCACCCTACGCTTCGTTACTTAGTATTCTTTCAGGAAAATTGTTGACACATATCACCTGAAATTTGCAAAATCATAGTGTTTGAAGCTTGAGGATTTTGGTTTTTTGTTTTTCAAGCCATTTTGAAGCCTTTTTAGCAGAACAGTTTAAATTTCAAAAGTTATGAAATCTCTGAATACTTCTACTTGCCTATCTAACTACATTCATGAGTGATACACGTCTAACAGTGAGTATATATACATCTACCAATGAGTCTTTGAATACTTGAGCAGCAAAAATTAATGGACTTAAAAGAACCATAGGCAGACTCTACAGCTAAGCAAAAAGCTCATCAGTTAAGACCAAAGGGAGAAATTTGGACTAACAGTCTCAGAAATCTTGAAAAAGAGCGTGAGGGAATCTATTTCTTGTCTCTGCGTTCACAGTGTTCATGCCACTTTTATGAATGTGTTGCTGGAGTCTAAGAAACGGAGGTTATTAATAAGGGCAATTTCTTATTGAGTGCTCTACATAGAGAAATGACAAATATGTACATTCAGAGATACTGTTCCCATAGAAACCATAATTCAACTACTTTGTGCTCATATATTAAAGAATATGTTTATGCAAAGAAGATGAGATATGGTTTCTTTGGGAACCATAACATTGACTCTACCGACTTTTGTGTGTGCTAAATGTCAACCATTATTTTGCATTAATATATTTTGTACCTTCTTTATTGCTTTGTATTTGCTGAATAACGCACTGCATGCTTCTATAGTGAAAGGCTGTTCTGTAATATTTTCATGCAGAAGATAAGATAGCAATGAGAGCCTAAACTTCAAGTTTTCACTCACTGGTTATTCTTTCAGTTGTCAAGCTTGGAATCAAAAGATCATGTCTACTTACAGATCTGCAGAGCTGCAGAGCCATGATCTCTTTATTTTAGGAAATTACACTAGTAAAAACATTACACAAAAGGATCTACCTTGGAGCATTACACTGTTAGCTTTCCTCTTCATTATAAACAGAAGTTAGAGATGCAGAAGTATAGAAAGGAACTTGTCAATATTCTTGCATGAGTAAGAGTTTAATGTTTTTGTCAGATAATAACTTTGAATTTACATAATGCTCTTGTCACATCACAATATCTAAACAAAACCTACAAGGCTTGAATATTTAACAAGTCTTACCTATAAAGGCAGTCTAAAACTACATCAGGCATTTACCTTGCAGATTCACTTGCGTTGTAATTGAAGTAGTAGAAAGTTGACAAAAAATAAAAGAAAAAAAAAAGTTTTTCAAATTGCTTCAAATGACTGAAACATGTTTCATTACAAGATTTCAGGATAAGAATGTACACTCAAAAAAAATTAGTGAAGGACAGAAGTGAAAAGAAAAATCCATATATTTTGGGTTTCTCATACATATTTATACTATATTTAAACTTAATCAGGTGAACAGATTATTTTGTGGCTTCCAAGAGTTATTGTAACTCCTTTTTTCTAATACACAAATATCTAGTGACTGTTATTCTTTTATGGAATCAGTTTTTGATACAAAAGTTTGTGACTGCAGTAAATGTCAAGCCAAAAATCTTTACTTTTGTTGTTCATTCATGCTATACTGGGAACAAGCATAAACTAGGAAATGACTAGACAATTCCTAATTGTGGTGATCCGGCTCTGGTTAACAGTGAAGCTCCCACATAACCACTTGCTCACTCACTTTCCCTCTCCCTAGAAGAATTGGGAAAGGATGGAAAGAACAGGAATGAGAAAACTTGTGGATTTAGAAGATAAGAGGAAACTTACTCAACAATTACTGTGGACAAAACAGATTAACTTGGGGAATTTAGCTTAATTTATTGTCAGTTAGCATAATCTAACTGGTTCCGGTATTGGGAAACAAAGATTTTGTACTCGTTTTGGTTGGGATAATTTTCTTCATAGTATCTTGCATGCATTGTGTTTTGGATTTGTGACCAAACTGTGTTAATGACAGAACAGTGCTTTAGTTGTTGCCAAACAGTGCTTACAAAGTGTCAAGGTCTTCTTTGTTTCTCATGCCCCTATGGGAACAAGTGGGCTGGGGATGGGCAAGAGATTTTGGAAGGAACACAGATGGGGCAGCTGACCCTATGTTATGTTTTAATGGCAACTAAGTACCACGCAGTCTCTGACTCGCTCTCCCCAGCGTCCCCCCTCCATCCCCTTGCCCCTGGTGGGATGGAGAGGAAAATCAGGAGAGGGCAAAACTTGTGGGTTGAGATAGGAGCAGGTTAAAAATAAAATAAAATAAAATAAAATAAAATAAAATAAAATAAAATAAAATAAAATAAATAATGAAATAATGAGGAGGAGGAGGAAGAAGAAGATGAGGAGGAGAAGGAAGAGGAGAACAAGGAGGAGAAGAAGGAGGAAGAGGAGGAGGCAGAAGAGGAGGAGGAGGAAGAGGAGGAGCAGGAAGAGGAGGAGGAGGGGATAGCAAAAACAGAGAGAAAAATAAAACCCAAGAAAGACAAGTAGTGCAGAATACAATTGCTCACCACCCGCCGAATGATGTCCAACCCATCCCTGATTGGTGATCAGCCCCTCCTGGCCCATTTTGTCCATTTTATATACTGAGCATGACATTCTATGATATGCAATATCCCTCTGGCCAGTTCGGGTCAGCAGTCCTGGTCGTGCCTCCTCCTGTGTTCTTGTGCACCTGCTCACTGGCAGAGCATGGGAAAGTGAAAAGTCTTGGACTTAGTGTAAGCACTACTTAGCAATAGCTAAGACATTGTTGTGTTATCAACATTATTCTCATACTAAATCCAAAGAACACAGCACTGTACCATCTAGTAGAAAGAAAATTAACTCTATCCCAGTCAAACCTGGGATGCCTCAACTGACCAAACTGTATCCCATACCATATAACACAGTGCTCAGACGTAAAAACTGATGGAAAGAAGGAGGAAATGGGGGATATTTATGATTATGGTGTCTATCTTCTCAAAGTAACTGTTATGCACAATGAAGCTCTGCTTTTCTGGAAGTAGGTGTTTTGGTTTAATGAGACAGAAGTGTTTTGCTAAGGAGGATTAGTTATGAGGAAAGACCAAAAAGACTCCTCCCTCTAAGCAATTGTAAGTCTGAAATTAAGAGGCTCCAAATTGAGAAAGT